>CAUJNA010000111.1:300652-324577 GCA_963377175.1 Effrenium voratum
GGGCAAACCGCAGCTTTTAGTCTTCGGTCCCATTTCCCAAGATGCATTTTGGTACATTTACTTGAGCCACAGCCATATTGGACTTTATTGCAGGACTTGGGTCATGATAGGCTGGCACGTCACAACATGAATGTCAGGGAAGGGACATGTGAGGATCTCGAACGGGAAGTCGCCAGTCGATCCCAGGATCTTGAACGTTGGTAACTAGCCGTCGCATTGTTTTGTTGAGGTCAATTTGATTTCTCAACCGTCGATTTGCGTATGATGTCATTCTCATTTAAGCCACTGACCATGGTGGCAGGCAGCCAGCTTGCGATTCCATGTTTGATCCAATCGATATCCATGTCTGGTTTTGCAGATGTATGGAACCCTATGGCCATTTCGGACCTTTGGCGGCTGGTGTCGCAGAATGAACCCGTAGCTTATGCTTTAAGCAAGGTCTTCATAGCAGCGTTCAGATTTGGGCTTGTCCCAAAATCAGGGAAGCCCCAACATTGTTGTTTTACTTAAGGGTTTTCCTGTAAACCAAGCCAACGGAGGGTGCACAGCCAGATCTTCGACTGCCAGGTGTCCGCATGGCAGGATGAAGATGGGGACTGGATCGAGACAGGGCTTCACATCTTCTTCGGGGCCTACCCCAACATGATGAACCTCTTTGCAGAGCTGGGCATTGAGGAGTTCTGGAGGGAGAGTAGGGGGGTAGCTGGAGTAGACATTGAAATCAGCATGAATCAGGGGACGCTACGAAACGGTTTCCGGCTTGCACCAAAGCACAATTATGTGTGCAGCATTTGCTGGCATGCATTTAGGGTCACCCAATTCTAAACCTAAATATGTTATGTTTGGTTGGGGGTTGATGGAGATTAAGATTCACATGTATTGCCACAATTTTGTGGATGGACAAATTCCATTTCACAACAGTTGGCAGGTGGTTTTTCCCATTCATCGGGTTTCATCCATCCCAAACTGGTGCAGGATCTTGGCCATCAGTCTATCAAAGCGACTGAAGACTTGGCGTCAGTGTAGCTTTGGGTTGGACAGACAGTGCGGTTGTTATCGAGTTGGAACTATTGAATCCAAACGGGGGACTTCTATGCTAGGGTCACGTACGTAGTGTTGACAGTTTCTCGGGGGGTTGTCGTCAAAGTCAGACACTGGGGTTGTTTCATGGTCAAAAAAGAGAGGCCTGTTTTGACCCGCAAATGAATATTTGCCTAGAAAGCCACAGTTTTGTTCCAAGACAGCATGTGGTGCACTTGAACTTGCCAGGCTCCCTTCAGTTCCCGTTCGGTGGGTTTTAAGCATCTCCTTTTGGACCGTTTTGATTTGATGGCCCCCCCCATTTTAAGGCGGCCAAATAGGCAACGCAGGTTGTCCTGTTTAAGCGTCCTTGCCACAGGGTCTGGCCCTTCTTAAAGTGGTTCCGATGCTGATCATTCCATCCAAGTGGCAAGAAAACCCGCCCTGCGAATGGGTGGTTTCTTTTGATTTTTTTCTTTGGACGCCTTCCAAAAGGTTGTCCCATACAAAGGTCACACTTCTTGTAGACTGGGTAAAGTACTAGGTCCCCCAGTAGTGCCCTTTTACCAACTTTTTTGGTTGGGAGGGTTCCCCTACTAATATAGACTACAGACAAAAGTTGGTACCTCTTTTTTGGTTGGGAGGGTTCACCTACTAAATTCGACTACAGAAAAACATCGGGTACCAACTTATTCGAACCTCTCTACTGGAGGACCGGGTGAAGTAGCTCTTGTTCGATCGATTGATTCCGAGGACCGGCTGCAGTGGAAGCGGCACCAGATGACCTTCGCCATGCAGGACGATCGTTTCCAGGGGCCCGAAGCGGCCCCCGTTTAGCTGAACTGAAACTATGGATCTAGGTGTCCTTTTTGGTTGTTTTGCCGAAAAAATAGATGGCCCTGGTTTACCAGGTGGTTTCATCATCTACCAGGGCCATCTATTTCCCCTAACAGGACACCTATGCTATGGATCCTGGGGCCGCAGCAAGCCAGTAAGTTGTGTTCAGACTTTGCTTGCCGTGCTTTCCCTTGTGGTTTAAACGTGTATGCCAAGTTTGTTTGGTTTGTCTTTGCTAGGGTGACGTTTACAAAGTGTGATTAGCCATGATTCATTTCATCAACAGGGATGTCGCGGTAGTGACTGACCTGTGATGTTTGGCTCAAGTTTTGGATCCGGCGCGCCTCGGATGAGCGTCGCCGGGCCCTCACGTCGACCGCCTTCGTGTCGGAGGAGAAAGAGACTTCGGCCCGGGGTAGGTTGGTGGGGATCGCCCGTGCGGTTCATCTAGGTTGCGGGTATCTATTTTCCCTTTTGGTTGTTGTTCTCTGGTGTGTGGGAAACCCTGATCTTTGGGACCGGGGATTGGTTTGCTTTTGGGGAACCTTTCTTTTGTGGCTTGTTTACCCCAACTTACCCATTGCCTGGGCACAGGCTCGTGCCCGAATCACAGGTTATCAGCCGTAGGACTTTCCTACGCGCTTGAGACCATCAACTACAAGCTCTATGTCGACCCCACGATCTCGAAGGAGCGTCGTGGATGAGGAGGCCATCCTAGGTGGCCTCCGCTCAGGTGAGGACCTACCGGACTATGACTACGAGGATTTCGAAGCAGGTTCGACAGGTCAGGACCGCAGGGGTGAAGATCCCGGTAGGGATACACCCAGGAGCCGTGGCAGGTACGCCGACGATGGAGACGATCGTATTTTCCGCCAGGCCACTGATGACGAGCAGACACGAAGGGTTTACTCCGATAGGAGTGGCTCTGAATCAGGTCACAGGCGTGGACGTTTTGACTTCATCAGCATGGCGATGGACATGGCCCGCCCTCATTCGGATGACCCGGAGGCCATGCCGATTCGACCTCCGAGATCTCTTGTTCCAGGTGAGTCGCAGGTCTCGGATGAGTTTGAGAATAGGCCGCAGGGACCAGGGACTATGGTTCTGGCTCCGGGAGGTATCCCGGGCCGATCCACTGGTTCTCAGAATCCAGGTCAGTTTGATGAGCACGAGGAGCGAAAGTTCTCAGACTTCGGATACGATGATCTGTTGAAATCGACCGCAGGATGGGGCAGTAGCTCAAAGCAGGGATCTGATGCCGGTAGGCCCAACCCTATTACTGCCAAATCTGAGTCTTATGATGGCGAAGGTTACAATTTTGCGGATGAGGAGGAGAGCCATTCGCGCCGAAATGCAGGCAGCCGTGCGACTGCAAGGACTAGTCCCGCCGCTGCCAAGTTTGAGGTCGATGATGATGACGAGTATGCCGCATTTGCGGATCGCCGTGATGAGGAGGAGGACCAACCACGACGAAATGCTAGGATCCGTGATGCTGCGAGGCCCAGGAGCCTCTCTCGTGGAGCCGCCAGGGACCTTCGCGTTGACAGGGATGCCCGAAGCGAGAGAGAGAGAGCCAGGGACAGTCGGGAAGTTCTTCGGGGATTGGAGGCCATTCATGACCGTGAGGGACCGGTAGGTCCCCCGGCGATTGGTGATTCCCCGAATGTTCCCCCCTTTCCCAACATCACATTTGGAGGTCCGTTGAGTCAGAGAGACGTGAACTCGAACCGGGTTACTGGTTCACCGAGGATCACTGAGCGGGCTGCCGATGTTGTTAGGACAGGTGCCAGAGATGGTCGGCTTGCCGATGCACTCGGGATCGAAGATCGTCCGTCGATCGCTAGCCCGTTAGGGCGAGATACCAGTGATCTTGAAACTCTGAGGTCTAGCAACGAGTTCACACCTCAATGGGGTTCGACTGCCAGGGAACGTAGTGTTTCTGCGAAAAGACCGTCACCTCTCGCCGCTGAGACCGATAGGTCAAAGGCGAGGAGGGCTAGCCCCTCACCAATGGATTCAACTCCGCAGGATGAGGAGATGCCCGATCCCGCTGATGTTCACATCCACTCCACCCCCGAGTCACGTGCATCCAACATTGATCCTCGATCTGGCGATAGCCGGAGAAGGGGATCTACCCCGAGTAGACCATCCAGGATTGATGATTGTCCCGTGGATGACCCCAGAAGACATGCCGGGGCTAGTGGGGCTCCTGAGAGGATCGAGATATCGACTCCTCCCGCCCTCAGATCCCAGTCTTCCGGCGAATCAGGTGACGCTAGGGCGAAGGAGGTGTTCGATTTGCACATCCAGGAGATGCTCGAGAGAGGTGAGGTTTCTGGCTCAGTCGCGAAGGCGTTCCACATCTTTGCTGACCAAATCAGGGTACTGAACGGTCAGGTGAGTTCCATGCGAAGGGAATGGAGCGACGAGAGTCAACGGACGAAGGACAAGGTCGATCGCCTGGCAGCTGAGGTTGCGACTCAATCTGATGCCGGGAGGATGCGAATGATAGTTCAGCGGTTTGCGAGGGAAGTTATTCCCGACAGCAAAGCCATTGTGAGGCAAGCCATCGATGAGCAAGCCGAGGTCGTGGAGCAGAGAATTAACCTACTGTCCCACGAGGTCCATGAATCTGTCAGGGACAATGAGGCATCGACTGATCGGCTTCGCCTGATGATTCAGGAGAATAGTGAGGCTGCCCGCAGAAGCCATGCTGCTTCTGAGGACGAGATCCTTAAGGATTTGGACAAGCTTGAGAAACGGATGTTCTCGGTAGAGAAAACCGTTGGGATGCGGACACCGGCGGGTGTATGGAACCCGAATCCTGTCGCGAATCCGTCCGATAGGGCCAGCGGCAGTGTAGTCGATGCAAATTTCAGGGAGTTAAACCTGAAGATCGAGAAAGCTCTCCTTGATCACGAGACATTTGCCAAGTGGGCCTCTGAATCTATTGAGGGGGTCAAAGAGGAGCACACTCGTCTTGTTAATCGAGTGTCTAGACTGCAGAGTGGAAGGGGTTCTCAGGAGGTCGATAGACCATCAGGGCATGATTCCCCGCAGGACTGGCATGAGGCTGTTGACGAGATCAATCGGAAGATGCAGGATCTGGCTCGAGGAATTCAACGTCAACGTAGGGATCATGACGACATCATTTCGAGGTTTGAAACCGTGAAATCACATGTTGAACAGTATGAAGCGAGATCGGCAGTTGTGAATCGGGTCGTTGATGGCATCCAAGGACAGATCCGTAATCTTCCTGCCAGCAGTGACCAAGTGCAGCCTGCCGTTAGGCGAGAGCTCGGCACATTCCGGAGTACACTTGAAGGTGTTATGCGGAGAGTCAGCGCTATCGATGGTAACGTGCGTAATCTTAGCGCCGCGAACAACAGAATCATGTCCCAGCTCTTTGAGATGGAGGGTCAATTTGACGAGGCTGCTGGCATTATTCAGGGTGTCCAGCAGATTAATGAAGCTCCTCCACAACCCAGAGAAAGACGGAATGTTGGTTACCATGCATTTGCGGGGCAAGGACATAGGATCAGGTCACCGACGCCTACACCAGGGGAAGGTGACGGCCGGGGTACTGGCCTGCCGGTGAGACCAGGCGGAGGCGTTGTTTTGCCTGATCATGTTTTGCCGAATGTGCCCGATAGGGTCGATCCTTCTCGCGCAGACAGGCATCCCATCTATCCCGTTAGGGAGAGGTCCGACAGCAGGAGCAGGAGGGTTCGGGGGTTGCCTGACAGGTCGCATTCGCCACCGGAGCGTGCAAGGGGTGGTCCCCGCGCGCGCGCAAGGGGGGACGTTTCTATTTCCCCCAATAGGGATGCGGGTAGGAATAGGAGCCCGAGGCCTGCTGCCGTCCCCGATAGGGGATCTGAGGTCCGGAGTCGACAACCGAGGGGGGAGAGGCCAGTCCGCGATAGCGGGAGCGTCTCTCCGAATTTTGATAGGCCAATCCGCGATAGCGGGAACGTCTCTCCGAACCCGGGTCGTCATTCAGGAGGTGGTGGGGATAATAGGGTTCATGCCGACATCCAGAGTCCTGGTGATGAGTGGAGGACTCCTGGGAGTAGAGCCAGCGCCGACACCCAGAGTCCCGGCGATAGGCGAGGGACTGCTGGAGCTCCTTCGGATCGTGGACAGGCCTCAGCGCCGGCTGCAAGAGGGGCTCCCGGCGGTGATGGCCCAGACGCGCCAAAGATTTGTGCCCTCGATGATCCCAACGACCGTAGGCACCCGAATGCTGAATTCTCGTGTGTGACATGCAGTCGTGAGTTCTGCGGGCTTTGCCGTGGCGACGACGGGGACTGTTGCAATTGTCAGTTCCTGAAGATGAAATGCTGGGCATGCCGCAAGAATGCTCAGGAGGTCTCCATGTATCTCTGTACGGATTGTGGGACTCACGTCTGTGAGAATCACAGTTACTTCGGAAATGACGGCCTTGAGCGATGTGCACGCTGCAATATTCGGCATGAACGCGCTCAAGCTGGACCGCCCCCTCCTCCTCCTCCCGGGGGAGGTGGTGGGCAAGGCGGACCACCTGGTCAAGGTGGGAGCGGAAGTGGTGGGCCTGGACATGCCCCAGCTCCACCGCCAGGTCCTGGACATTATGGTGGAGGCCAAGATCCCGCTGGGCCTTCTGGAGGCCCGAGTGGAGGGGCTCCTACCGGGGGTTACCCTGGTGGAGCGCCTGGGTTCCACGGTAGTGCTGCGGATACTCATGGAATTGGGAACAATCAGTGTGGTTCCAGCTTCTATGGTCCTGCCTACGGAGGTGGCGTTAGTCACCAAGGGGTTGGCGCTGGCGTTAGTCAGTCTAGCAATGCCACAGGTTACCCCTCAAGTGTTGCGAGCGGTGGTAACCTTGGGCCGGGTCTTAGCCTCGGCTATAGTGTGAATGGTGCCGGTAGGCAGGGAGATGGTGGTCTTCTCCCTGAAGCCTTGAGGGGAGACGATGGACGGGACAGGTGCACGAAGTGCAGCAGAATCCCTGAGCCTGGTTTCCCTCTTGTTCCTTGCGTTGGTTGCGGAATGAGGGCGTGTGAAGTTTGCTGCCCTATGCCTGCGAGACTGTGTGAAAGTTGCAGGATTACCTCATGTACCCCGATAGGGGCTCTGATTTCCACCGTTGTCGATAAGGATCGGTTCCATCATAAGTGCAACACGATTGTGCTGCCTGCTGAGCCGACAGCTGATAAGCTGCGCGAGTGGCTTTCCGAGGTCAAGGAGAGGGTCAGGAATGCTTTCAGCTTTGACTCTGACTACGCGTTAGCGTGGATATCAGAGACTGAGAGGCTTGACTATGATGCTCTTGGCGGACCCTGCAAGTACCCGATTTTGGACTCAAACTTCACGAGTGCTATCAGGGAGTGTATCAAGACCAGGGCTGTCAGGGACAAGATGAATCGCCTGACCGAAGCCGCTCAGAATATGAGTCCTCCCCAGGGTATCAAGGGGAGACAGATCTTGAAGCTTCTGCTGAACCACCTGCAGACTGGAGTCGAGGACGACCAGACCTTCAAGATCGCTGAATTGACCAGTCTCAAGTGCCGGCAGACAGGTCACTCCGATGATGAGGCAAGGCTCCGGAGTTATCTGAGCACCTGGGACAATCTCATTTCTGGGATTAGGAAGAAGATCGATGATGGGGTACTATTGGCTGTGTTCATCGAGAATGTTCGCCATCTGCGCTGTATGCGGCCTGACATCGAGAGGTGGGATCGCGATGTGACCGTTAGGTCGTTCGCGTGGCTTTATAAGGCTTGTCAGGATTGTGTCGAACGATGGCAAAAGCGTCAGAACACGCTTCAGATGTACCAGACCTTTCATGAGCAGAGGTCACGATCGGGCTCTCAGTCCCGTGAAAGGGATCGACATCCTGGTGCTCCCGGTGTAGTGCGGCGGTACGACCCACTTGCCAGGAAGAGTGATCCCAGCCCTTCAAGATCCGTTAGGTCCGGAAGGGATGGGAGACCTGACGGGAAGCCGAGATCATCTTCGCCCGGAAGGAGCAGTCAGAGAGACAGAGCTTCTCCTGGTAGAGGCAGTCAGAGGGATAAGCGCACACCGTCTCCCAAGTCGCCGAGAAGACAGTCCCCTGCTGGGCCTGCTGATCGGGCGTGCTGGGAGTATACGAAGACTGGGAAGTGTCAATATGGCCGGGAATGCAGGTTTGAGCACGACAAGAGCCCAAGGAACCCCGCTGCGCCCTCTACGCCGAGGACTGGCGATAGGCCCGTTAGGGACAAGCCTATGTTCTTCGGATACTGCTACGACTGGATGTATGGCAAATGCACAGCTCAGCCGTGCAAGTACCTGCATCAGAAGCCACCACCAGGCACGAAGCCCATTACGCCTCGTTCCACTGCTGGTCCGGTTGTTGAGGATGAAGAGGGGGATACCCCTAGATCGCCTACGCCCAGTCCTCCCGATAGGGAGGCGAGGCGTCTCGACAGCCCCGCTCAAGGATTGACGGATTTTTAGGCGGGGCGGGCCGTTACCCTGAGGCCAACCGTGTTGTTGTGGCGTGTCCAGCTATGTGGGCTGTTGCCCCAGCTACC
Organism: Effrenium voratum; assembly: GCA_963377175.1. Taxonomy (NCBI): domain Eukaryota; class Dinophyceae; order Suessiales; family Symbiodiniaceae; genus Effrenium; species Effrenium voratum. The sequence continues at coordinate 309,073 of CAUJNA010000111.1, forward strand.
GGTGGGTCTGCACCGGGTTGCCTCCCTCCTTGCGTTAGCAGTTGGGAGAAAAGCGAGCGAGGCGCATTGTTCTTCTCCGGCACTACCGGTGGAGGTCCTAAATGGGACCAAGTCATTTGGAGACGGACAGTTGACGCAAATGGGACCGTGATCGAGGATATCGGGGTGAACTTTTGTGATCGCCGAGCAACCTTGTTCAGGAGACTCCCAAGACGAAGTGATACCAAGACGACGTTTTGGTACTGCGATGATGCGGAGGTTGCACTGTCCTGGAGGAAGAAGTACTTCCCGAAGGGTCCCGGTAGGGAACCTCTCAGGGTCAAGATTCCCGATCTTCCTGATGTGTTTGTTGTCTCGATTGAGAATGACAATACGGGTAGGGTCGTGAATCGTTGCCGTGAGGCTGGATACAGCCATCCAAATGCGATTAAGTTCCCTTCGCGCAAGAGAATTGCTAGGGAAGTTCAAAGTGCTCTGATAAGAGCAGCGGCTGTTCACGCCCAAGTGCTCTTAGACAATGACGAGGACATCGATACCAACCCTGGTGATGTGCGGGGACATCGCGTTGTACGAAAGCCGAAGTACACTCAGAAGGTTGCTGCACCTGTTGGATACGATGGGGTGAGGTGGCTGGTAGATACTGGTTGCCCAATGGATCTGGTCGGTCTCGGTGATTTGAAAGGACCCGATAGGGCCCTGATTGCCAAAGGCGGACACACTCATGCGCTGCACACTGCCAACGGGGCGACTCGCACCGCTGGTCGTGTTGATGCTGATGTTGGCAACCTGGACGAGGTGATTGAGGCACACGTCCTTGAGTCCACTCCATCCATCATATCCGTTGGAAAGCGTTGTATGGATATGGGATATTCGTTTGTATGGGCTGCAGGTTGCAAACCTACTCTCACGTGTCCTTCGGGCCGGACGGTGACATTGGATGTCATCAACAACGTGCCATATCTTCCTCATGGTGACACTCAGTTCGTTTCTCCCACTCTTGATGATGCTGAGCCAATCCCTGCTATGCCTGCCCCCGGGGCGGCGTATCGAGGGCTTGAAGCCAGCGAGATTCCGCTGTGTAGGTCTAAGCTTGCGGCCAAGAGTGAGCTACAGGACACCTGGCGCACTGAGCGGTCGGGCCATGTTGTGAAGGAGCACCGGCTTCCGCGCATAGCAAAGTTTGTGCCGATAGGCGATGATTGCCCCGTTGGAGTTGATCGATTGGACAACTACAGGAAAACTGTCGTTTATCGAAATGGGGTTACCCATGAGGTGCTGGTTGATAGTCTATGGGAGTTATCCGAAGGAGATCGGCATGCGATAGCATCTGATGTCCCTTGGACGGGTGAAACGTGGTTTCGGGTCAAGTGCGAGACCGTTGCTCTCCCCGGAAAGGCGGAACAGGGGGGTGAGGGCGATAGCCACTCACCACCTTTTCCTGGCCCGGGGGAAGGGGATGATGGTGACATTGTCGAGATAAACTTTCTCTCCGGACTCCGCACAGAGGCTGAATGGCGGGGAGATGCTAAGACGCTTCGCCATATGCTTACCCATCTCCCGAAGAACCCCTATTGCCCGCACTGCCAGCGTGCGAAAATGGAGAATGTCAAGCTTCGCCGCAAAGGTGGTGCTGCTGCGCATGACGTGGTAAGTTTCGGGGACCTAACCACTGCTGACACGATGGTGTTGCGAGGATTGAAGGATCGAGGCTTTCATGGCGAAGCGGACGCGATAGTGTTCTATGACCTCGCTACTGACTACCTCGAAGTCCTCCCTGTGCAATCCAGATCCCGTAGCAATACGCTGGAGGCATTTCGCAGGTTTGCAGGGGGGCAAACTCTGAAGTTAGTGTACAGCGACCAGGCCCCAGAGCTGAAGAATGCTGTCACTACGCTTGGAGCATTGCACCGGCTTTCTACACCGGGCATGCCCAAGACCAATGGCCTGATCGAGAACAAGGTTAAGCTCGTTCTTCACGGGGCACGTGTGCTCCTGCGTCAAGCTGGATTTGAACCTCGATGGTGGCCATTTGCCGTTAGGCATTTTTCCATGGCAAGGAACATCGAAAATCGCGGTGAGGGATCACCGTGGATGCGACGCCACGGTAACGGGAACTTCAGCGGAGTCATTCTGCCGTTTGGTTGTCTGGTCGACTTCTACCCCATTGCTCCCAAGATTCGCAGGGATAGAAAGGGGGGGGTTCAAAACGCCCAAAACGACTCCAGACATGCTGGGAAGATCGACTCAGAGGACGTTAATGAAGGAGGAGACCACTGGATCGCAAATGAAGACGAGAAGGTTCTCACTCGCGTCCACGTTGAAGCGCGAACCGAGCTCTTTATCCCGATAGGGACGAGCTGTCCAGTCAAGATCAAAGACCTTGGCAGGAGGCGGAGCACAGTCCTCAACTATCTGGACGGATCGACCGAATTTGTTGTTGACGAAAACTGGCTCCAGGCCGAGAACGACCGTGGAGGTAACCACGAATGGACTGGAGAAACTCATTTCGACTGTGATTTTGATCAGATCGATGAGGACGAGGCCGAGATCTATGAGAACGAGGAGTATGAACCCGAATGCAACGACGAGCCGGACTTTGTTCCCATTGATGAGGTAGAGGTTGAAGAGACAAGCGTCACTACTGCCCTGCCCGCCGAGAAGAAAGAGCGGGACTTCATCAAGATAGAGGAAGATCCGAAGTTCGCCCCATCTTCCAAGCCAGGCCTATTTCTGGGCTATCGGTTAGAACCAGGGGGGCTGTGGAAGGGCGACTATCTCGTTGCTGATCTCGAGCACATCCAAAGGGGTCTCAGGAAACCAAGTGTACACCAGGTCAAACGTATCTGGAAGAATCCTGAGGAGCCCTACGTGTTCCCGATGTTGGCATCCTATGACGCTAGGACTCGGACCATTCGGGAGGCGTTAGCTGACCGAAGAGCCGACTTTAAGCCGAGTAAGAGGGTCAGGGATGAATTCGACTTTGATGAAGGTCGATTTAATGATCCTGATGATGATGACGATGACCAACAGGACGAGGGGGGCGGTAGCTCTTCCAAGTCTGATGGGGTCATTCAGAGCAAGGCTGTCCAAGGGAGTGGTGACGCGTGCGTCTCAGATTACTGGGAGCGGCACGACGAGGACAACGCCTGGTATCGCATCCACGTTGAGGTGCGGAAGAAATTCTTCGGGACGACGAACGAGGACCTTCCTCCAGGTGGTCCTTCGCATGAGGAGCTTGACACCGTTAGGGTCACGCACATGCGGGGGCTTGATGCCGTTGGAAATTGGGTGAGAGACGATCGTCATCACGATGCTCCCAATCATCGGCACTTCACGCGTGGATTTTGGACTGGTGTGACCATCCTCTTTGATAAGGGATGTGCTCCCCACGGTAGGTTTAAGCCAAAGGAAGAAGGAGCAAAGCCAGCCGGAGGTCCGAAGAAGGGTCATAAGCTGCACGGAGACAGGATCGACTATGGCCAATCCGCCGATAGGCGTGAGCGGCCATACGCAGGCACCGGAAAACCCAATTCAATTGATGCGGATAGTTGGAGACAGATGTCCACCCGGTCTCGGGAGATATATGTTCAAACCGAACGGGAGTTATCCCTATGGGAAGAAAGACGCCGCGAACATCCTGAGAGGGACCCGGCTGCTCCAGCGCCTGGCCGCAAGCTCCTCATCGAGTTTGCGTGTGAACCTGACTCGCGCTTGTCTGCAGTGATGATGGAGTGTGGAGGCGATGCAATTCGCGTTCACGTTGGCTCATTTGACATCACCAAAGCCAAAGACGTTAGTCGGCTTATTGGGATTATCGAGGATAATCCTGGGTGTGACCTGTGGGCGTCAATTCCGTGCGGACCGTGGAGTACATGGCAGTATGTCAACCTTTCGATTCACGGTGCTGAGTTTGCATCACACCTGAACGATCTTAGAAGGAATTCTCAGGTAATGTTTGCGGCGTTCCTGCGGGCCTCCCGAGCCGTTAGGCGGGGAGGGGGCAGGGTTGCATTTGAGTGGCCTAGACACTGTCTTGGATGGAAGCAACCGTTCATGCAGAGGTTTCTTGCTGATCCTGATGTCGAGACCGTTGATTTCGACGGCTGTGTTTTCGGGATGCAGGACAAGGACGGTGTGCCAATCAGGAAGCAGTGGAAGGTTGCGACGACCTCCAAGGAGCTCATTGATGAGCTGTCAGGTCGGAAATGCAAGCACGAGAAGGGATACCTTCATGCACGCATTGAGGGGTCAGTCACCCCAACGACTGCTCTCTATCCGAGTGAAATGTGCGAGGCAATCGTTGGAGCGTGGTACCCGAACGGCACTTTCAAGAAGGTCGCGAATGCGATGCCGGTCGAGGTTGACCCGGTTGAACAGCGATGGAGGAAGAAGCCGAATACCTTGTACGTCAGTCTTCACAGTGAGGCTGCCAAGATCCCGACGCGGGCCACTTCGGGAAGTGCGGGTTTGGATACCTATGCCGCTGAGGGAGCATGTATTCCCGAAGGGGGGTCAGGCTTGGTCAACACCGGGATCTCGATAGAGATGCCCGCTGGGGTATATGCTAGGATAGCTCCCAGGTCAGGACTAGCCGTGAAGAATAGGATCGCTGTAGGCGGTGGGGTCATTGATCCCGACTACGACGGGGAGATCAAGGTCATCCTCTTTAATCATGGGGATGAGGACTTCATCGTGAATCCTGGGGACCGCATTGCGCAGATCGTACTAGAACGTGTCATGCTCATCGACGCGTCGATCGTTCCTAGGAAAGCCAAGCGGGGAACCGATAGGGGATCCGCGGGTTTCGGAAGCACTGGTATAGCTGCTGCTGCCCCTACGATTGGATCTGGTGGAAAGACCTTTGAGTTCTCTATGCCCAGGGGGGAGATATCCCTCTCTCATCGGCCAAAGAGCTCGGGTGTCTTTCCTCCCTTGTACGCTTGTGTCGCTAGGCCAGTGAACAAGAAGGAACAGGCTGGGAATGCCAAGGCTAAGGCCGCTCTTCAGAAGGAGTGGGACAAGTTGACTTCGCAAGGATGCTGGGACTTGTCAACTGTCCAAGAATGGCATGATGTCGCGGCTAAGGCACGTAAGGAAGGGGAGAAGATCCATGTTGGTAGGATTTTCGACATTTGCGTCGAAAAGAATCACGAGCTGCCGGAAGACGATCCGAATCGCAAATATAAAGGGCGAGTCGTGTTCGAGGGATGTTTCGTCCGTGATGAGATCGGGCATTGGGCCCTGTTCTCCGAGAACACCTCCTGCCCCGCCACTATGGCGGCGGGTAAGATGGGTGATGCTCACGGGTTACTCCCAGGGAATCTTCTGGAAGTGAGTGATGGGGAGTCTGCGTACACTCAAGCCCGCTTGAAGGGAAAGAAGACTTGGGTGAGGATTCCTCGCGATCAATGGCCACCTGAGTGGTTCGACGGCAGCGGAAATCCCAGATACAAGGATCCGGTTGTTGTCCTTGTGCTTGCACTATATGGACATCCGGATGCTGGTACCTTTTGGGAACAGCACTGCGAGGCGATGCTGAAGAAAGTCGGATACGTCAAGGTGAAAGATTGGGCCAGCGTGTTCAGGCATGAGGAGCTCGACCTCTTTCTTGTCGTGTACGTGGATGACTTCAAGATGAGCGGGCCGGCAAAGAACATCGCGGAAGGATGGGCGCTGATCTCGAAGGTCATCAAGATGGAGGAACCAAGGCAGCTCAAGAGATATCTTGGCTGCGAGCACGAATTCACGCGACAGGTGGTCAAGGGTCACTTTGACCCGAGACTGGCGTGGACGGTCGGCAATCCTCCTGATAAGGAGCAACCCGACTTGAGGTTTGGTCCAGAGGGGTTACTCTCTAAGGACATCCCCAAGCCGGAAACCACGATAAGGTTCATCAAGTACAGCGAGAGCAGCTTCATGCAGGCGTGTGTCGATAGATACATTGAGCTGTGTCAGGGAAAGTACCCGAAGAAACTGCAGAAGGTTGAAACTCCGTTCCTGGACGAGAGCAAGCCGGAGTTTGACGAGAATTCCGTCAATCCTGAATTTGACAAGCTCTTCAACCAGGCGATGGACATGGAGACCGTCAATGCGCAGCCAGGATGCCTCGGAGATGACGCGGCGGCGGTGCTGATGAAGGTTCTCTACGGAGCTCGGATGGGCAGATATGACCTAATTCGTCCCGTGCAGGCGTTAGCCAGCCGGGTCACGAAGTGGAATCATCTATGTGACCGCAAGCTCCACAGGTTAATTTCATATGTGAACTCTACGCTCGATCTTCTTTTGTACGGTTGGGTGGGCGATAGCCCAGAGTTCATTGAGTTGGTTGCTTACTGTGATGCGGATCTGGCTGGGGATCGTACTGATTCCAAGAGCACATCGGGAGTGCTCAATTGCCTTGTGGGTCCTAGGACCTACATGCCCATCACTGGAGTAAGCAAGAAACAGACTTCCGTTTCGAAGTCGACTCCCGAAGCAGAGATTGTTGCTCTCGACCATGGAGTATCCAAGGAGGGAATGGCATTAGCTACCCTCTGGCAGCACGCTATTGGGAAGGGAAAGGAGACCCAGCCGTTTATTATCAACGTGCTGGAGGATAACGAATCGGCATGCCGGATCGTTATAACTGGGAATAATCCCAACATGCACTACATGTCAAGGACGCAGCGCATTGACATCTCGTGGCTCAACGAACGTTTTAACGATGGAATTTTTCGGTTCGTTGCGTGCCCGTCTCACTACCAAGGTGCTGACATTTTCACTAAGGCCTGCATTGACAAGGTCGTGTGGAATAGAAATCTGCACACTCTTGGTATGTTTCATGCAGGAATATTTGGCCCAACCCACCCAACCCTGTCTTAAGCCCCCTGCCGCTCCTGGACTGCCCCCGCTTAGGGGGGTACGCATGGAATCAGGTGCAAAATCCGGTTTCAATCGGCTCATTGAGAGGTTACTCTCTGAGTACGAGGGAATCGTGATTGACGAGGAAAAAGGAGGGAAAAGATGCGAGAAAACTATTATTGCGGACCAGGCGATAGCCGGAGTTCTTGCGTATAGTGATCTTTGCAGGGTTGTCACGCTTCAAATTGCTCCTGGTTACAGGAATCACATCTTACGGTCTGGTAGGATTGAAGGCGATAGCCTTTGTTATGTTGTGCTTGTTCTTAATGATCTTGCACCCGATAGGGTTGATTCCAGGACTGGGAAGTGGGGACAGACCAGAAAGCTCAGGGATAGGACCGAGGCTGCCGTTAGGCAAAGGTTCAACTTGGCTTGTGATGCTCGGACCAGTGGGCGTGTTCCGATCATTCTCTACCGACCCAAATGCAATATATTGAAGGAAGGTGAGGTTGAAGGAGTTGCCACCACGCATGGGTTTGATTGTAGGTCTGTTTGCGCTTGCCAATGTGGTCTCAAGAGGCATGGGATTGTGTTTAGGTGTTTTTCTTCTAAGTCCTTCAATTCGTTTTGGAGTACCTGCAAGATGCGAGAAGGGGATACTCTCTCTCAGCACGACCGATTGCTCGCTGTTGGGAAGTGGTTGAACAACTTCGTTGCCGCGTAGCATTTGCTTGATCAAGCTGGCTCACACCGCGGGCAACCGCACCACATTCACAGGCGACACGATGCGCTCACTGACCAGTACTGAAGCATGAGGCAGATATGCCTATCACTGAGGTTTTCTTCTGCTTCGTGAAGGACGGATTCAGTCAATTATTCATCTTCTAGGTTCTTGTTCTAGGGAGAGGGTCTCTGGCCGGTAGGCTGAGCCTTCTGAAGGACAGGGGAATTCTGGCCGGTAGGCTGGGTTCCCGGGTCCTCCGTGGTTCCGTGGCCGGTGGCCCGAACCTGCTGACGCATGGCGGCAGCTGGCGGAATGGGCCTGGGGCGCTGCATGGCGACGCCTCCGCGGCCGTCCTGGGACCTGGAGATGGGGCTGGGTATGGAGAAGCCTAAGGCTGTGGCCAGTTGTTTGCTTGCGGGGTACCGCGAGTGGACGATTAAAGGGTTTAGGGGACAGGATCCGAAGTTCACCACGATTGATCCAGATATGGAGAAGGCTGATCAGCTGATTGAGGATGACAGTGCCGCGAGGTTCGACGAACTGGTTGGCAGGGTGTCCCACATCAGCAAGGACAAGCTCGACAAGTCGCACATGCCGGTGACGGACCATGAAAAGCTGCTCCGGTACCGGGCGATCAGGACTGCTGCGATAGTGGCTGAGATGAAGCGCCGGGGAGTGGAGGTCACGGAGTTGAACGCCGTGCACTTGGCGGCCATTCTCTGCGCTGCGGTTCCGACGGACCCTGCTTTCTTGCTCCCTTACCATATCGTGTTCGCGATTGAGGAGAGCATTGAAAGTGGCAAGAGTGCGCTACCCATGGATAGCAGTACGGAGCCGGCAGCTGAACCATGCGGAGGAATGTGGGCTGCAGATCCGAAAGCCTGGCCGGAGTGGAAGACAGTTCACCCGCAGACTGCCTTGGTAAAGGCGGTCGCTGATCAGGCAGAGGCGGCATTCGGAGATCACCCTCTGTATAGTGGAGATGATTTCGGCGATGCGGAGCACCATTTCAACGCTATCCGTGCCTGGATGAGCGAGAGGCCAAACGCACTGTTCACGCCTCCGGAGTTGGTCGTGGACGCGATGATGCTGACGGAGGGGAGAAACAGGGAGGAGATCGTTAGATGTTCCTCGGGACGGAGGCTTTCGTCGGTCCCGTCGGTCAGGAAGTTCGCGTCGGCTGATAAGCCAGGAATGCGGGGTTACCTGCACGCGATGGGACAGATGTCAGGTGTGGTCACGTCCTTGCATGATGCCTTTGACTGGGACCGTAGACAGGTGTTGAGGATCTCGCCCAAGAACCCGGCGAGTACCACTGATGTGGAAATTGGTCCCGACGATGGATGGGCATTCTTCGATTTGGCCATCAATTTCAGGGGCCAGACGGACACTGAAAAGGTCCTTATCCATGGAACTTCGCAATCCTCATTGTGGAGCATTCTGGGTGGTATGCAGGTTACTGCGTCCACTGCAAGTGATGAATGGGTAGGTGTGTGGACATCTTTGAAGGCGGTTGAGGCCCTGGGATACAGCACTCTGTCGCACTACGGTCAGAACACGTGGGCGAGGGTCGCAGTTTGCATTACGCAACCAGACGAGTCTGTGAACTTGTTCAGCGACAATCCCCAACTGAAGGGCGTAAAGCGAGGAGCTCAGCGTGTGTTCCCGAACGCGAGGTTGGGGATCTGCGGGATCTGCATCAAGCTCGAGAAGCCTGCAGCGGATTCACAATATGTGGAGCTGTGCAACTCAGGGGGCGATAGCACCCTGCAGTACTACAACCCATTCGTCGAGTGGAATCCGCATGCTCCATCGGTCGTGTGGGCGATGCACAAGTTCTTCCCAGAGAACTACATGGGACCGATAGGTCTATCCGTCGAAGAGGAGAACATGCGTGCTGCTCCAGGGACCCCTCAGGCTGCCGAGGCGGAAGGTGGGGTACTATTCGCCAGGATCGTGCCGAAGTCGAACATGTTCGAGGCCATCCGGGGTGAAACGTTTGAGCTAACCCTCACGAAGGGATACCTTACCGAGATCAAGGACGAGGCAAAGGCCGTTGGTCGGGGTGCTCTCTTCCCGAAGGAGCTTGAGTGTTTTGAGCAGGCTAGGAAGGTGATGCGCCTGATCAGGAGCGGGAAGGTCATCCCGCCAACTCTGGAGCTGCCGAGGGGAGGATACTCCCGTGTGGCGGTTGATTCCGTACAAATGGAAAGGCTGTGGGACGCATGGGCAGTCGCCGTGTTAGCGGACGTGATGCTGCCCATCTATCCATCCATCGTTCTGCACGAGATGAGTCGCTACCAAGACAAGATGGTAATCTTGCTTCGATGTTTAGCGGCTAGTGGGACAGGTGCTGCGGTGAGGATCGCTGCGGCCTTGGCGGCCGGGTACGGTCCCCCAGTGTTCAAAGAGGATTCCGCGGCTCCGGATGCGACTGTGTTCTACCTGCTGGATCAGACGTTCAACACTGCATCCGCGAAGAACAAGAAAGGGATGGACCCAGCCACATTGGCGGAGGACATCCTCAAGTGCAGGGCAAAGAACGATCGGCTGAGGGGTTCCCCAGATCAACGGTCGTTCAAGAACTATGAGGTGCATTACGTGACCAGCACTCGTGATAACGAGGAGACATCCCTTCGGATGATGATTGACAAGGCGTACGAGCTGATGGACAAGCGGGCTGACGACTGCATCCAGAAGTACGGCAATGCAGATGCTGCCAAGTATGACCTGTATGTCTTTGGTTTCCGTGGCTCCTACCTGTATAGGTGGGAGAGGAATGCATGGAGGGCCAGAAATGATGCGGCGACCGTGTGGAGTAAGGACGTGGAGTCGCTGATCGCGCTCAACAACAAGGTCAAGGTGATGGTTTGTGGCCCGGGGCGATCGTTAGATCGAGAGGGCGACCAAGGGGTTCACATGATTAAGGAGATCCAGTATAGGATGGGCGATCTCCGCGCGAACCTGATCCCAGTGGTTTCAGCAGACGCTGTGTCATGGGGGAGTGAAGTTGACAGCTACGGCAGGAATCGGCCGGTCCAAAGAGCATGGGCTGTGGTGCCGCCCTACCTCGCGGCTGTCCCGGACTTTTTCTCCCTGACTAGGACTACATGGTCTGGTTCTGTTACGTTGCACATCAGGGACAACATCCTCAAGCTTCTGAAGGAGGGTACTTCTTCGAAGATGGGGGATGGCGGATCGATGTCTGAGTCTGAGGATGTCGACATGACAGGTGCCGCTCTGGGAGGACCGCCGGTAGGCGATACCCCTGGAGGGCAATCATCTGACGCAGGTCAGCATGCGGAAGGTCAGACCGCTGCCCCGAAAGCACCTCCTAAGGCGTTAGTCACAAAGGAGATGCTGGCATCGGTGAGACCGAAATCTCCGCCGAACCCACCTCGGAGTCCGAGGATTTCTTCACCTCAGGTCACGGCGACCGAAGTTGGGAATCGATGGTCATCGAATCTTCGGACGCCTAGAGCGACGATTGAGGAAGAGAACACGGGTGTCTCCGCCGAGGTCGATGATCTCCTGCCCGATAGGGAAGGGGTCGATCTCCCTACGGATACCTTCAACGATGGTGGGGGCCCGACCGAGGCCGAGGTGTTAGAGTTCACCGGGGACGTTGAGATGGAGCCGGAGAAGGGAGCCGAGGTTCCCGCTGCAGGTGAGGAAGAGACTCCCGGTAGGGAGGCTGAGGTGCCTCAGGCCACTACGACTACGACAGAGCCGTCGGTGGAATCGTCTGCGGCAAAGCGAGCGGCGTCGCCCGTTAGGGAGGAACGCAGGGCTCGGGAACCTGTTGGTGCCCAGAAGAAGGAGGAGGCGTCGGGTGCATGTGGCCCGGGGGTACCAGTTTCCTATGCTCCGAAGTACACGGACGACGACGGGGACCTGCGGGATACTGCAGTGACCCCGAAAGCGGCTTCAACCCAGGAGTCTCGAGGGGGCATACACAATTATGCGAACACGCCGTACCCGGAGCACCCGGGAGAGGCGCCCGAGCTGAAGTCAGCGGAAGTTCGGCACCACCGTGAGCATGGTTCCTATCAATCCACGAGGGGCTCGCGGACATCGGCAAGACCGGCGGAGAGCAGGTCGAATAGGAGGTTCATCGTCCAGCACGTCCTGGCTAGGGAGGCTGGTGAGCCCTTCATCTATGCCGTGATCCGGAACAAGGCGATCACTCAGGAGCGGGTTACCGCGGAGGAGTGGAGGAAGGCGAACGAGACTAGCCACATTGTGTTCCCGAATCGCGATAGCGAGTGGAATGCGGTATTGGAGAGGGCCGTACATAACGATTTCATGTACGGGGCGTTGGATGCTTCCCGAGCTGCTGGAAGGATTGATCAGGAGTACATCAATCCTCGAGATCGGAAGTCTACGCCGTGGGGTGATCAGCAATGGAACATGAAGAAGGTGGCGTCCGAGGCTGCCCATATCCCGTTAGGGATGAGGCAGGACATTCAGGCGAAGTACCATCATGGGCGAGCACCTCCGGGGGACTGGGCCGATATGCCCGATCGGGATGATTACATGGTTCGTGGTGTCGTTAGTGACCCGAACCGCAGGGCGTATGATTGTCTTCGAGCGCCGGGAGTGAGGGCTACCTTGCTGAACGCGCAGACAGGACAATGCATTCCTTTGGACGACCCGACTTGGGTGCCGGAGATTGCATCGTCACACTTGCTGGTAGGGACGATCACTGCGATCGCATCGCACGTGGATTGCGCCCTTGGGCGCGCGTGGCGGATGCCCATGTTCCATCCCCAGCTGATGGCGGCGACGGCGATGCTGGAGAAGCTGCAGAAGTACGTCAACGCGCTGAACGAGGCGGTGTTGGGCAAGCGGTTGGGGACTGCGCCTTTCAGCATGATTGCCGGCCACCTCGCTCCGGAGCTGCGGACTGTCCCGATGAGGGAGCAGATGCCTGACACGTTGGCACAGTCGGCGGTTGAGGTGTTACTATCTCATGTGTCGGCATTGTCACATTCAGGAACCCCTTCCGATAGGAAGGAGATCCTTGGTAGGGATGGGTGCCCGTTCGGGAAATCATGGTTCGAAGATGACCCTGAGGGAGCCACTTGGCCTGGACACCATATGGCTGGAGGTGTCGCTGTCCCACTGAAGCCGAAGACGAAGATCGTGTGGGGAAAGCGACCACATGTGGATGACGAGGGCGAGGTGGATCCTGGGGCGAGTTCTTCGGGGCAACCGAGGACCGAGCCGGCCCCCGATAGGGGCGCCGGGTCAGGAAAGGATGATGATGTGACCCTTCCTGACATTGGGAAGCTGTCCGTGACGGAGAAGAAGAAGGACGACATGGACGTGGATCAGGAAGGCTCCAAGAGGGGCTCCACCGAGACGAAGGAGCCCACGCCTCGGGGTACCGAGGCTGGGAAGGAAGGCCCGAGCAAGGCCTCCAACTACAGAGGGGCTACCGCTGAGGAGTACCGAAAGGCTGCTCGGGAATACGTGTACAGCGGGGAGGGAGATGATCGAAGAATCCTTCCCAAGAATACTCCAATCAACATGGAGAAGTCGTTGCCGGCTGAGGTCGCGCTCCTGATTCCTAGAGCTGTGGCCACGCAAGAGGAGGCTGAGGAAGCCGAGAGGACCGCGATGGAGGCCATCCGCGGGGACTATAGGCTTCCGGATGTGGGTCAGGACGACAGGGAGAAGGTCGACCCTTACACCGTGACGGACGAAGACTTGGCTGCGTCGATAGACGCGCTGACTAGGAGGTTGAGCAATATGCCTGGGTGGTCGGGGAATTTGATCGACCCTGCGAAGTCTGCTGAGCTGGTCGCGGCGAGATGGGGCGGTAAGGCGAGTTATGACAAGCCTGAGGCTCCTCTAACTGAGGCTGGGATGAAGAGTGCGTCATTGGAGGATCGTGCCTACGCACTATCGCAGCTGAATCAGATGGTGAACTTCCACAAGAAGCACCTCTGCTCTGGGCGAGGAGCGCCTCTGGTGAGTGCAGCTGCCCCTAGTGGACCCTTTGCTCCTGATCAGCTGGATGATAGCAGGAAGTTCAGGCCTAGTGAGGCGGCGAGCAAGATGACCTACAATCTTGTGATACTGGATGGGAGGAAGGATTATCTTGCCGATAGGCGAGAGATCAATCCAGAGTTGAGGGAGACGGGAGTTATCCCTGATGAGGCCATCACTTGCCAGATTGTGGTTCCCTCGAAGACGAAGTTGGGCGAATACCTCCCGAACTACGAGGAGGCCGTGGGCACCGTTGCAGGACGGGAGGCGGCGAAGGAGTTGATGAGACTGCTATCGTGCGATTTCGACGGCTTGGTCATCAATTCAAAGAGAGTCTCGGAGTTATTCGAGGAACGTGTGCTGAAGGAGACCGGACGCGAGGCTGGAAACTGGGTGAAAAGTGACCAGGCCATCTGGTTCCTGAAGGAAATTTCGGGCATGGAGAACGCTGAGATGTCTTGGAAGTTCTTCATTCCGACGCTTAAAGCTTTCCCGATAGGGCAAGTGGAGGCGATGCTCATGGTCATGTACGACGGGGATGGCGTTCTCCTCAAGGAGAGCACCAGGTTGGTTGCCGTTAGGCACACGCGGATCGGACGTGACTTGAGTTACAGTGCCGTTAGGCACAGGTATACTCAGGAAGATGCACCTGGCGGATCTCTGATGTATGAGATGCATTGGAATGAACTCCCCATGGTGGGATACGTCATCATGAAGTTCTCGGACTTTCGGAAGGCGGTTCAGCTCCCAAGGGTGAGGCGAAATGGAAAGGCCATGATCGAGATATTGATCACGAGGCCCGATGTGTACGAGACCATTGGGGATGGTAGGCAGGATGTGGGCCTGATCCCACTTGTGGGAGCCATGGCGCCGGATGCTGAGGTATCGCCTTCGTGGTATGTCAGGGACAGGCTGCGGAACTACTCCGGTAGGTACGTGGTGGTAATGGTGGATCTTCGGGTGCACTGGTCCTTGGTAGGACCCGTGTTTTTGACGAGAAGGAAGACTCTTGCCGTTAGGAACGAGATCCACATGGGGGCTTGGAAGGCGGCGTATATGTACGATGATTACACGATAGTGTACCATCGGGCATGGGACTACGGTGACTTCACCCCCGTTAGGGGGGAGCACAAGCGATCACGGGAAGAGATCAGGCTGAATGTGACTGCCACGTTCTGCTTGAGGTGCGCGGAATTGATGCCGAATGGGATGCACTTGTGTCCCGGGTGCGCGCTCCCGGTCTTTTACCCGAACTTTATCCCCAACGCGGAGGAAAGGACTTCGAAACGTGCCACATCGTGCCGGAGTGGGTGAGGACCATGGGGCAGTTCAAGCCCAGGAGGATTCCCTCCGAAGTGGTCGGAGTCATCAAGAGGAATTTGATTTCCTATTCAATGGCATCCGATCTAAGGATGACGGTGCAGAGCGGCATCAGACTTCCCCCTTATCTTGGTGAAGACAAGGGAGGTGTCGATGCGGCGTGGGATGAGCTGGCGAAGGTGCTCTTCCAATTCTCCTATGTGTCCGGGATTTCGGCCTCGGATGCGTTTGTGGAGAAGTGGGTGGCGAAGCACCTGATCAAGACCAACCAAGTCGATAGATTTGAGTCGGTCACGGAGTACTTCCGGGCCAACCCAAGACACGCTGCTCAGTGGGGTAGGCGCATGACGACTTCCGTTAGGAAGTTTGCTCGTCATGACACGTACTTGTCATTCTATATTCCGATGGCATACGTGATTGGTTCCGCGGCTGGTCATCTGACCCCATTATACCCGACCCATCGAAAGGACGTGGACATCCTGGAGAGTCATGCGTTGATGTCGCAGCTCAGGGGGTACATGGTATCGGAGACAGGGTATGATGAGAAGAAGAGGTTGAAGGAGGCGATAGCCAAGGTGCAGAAGGCGATCAAAGCCGGACAGTCGGAGCCTCCCGCACCATTCCGTG
>CAUJNA010000112.1:0-2500 GCA_963377175.1 Effrenium voratum
GGTGTGTGTGTGGGTGCGTGCGTGGGTGCGTGGGTGCGTGGGTGCGTGGGTGCGTGGGTGCGTGGGTGCGTGGGTGCGTGGGTGCGTGGGTGCGTGGGTGCGTGGGTGCGTGGGTGCGTGGGTGCGTGGGTGCGTGGGTGCGTGGGTGCGTGGGTGTGTGGGTGTGTGGGTGTGTGGGTGTGTGTGTGGGTGTGTGTGTGGGTGTGTGTGGGGGTGTGTGTGGGGGTGTGTGTGGGGGTGTGTGTGGGGGTGTGTGTGGGGGTGTGTGTGGGGGTGTGTGTGTGGGTGTGTGTGTGTGGGTGTGTGTGTGTGTGGGTGTGTGGGTGTGTCGGTGGGTGCGTGGGTGCGTGGGTGCGTGGGTGCGTGGGTGCGTGGGTGCGTGGGTGCGTGGGTGCGTGGGTGCGTGGGTGCGTGGGTGCGTGGGTGCGTGGGTGCGTGGGTGCGTGGGTGCGTGCGTGCGTGCGTGCGTGCGTGCGTGCGTGCGTGCGTGCGTGCGTGCGTGGGTGGGTGGGTGGGTGGGTGGGTGGGTGGGTGCGTGGGTGCGTGGGTGCGTGTGTGGGTGTGTGGGTGTGTGGGTGTGTGGGTGTGTGGGTGTGTGGGTGTGTGGGTGTGGGTGTGGGTGTGGGTGTGGGTGTGGGTGTGTGTGTGTGAGTGTGTGTGTGTGTGTTTTGTGTTTTGTGCGTTTCCGGCCTGCCTGCCTGCCTGCCTGCCTGCCTGCCTGCCTGCCTGCCTGCCTGCCTGCCTGACAAATCCTCGTGAACAGTGAACAATGCGATTTTAGCTGCCCACAACGAACAATGAGAGGGCTGCCGTTGAACAATCCGATATTCTGGGTCAAGCTGCCGTGGCTGTCATTCAAGGACTGCGTCAGGAAGTCCCGGAATGTTGGTCCAAGGGCTGCATGGAAGGCCTCATCAAAACGATGGCCATGCTAATGTATTTTGAAGGTGTGCTGCGGATGACCTCATCGCTGCTCGTGCCGGACTGCCGCAGTCCGTAGATTGAACTACGGCATTCGCCAAAGAACTGAGATACAGAATGGCAAAAACGAAGGGATGCCTGCAAACGCGCAAGGCGGGAAGTCCAGCTGATGGGATTGGGCTTTGGCGGGGCATGTAGCGGCTATGTAGTGGCTATGTAGCGGGCGGGGCGCCTGCCTGAATCCGTTGCAAGAACAAGTTGCAGGTGTGCTGCGGTATCGTGTTTGTCCGCACACTTACCGGAGCCCGACTGGTAGTTGCAATCGCTATACTAGTCGGACCAACACTAGTAGTGGCAGCACTAGTAGCAGTAGTAGCAACAGCACTAGTAGCAGTAGCAGTGGTAGTAGCAGCAGCGAGTGGCAGTACTCATCGTCGTAGTCGTCGTCGCACCCGTAGTGGTAGTGGCAGTGGCAGTGGCAGTGGCAGTGGTAGTGGCAGTGGTAGTGGCAGGAGTTTGCCGTAGGAGTAGTAGTAGTAGTAGTAGTAGTAGTAGTAGTAGTAGCAGCAGCAGCAGCAGCAGCAGTAGTGATAGTAGCAGCATTAGTAGAAGTAGAAGTAGAAATAGTAGTAATAGTTGTAGTCGTAGTCGTAGTAGTAGTAGTACCAGTAATAGGGTCAGTAGTAGTAGCAGCAGCAGTAATAGTACTAGTAGTAGTAGTAATAATAGTAGTAGTAGCAGGGGTAGTAAAAGTGGTAGAAACGGAGTGCAAGTAGTACAAGTCCTACGAGTAGTAGAAATAATAGAGATAGTACAAGTTGTAGAACTAGAACAAGACAAGTAACACAAGTTGGACAAGTACTACAAATCGTATAACAAGTAGCGCAAGTGGTGCAGTGTACGACAAGTACAATAAGTAGCGCAAGTGGTGCAGTGGCTCAAACAGGTGCTACTAACGCAAGTAGTAATACACATAGCACAAATAGTACAAGTTGGGCATGTAGTACAAGTAGCACGAGCAGCACAGGCAGCGCACGTAGAACAAGTAGTACTAGAAGGAGGAGGAGGAGCAGGAGGAGCAGGAGCGGTGGTAGTAGTAGTAGTCGTAGTAGTAGCAGGAGCAGTAGGAGTAGGAGTAGTGGTAGTAGCAGCAGCAGCAGCAGTAGTAGAAGTAGTAGTAGTGGCAGTAGAAGTGGTAGTAGTAGCAGTAGTTGTACAAAGCGGTAGTAGCAAATGTGGTAGCAAATGTGGTAGTGTTGTCACTCAGGCCCCAGGGTTATGAAATTAATATGTATTTATGCAAAGAAATATGATGTAAAAAGGTATGTTCAAGGACCGGGGGCCTTGCGGCTTGAGTTCCACTCTGGGGCCGACCATCTTTACAGAAACGACAAAAACGGCGACCATGCTCCACAGGCTTTAAAGCCCGGCCTCGGCTCCTTGGATCGCCAGGCCGCCAATCTGCACCCGGCAATTTCGCCACTCAGGCTGCTCTCTGCATAGCGCTTTCGCCGAACAGGCGCACTGCAGCAGGCACGCCAAAAGAACAAGGAACATCCGGGCGTCCGAGCCGAAAACC
>CAUJNA010000112.1:7500-45000 GCA_963377175.1 Effrenium voratum
AGCATTGTCCTGCCTGCCACTGCTTCAAGCAAGAAATGATAATAATATTCCTGGTCCAGTGAGGGGACGGTTACGCAAACCCGTTTGGATTTGAGCACTTTCAGTGGGGAAACTACACGGAAGACAGGGTGCCACTGAACGACACTTCCCCAAACAATCGTGGAATGTGGCAGCCATAGATTCCGAATATTGCCACATAAGCCTCCTTGATGGCGCTTGTTGGTCGAAGGATACCCAAACAAGGGACTAACCTTTAAGTCCTTTACGAATCTTACAGGATGCATCTTTGCGAATGCAAAACTCACACAACCGAAAGCTTGATGTTCCCACTAAAGGGACCTTCATCAGTCTTCACGCCCATATTTGCCCAGTGTGTCAAAACCGCGCCTTTGTCAAACGGCAGCCCATACAATGCAACAACCTGTACACATCCAAGAAATTAATGTAAACACGCCATGGCCGATCGCTACTTTTGCTACCTTGACATGATAGCTTGCCCAGCAACCAGTCAGGCAGCCAAATTTGGGTAACTCCAAATGCACAAACGTAAAACATGCAAGGACTGCGCCTGGAGCATCTTAAACAATGTTGTGATCTTTCCTTTTGAAGAAGGCGTGACCACCCTGCCCTCGGCTCCACGAACCCAGCAATCCGCCCACAAAAAAATGCACACCAAGTGACTCGCGCGTCGCGGCCCGCAGTCCCTCCACCTGGGTGAAACATGGGCGGGGTCTGCCTGTCAAAAACATGTGCAAGCATACGTTCCCAGAAGGACCGTTGTGCCGTGAGTGAAAATGCTGACATGGCAAAGAGCATAAAAATATCCCCCAAGAGAATATCAAGCAAAGCAAAAAAAGGGAACAGTCTTCGCGTGCTAGCGTCAAGCTGCATTGCATCGGCGAGCTTGTGAAGGCTCCAAAGATGCAGCGGGTTTCCCCTGTGATGCCGATGCCGGTGTGACCTGGAAGACATGGGGCGCTTGCCCAGGAGCTTGTTGTTGCCTGCTGGGGGGTGAGGGATGGGAGCCCCAAAGACGTGACAATGCATGGAGTTGTGGAAGCGTCTGCGAAAAATCCTGCCAGAAAGTTGTCGTTTAACAAGCGAGTAGCATAATTAGGTGTTCTTGAAGAATGGCGGACCGCAAGTCTACCAGAGCAGAATAAATCATCTGTTTCAAACATGCAGCAAGGTGGGAGCCTCCTTGATTGTCTGTGCCTACATCTTGTATCCCATGTGCTACCTTTGGACATGTTTGGCTCAGTATCAGCACCCAGGGAAGCATGTATTTCAGCCACCGTGCCAGGCAACGGGGAACGGGGATGTTTGTACTCTTCAATGATATGAGATCTTCCACAGCTGAGGCCAAGGGGGCTTTTGGCACCAGGTCGCGGGTCGATGAGCTGAATTCGCTGGGGCATGGTGCTGGACTCATTCCACTCCGGTGACTATTGAACGGCGATCTGCTGGAGAGCCGGTTCTCAGCACGCGAAGTCTTGGGATGCCAGGGGCCGCGCGCGGTAGGCCTCTTCGACTTTCAGACCTAGGCATTGGAGGCTGGGAAATAGCAGGCCGCTTGCAAAAAGGGAGGGTGGTGCCAACATGTCCCATCCACTGCGCAAAAACTAGAACCACGGGTGGCCCAAAAAAAAAAGGAAACGGATCAAAGGCCAGCAAATCAAGCCGACATGCAGGGTTGCCAGTGGAGTGGTTGCTCAAGAATTGTTGTGTGCGTGAGTGCGTGCGCGCGTGCGCGCGTGCGTGCGCGCGCGCGTGCGTGCTTGCGTGCGTGCGTGCGTGCGCGCCTGTGTTGTTTGAATGCAACACTCAGCTGTCGGATGTCTCAACTCTTGCCACAGCAAGTCAAAGCAAATAAAGTAGACATACCTGAACCCTCCAAAAGTACTGAAATTTCCGTACATGCAGAAAAAAAGTGTCAATGTACACTTTTGAGGAAATTTGACGGAAATCGCTTTTAGCAGGCTGTGAGCGTTTGTGGTGCACTTGGATGCACATGAACCCAGTTTGCAATTTACACGGCCCGTCATACTTAATTCCGTTTCAGGTCTTTCGTCTCCAATTGCTGTGGGGCAATGTGTGACAGCTTCCTTGCCGCTTTTGCGAGTTTGCACTTTTCTCAGCCAAAATGCAGAAACCGCAAATGCACGGAAATCGGCGGGAAATGCACGGAAATCGGCGGGAAAAGTACGGAAATCTGCGGAAAATGCACGGAAATCAGCGGAACATTTTCTTGAGGAAATGGGCACCTTTTGTCCTTGGTGAATTGCACACCTTCAAATGGTATGAGCATGACAATCTCCAGTGCCATGGCCGGAGCTGAAAGTGAGATTCTTGTAGAAAAAAGGTAGCAAAATGCTCCTGTGTCTTATGTTGAGCCTGCAAGAAAAGTACAGTTTTTGCTCAAATGTATGGATTTCAAGGAAATGCACGGATTTTTGCACAGAGTCGCAAAAAAAGTGCCCTTGGTTGGTCCAGGTATGTGTGTGTGTGTGTGTCACACTTGCGCGCGTGAGAGCGTGTGCGCTAGCGCGGATATCTGCAAAGCTTGCGCCTTTTGTGACTGATAAACTTCTGTGTTGCGAGCTCTGTGCACTTGCGCGCGTGCGTGCGCGTGTGCTAGCGCGGATATCTGCGAAGTTTGCCCTTCTGTGAGTGATAAACTTGGGTGTTGCGAGCTCTCTGCAAGGGTTGCTCTGCAAGTGCTTGGCCCAAGTCTTCCGCGCAACTTGCTCTGCGTGCGCAAGCGCTCTGTGCAGGATGCGACACGCAAGCACTACGCACAAGTGTGCTGCGCAAGCTCGGGTCAAGTTTCCATGAGCAAGTTCTCTGAGCAAGTTCTTAAGCCAGAGCTGCCGCGGACCAGGGGGGAATCGAACCCGCGACCGCGGGATTGCGAAAGCAGGCGCGCAAACCACCATTAGCAAGAAAATCGCACGGCGCCACGGCGAGAGCGCTTCGACACGCACGATCCCCTGCAGAGGGTTCCAACACAAAGACGAATTCGCGCGAGACCACAGCAAGAGCCCTTTGACACGCACGACCTCCGCAGAGGGTCGCGCGCAAACCGCAGAAATCGTAAAAAAGTCCTCAGTTCTTGCACATCGACCACGCCAATCCACGCAGAGGGTCGCGCGCGCACATCAGACATCGCAAAAAAATTCAAAATTTTTGCACATCGACCACGCCAATCCACGCAGAGGGTCGCGCGCCCAGATCAGAAATCCTCAGTTTTTTTGCACATCGACCACGCCAATCCACGCAGAGGGCCGCGCGTGCACCTCAGAAATCGTAGAAAAGTCCTCAGTTTTTGCGCATCGACCACGCCAATCCACGCAGAGGGTCGCGCGCGCAAATCAGAAATCCTCAGTTTTTGCACATTAACCATGCCAATCCACGCAGAGGGTCGCGCGCGCTGGAAGAAATCGTAAAAAGTCCTCAGTTTTTGCGCCTCGGCCCAGCAGAGGGTGTCATTTTCGCAGGGTGGGTTCGGTGCCACCGCACCGCCTTAAGAGACTAACTATTTACTTTCGTGCCGACATGTCTCGTGCAAGTTTGGCTGTGTGATATTTGGCTGTGTGATATCTTGTTACTTTTTTGTCAACACGTCTCGCGCAAGTTTGGTTGTGTGATATCTCGTTACTTGCGTGTTGACATGTCTTGTGATATCTCGTGCAAGTTGTTCTCGTGCAAGTGCAAGTTTGGCCGTGCGATAAGGCTGGTGCTTTTACCGGAAGAAGCCTTCGCAATGCTTTCGGGAAAAACGCACCCTGCGTGGCAAGCAAGCGTGATCGTCAATGTGTCTTGCGCTGGAGCACGTTGGCAACATAATTTGAAACACGCTAAGCCAAACTGTTTGACCAGCTTGCTGTTCAGCCAAACATCATCGGCCTGCTGGGTGTACGAAAGAAAGCCCTCGCAAGCGCATGGCGCAAGCTGGGCTTGCCAGGCGGGCTTGCTCTGCCGCCTGTGCCTCCTGCGGCGAAGCAAGCAAAACGAAGGCGCCCGTGCAGCTCTGCGCAAAGCGTGATCCACCCGCCCGTCTACGAATACAAACAGCCTTTTTATTCCAGGGTAGTGCTCTGGATTGAAGCGCTGCGCAACGCCGAAATTGCAAAGGAATCGTCCGCGTGAGTGAGTTGTCTGATGCTGCATAGGTTGGATTTCCGGGGGTTATCAATTCAAGCAATCGGGGGTGGCATGCGTCACGACTTCACTCGGAATAAAGGTTCCCTCGCAAAGAACGTTTCTTGAATGAGCTTGTTTCATCCGCAAATCCTGGACAAATTGTATGGCCATGCTGAAGGGCAGCGAAAGATGACCATGGCGAGTCCGCTAAACTGCGCACGCCATGACTTTTCATGACTCCCCTGCCTGCGCATGCTCTGCCGCCCGCTGCTCCGCGGCCAGACGCTCCAGGCCGATTCTGATGTCGAGCCAAGCAACATTGCAACTATTGAAATCCAAACCGAACCCCATGCAAGCAAAGTCCAAAATCCGTATGGGCTCATTTCCAGGCAAGCTTGCAATAAATTTGTGCAATGGAAGAATTGGAGCGCTGGAGCGTTGCAGCGAGAGCTCTGTGAATTGGCATGGCCTTCTCGAGTTTGTGGGACGCGGCCTGGTTGTCCTTTTCCCGGTCCTTTTGAGGTTATGCAATTGGCAAGGCGTGGGCAGATTGGCTGGGCATGTCGAGCTCGCTCTTTCCGCTTCAGGCATTGCTGTACCAGCCTGGGATGTACTTCGGCTTGTGCACCATTCTCGTAAAACAAAGATGTCTGGCCCAACCCGTTCGGCGGGAAATAAAAACAAGCCCCCATCCCTTATCAACTACTGCGGTGAGATAGCAGTGGCTGCGTCCATCTAGACTGTAGCAGGGTAACTCTTGCGTGTGGTTGGTCCCAGTTTCCAGAATGCATGGAGCACAGTCGTGTATGGACTGCGTCCGATTTCCAGTTTCATGGGGGCAAATTCGCATTTCGAGCATGTCACCCCTGATGTGTTTGTCCTTGGCTGGTGCCTGCGGCGGCCTGGCGGCTTGAGGGGAGGGGAGGAGAGGGGGCCGAAAGGCCATGCTCAGCAGCATGGTTGGGGTTCCCCTTTCCCTGAGGCGGTCGGTCAGAATCCATCCATTCCTCCATCCGTCCATATCCGTCCATCCATCCGAAAGTAGATGGGCCTGCAATCTAAATGGGTGAACGGCTGCTCACTCACGGCTAGGGGTTCTTCCTGGGCTGCCCGACACTTGGCCTGACACCTGCGCCTCTGCCTCCTCTGCACGCCGCGTGGCAGCCCGAGCCTCGGGAAGGCAAATGGGCGAGACAAAAGGTGACCAAACATGTCTCTGCGTTGGCCACACGTCCGCTTATGTGCACTCTCTCTCTCTCTCCCTCTTTCTCTCTCTCTCTCACACCCTCTCTCTCTCTTTTGCCCTCGTTTCTTTATTTCTTTCTTTTCTTTCTTTGTTTCTTTCTTTCTTTCTTTCATTCTTCCTTTCTTTCTTTCTTTCTTTCTTTCTTTCTTTCTTTTCTTTCTTTCTTTCTTTCTTTCTTTCTTTCTTTCTTTCTTTCTTTCTTTCTTTCTTTCTTTCTTTCTTTCTTTCTTTCTTTCTTTCTTTCTTTCTTTCTTTCTTTCTTTCTTTCTTTCTTTCTTTCTTTCTTTCTTTCTTTCTTTCTTTCTTTCTCTCTCTCTTTCTTTCTTTCTTTCTTTCTTTCTTTCTTTCTTTCTTTCTTTCTTTCTTTCTTTCTCTCTTTCTCTCTTTCTCTCTTTCTCTCTTTCTCTTTCTCTTTCTCTTTCTCTCTCTCTCTCTCTTCCAGACACACACACGAACTCGCGCGCATAACGGTTTAACGTTTCATGACGCGTATGAGCAACTTACGTGACCTCTTGTGTAGGAAAAGGAAATCAGGTAGCGGGTGTCGTTTTCCCCGCCGTTTGGGGTTGTTAGACACCTGACCGCCACAAAGCCTGTGACAGGCAGCTGAGACAGAGCCTGTGACAAATAGCTGCGACCGAGCCTCTGACCAACAGATGCGACAAAGCTTGTGGCAAGCAGCTGTGACAAAGCTCGTGGCTGCGTCCCGTCCGTGACCGGTCTGGACAGCCGAGACCGCTCGAAGCCTGAGGCTCCTGAGAGTCCTGACCCTCCAAGGGCCAGGCGTGACAAAGATTTTGCCAGTGGCCGCGCCAGGACAGCCGCGACAGTCCGAACCCGGAGCCTAGAAGCAGTCGGGCACTAAGCCAAGAATACAAAATTCACCTTGGCAGATCCAGCTCGCTTGTCGCAACTTTTCAGTACAAGTGTCAAACTGGAACTACACTGTGGCAGCCTTGGCTTGAAAGTCGCAACCTTTCAGTACAAGTGTAATTCAGGACGTACAGGTTGGCAATCCTTACATTGTTCCTGATAATGTTTGGCACGTTCTACTGCACAAGTTGGTAATTATGTCCCAGCCCTTTACATGTTTGAAGACATATTGGCTTTCCAGAGGTTTTGCTGGGCGCTTGTGGTACAGTGATACGTATGCTGCATGCTCGTAAAACCGGCGAACGCACGTACCCCACAGGGCCAGTGCAGCGAGGGCTCAAACCACAAATGACATCATCACTTACGGGCTCAACTATTGGGGGGGCAGCTTGTCCACAGTTCAGATCTGGTCACAACGGCTCGTTGTCCATCTCCATGGGAACTAGACGTTGCATAAATCCAAATCAGACTCCCTGAGATGGCATCTGATTGAGCCAGTAAAGGCCCATGTGAAGGTTCACCAGAAGCGCTGCGAAGACTTAATCACCAGAAATCACAGGACATGTGTTGCATTGTGTTGGGCTTTATGGCTCATTCAAGCTACCAGTATTGCGGCTCCTTGATCCGCAATTCCAAGAAAAAAGGCGCAGCAAAATGAAGGGCAAATCAGCTTGCGGGTTTAGCAATTTCCATCGAGAGTTTGCTATTGTTGCACTCTGCACCAGGTTGAAATAGAACCTTGACAAGATAGGTCCAGGGCTCAAGCCCTGCGTGTGGGGGCAGCCTGCGCTTTGGAAGGCAACCGCCAGCATCCCCTGCCGAAAGAAAGTCCTGTGCTAGGCCGTCCCAACAGGTGGCAACGTTGCCTGACCTTGCCGAACACAGGCTCAGCAAACGCCATGTGTTCTGAAGTGAGTCAGACTGTCAATGCGATTGCACTTGAGGGCTCTTCTACACACAAGGCAGTATTGCCAGACTGTATCAAAATGATAGATCGCTCAGAACTTGACTACGCAGGCGAGCAAATCAACACCTGTCAAAGGAAGGCCTCAAATGTATTTTCTTCAGATTCCCTTTTACCATCGAAACCTCCCCGGTCTTGACCCATTCACAACGTGAAGTTAACCACGTTCGGGCCCCAGGCATGCTCCTGGAGCTGAAACTCCCTCTTGCCTCAGGCACGCATGTGCAGTGCGCAGCCCGTGTCAGGTAGGCACTTTTACTGTCACTTTCACCCGCCAATTGCGCATTGCATTCACAGCGTCTCGAGAAGCTCCGCGGACCATCAAGTGGATGCGAGTTTGGGACCGTGGGCCGAGATGGATGATAAAGAGGGGTTCTGGAAAGCTGAAATCGTGAATTTGAGCTATCCCCACCCCTTCTCTGGAAACCACTCCCTCAAAAACAAGAAGCGTCTTAAAAGTAGCCGTGATACGCAATACTCTCCAAACACCATCTAACAAGTGGGGTCTGCTCCGAAAAGGAGGCCGAGCATTGGCGCTGGAAAGGTGTGTTGGCAGGGGATGTTTGGGTGTAGTCTTCGGGATTAGGTGTGAAGGCTGAAGGCTGAAAAGAGAACCGCAAGCCCTTCCGGAGGGCCTCCTTCCAGACTTAGAAACATCTCCTTCCATCATGACCCTGCGGCCCACTTGCAGCTGAAATCCTAGTGTCCTCCTCCCTCTAATATCAAGCACTAGGGCAAGATGCGGCTGACAATTACGGTGGGCGGCTGGCCTCCTGAACATCTTCTCTTTTGAAGTTCCAGCAAAAGGCTCAGCTCTGGCCTATCATCGAACGCGACTGAGGCAGCGGCTGCACTCCTTCTGTAGCTTTGCCTTCTGTTTCTCGAAGTCAGCCTTGAGCTTCGCCCGCAGTTCCTGCCAGTGGAAGATAGGTTTGCTCTGCAAGACTCCGTCCCCTCCGTCAACATTGCTGCGCGTCAACATTGCTGTGCGTTCTCTGTGAGAGCACCATTTATGCCATGTCCAGAACATGTCATGATTCGCTGTGTCGTATCATTTTACTTACGCCGCTGCATACTTGTACCAAGCGCAACCCATGGTTTGTCTTTGCGACGCATGGGCTTTAAGTGCTCCTTATGCAACCGTTCTGCCTGGAACGCTGCGTGAAAAATCGGCTTACGCGACGGCCTTCCCTTTGCAAGTGCAGTACGCGGAGTACACTTTGGCAGCTCCAGCTCGGAAATCGCTCCTTTTAGGCGCAATTGTAGTACAGAAAGCATGCTTTGGCAACTCCAGCTCGAAAATCGCAACTTTTGCACAAAGCACTTAAGCAAGCAAATTGGACATGAACACATGATGATTGAAGAGAAGCTTGCCTTACTACAGTATATAGAGGTTTTGCTTTCGCCACGGGTAATATGACACAGCCCTTGCTACACACTCAGCTTTTAGACATTGCACATCCAGCGGCAAGGATACTGCACTCAAACAATTTATCTTCTTGCCGTTCTGTCTTGCAAAGATCTGGACGGCTCAAAGCTAGGGATGTCTGGCGGCGTAGTGCTGGGCAGCTTGCCAAGGTGTGGCCGCACCACCAATGCATTCAATCCAAGTCATGTAATGGTTGTGGCTTTCCTAAAAAGCATTGAACCACACGACTGGGATGTTGTCTGCATCCCGTGATGTGCTCCTTGTTTTCGCGTGTAGCTAAAGCTGCAGCAGAGGATGCTTGTATCAATGCATATTGTAGACAGTATTCCAGAATTACAGAGTATCTCTCTCTATCTCTCTCTCTTTCTCCATCCTTCTCTGTTGTGGTTTGTCTCCTTTGCGACTGTGAATGGGGCAATCAGGCTGAGAGTGTGAACTTCTGTGAACCCACTGGTCTCCACTTGTCCATCTCACCTTGGCAAACATGATGAACCAGCTCACTCCGAGAATCCATCGCCCGCGGGATCCATCCCATGCCTCCATCCTCTGCTCGTAGTGTTCGGCCACCCCGTCATTCTGCTGAGCCTTCGGGGTCCGGTGCCAGTGCCCTCCCCAACTTCCCAGTGCCCTCCCTGGGCCCCGCCTCAAATGACAAGCGCAGAACAAAAGAGGCCATGCGATCAGTTGCTATGTCAAATTTGTGATAGCGCTGGGCCCTGAGACGAACTCGTTGTCACACGGTTCAATTCAAAAACCTCCGAGTGGTGATACGGCACATTCCTATGTTGGGCACATTGCTTCCTGAAGGAGGACCGTCCCCCCATTGTCGCGTATTCCAGCAGAAGTTGGGAAAAAGCTTAAGTTGGAAAAAGCTTGCCGTGGGCTCAAGGCTCCATGCCAAGATGGAGTCTTGCAATCATGCAGCATACTGCACCCGATTCTGGATCCTGTATTGTGTCAGTTTAACAATCATGAAGCGAAGTGAGATCAAGGAGCGAGAAATTCGCCAATCTCCAATCCCGTGGGAGAAATGGCCTGACAAAGATGGTGAGATTGCTCTGGAAACATTGTCCAATGCAATCATAAACGCCTTGTAAAAACCACAACTTAAGCAGGACCCCTGCATAACTTGAGGTGAAACGCCTGAGTGCCCAGCTTTCATCCTTTGCCGCTCATGATTGGCCTGGCAAGGCGCAAAACAGGTCACGCCTTGGGGATGTCGAGCGATGCAAAAAGGTGGCACCCACAGCGACCCCTACATGCGGCAAGCGGGGGCATGCTTGTTTCCCATGTCTGTTAAAGCTGGGGGTCCACCCTCTTCTGGTGATCCATGAAGGGCCCCTAACTTTGGCACACAGCCGAGTTGTCGCCGGATGTGGGCCAAAGCTTCTGGCCCCAGTGAACCTCAATGGCCAAAAGTCCAGCTGCCGCCGAGACGCATACATGAGGGAAATAGCTCAAAGGGTAGGCCATGACAATATGAAAGTATGTTTCGAAGTGACCAGTCGAGTTGTTCAGAAGCCAATTCCATCTCCCTCATTGGGGTCCCACCTCTTTGAGCATTGGAATTCTGTCATCGCTCATGCTTCCTATGCAAGTTCACGCAACTTGCAGATCAAAGCAACAAACAGTGCATGCCTGTGAAAAGCTACATTTTCAGGCTTCCTATTTGCGGCTCAAGAACTGCATCGAATCGAAACCAAGATGAATTGCAGGATGCCTGCTTGGATTCTCGTTTGTGAACAAGATCAGAATAGCGAGTAACAAAGGGGGCGCAATTCAGACGAACATGTAGCGCTCTGTTGCGGAAGCGGGCTGATAGGCCATGGGTTGGGGCCTTCATGGGCCAAATTCGGGAAAGTGGTGCAAGAATCTCCACTGCATCTAGACTGCGATGGCAGTCTCAATGAACGTGGTTCAATTCCAACGGATGTGCATTTTGTGTTGGCTCAAACTAGTGTTGATGTCATCTGTCTGTCATGTCGTTCATGCCCCATCTCCGCTGTATTCTGAGTTGTCAACCATGGCAGGAGGGCTGATACCATAGGCCCTGGTGTGAAATGTGCAGCATGACTCTACGGCTTGCTTCCTGCTATAGCCGTAAGCATACAACTCTCTCTCTATATATATACAAGTAAGTATGGTGAACATAGTATTACATAAGTCACAACATCTTAGCGCAGCTCGTTTTTGAGAGCCTCCACTCCTGGAGGCTCCAAGATGAACAAAGAAGACAACAAACAACACGTGTCGCCAACAACGAAGACACTACGACGGGTTTTCTTTCATCCACGGAACCCTAAATGCAGATCCGTCCTCCGAAAGGTCCTTGAGGCAGTCACGGTGCCTCTGCTCCGCCTGCTCTGCACGGCCTGTAGAGGAAAGCACCCCGCATCCCCCTGAGAACCTACCTACAAGGGGGAGAACCGTGTGTGTCTGTGTGCGTGTGTGCTTGTGTCTAAGATTCTAAACTACGGACCTTCCTCATAGGTTTGAAATTCGTCTGAAACAGGATGCCTACTGAAGTGTTGACGTGGGGGGATTTCTTGGGAACCCACCTTTGTGGGGGATACTGCATCCCGGAAAACCAAAGATCCTACTGGAATGTGAATACCCAGGCTTAATCAGCGAAGGGCCTTGTGAAATCTAGCTTCCTGTCACCAGAGATACTGGCGACAACAAAGAGGCTTCGCAGGTAATACA
Organism: Effrenium voratum; assembly: GCA_963377175.1. NCBI lineage: Eukaryota > Dinophyceae > Suessiales > Symbiodiniaceae > Effrenium > Effrenium voratum. The sequence continues at coordinate 18,859 of CAUJNA010000112.1, forward strand.
CATGACGCAACACAAACGCAGCGTGGTTTTGCGCATTTGCCAGCATCGATCCTTGCGCCTCTGAACTTCGTTGCACGTTTTTGGGGGGATTTGGCGGTTGATCAAAAGGTCCGTGATACATGGGAAGACCATTGGCTGGAAACCCACAAAAACAAAAAGATGATCCGACCATGGGAAAAGTTAAGTTAAACCCATGGTTTGGGGACCAGGATTATAGATCAACCGATCAACCCAAAACCATTTTGCCAGGGCCACAGCCCGACTGGAGCTGGGCGCCAGGGCTGTGGGCGGCCTCCCCGCGTTCGCGGACACTCTGTTCGCCTCACAAAGTGCCAAAAGTCGCCGCGTGACCAAGGCGCCGTGGCTGCGTTGCGTTGGGAGGGGTGAGCCAAAAACGTTCAACTGATACCACTTGAAAGTCATGCTTGGAGAAGAATGCTGGTTGATGCTTTAGGCCGATTGCAACTTGCAGCGCGAACCAGTCCATCAAGCAGTACGGCCACACAAGCAGGGGAAGTTAACCCATGCAAGCATGTTGTCCAAAGCCACATTAATCAACAAAAACGCTGCCCAAAGTGTCGCGTGAAGGAAAGCTCCTGCACTTCAACGACAACATATTTGTAAAGCTAAGAAAGCTGATCTTCAGGCCAAAGAAGCTCCTGCCGCTTTCAACAAACCAGTTGACTGACGACAGCTCTCGCACAAGGGCGTGGCGAGCATGGGCGTCATCGAGCTGCCGCGCGATGTCAAACTTTTCGCCTCGGTCAAACTCAAGGCCACACCATGTACATGGGAACAACATGAGCATGAGGTTGTGATATTTGGTTCCAGGAACCCGCCATTCTGTGCCCCGCAAGACGGCACATCCAATGTAGCAACCAGGATAGCCCAGCATCAATTGGCCGAAACAAAACGCATTGCAGCAGCCCATTCCGAACAAACAAACAAAAAGCAAAGAAACACTCCATGCAGCTGCAGCTGAGAGGCGCTGGCATCGGATGCTCTCCTTGCGAAAGAGAATCTGTCAATGCGATGGACCAACATGGGACCTGAAGGAAGCCATCTTGGGCTGTTGTTCAAGACAGCCTCTGTCAGATTGTGGAGATTCATTGGAAAGGTGATACACACATCAACACCTTAAGTTTTACTTGCCCAAGTTGCGACCACTTCCTGTCGCTTCAGTGTTCGCTTGCAGCCAGCCCTGAAACGCTGATAGCTGTTTGACTGATTGTGCCTGAGCACAAACACTGTGGTTGGCCCAAACAAACATCTAATAACCATCTGTCACGTCTTACCAAGACCAAGTCGCACCAAGGGGGTGGTAATTAGCAGGGAAGCTCAAGCTGTAGCATTTCATTCACACTTACCGACCATCATTCCGAGTCAGGTAGGTACGTAGCTCATTTCTTGCAGTCGCACTCGTGCAGCACACAAAACAAAAACAAACAAAAAAAAGACACCTGTCCTAGAAACAACCAGTGCAGTGTAAGGCTAAGGCCCCGACGTCATCCACATCTGAAGGTGCCGGCATCTGCCAAGGCTTCGGCTCCTTTGGCTCCATCGGAGCCGCCTTCGGTCTAACCGCAGCTTCCTGCGACTTTTGGGGCTCCACCTTGAGCTCCTGGGGGAGCTCCTGGCGAAGCTCCCGGGGGAGCTCCTGCGGGAGCTCCTGCGGGAGCTTTTGCGGGAGCTCCTGGGGAAGTTCCTGGGGGAGCTCCTGGGAGAGGTTTTGGGGGAGCTCCTGGGGGAGCTCCTGGGGCGCCTTGGCTGGTATCTCGGCCCTCTGAGCCTTGAGCTGCTCTGCCCGGCGCTTGATCTGCTCCTGCAGCTGCTGCTCTGCTTTGGCTTTGGCTTTGGCCCTAAGGGCGGCCTCCTGCGCATCCGGAACGGGCGCAGCGTCCGGAGACTTGGAAGGCGCGGGCTCCTGCGCGAACTTCAGCACGGATTGACGCTGGACATTTATCCAGCATTTCACATGCGGATTTATGGCATGCCATGTCATTGCTGTGTGGCCAAGCCATCTGGCCAAACAATACCAGCTTGTCAAGGTACTGGCTAACAACAGTGATGAAGTCATCAGAACCTTAATGCGCTGCGTTCGAACAACTACTGTGTACCCTAAATCACAGTGCCTTTTCAACAAAGCTGTGGCCAAGCAAAGAACCTGAGCTTGTGTTTGCTTCCAGCAGTCCTTGTTCTCGAGGGGGCTCTCTTCATCACCTGCGCATCTGTGCTGTCAGCAGTTGCCAGTTTCAAGGAACTGCTACAAATGTCAAAAGCGCCACCACAGTCTCCAAACCATGACCATGTTTGTCCGCCAGCCTTGTCCATCGAGAGAAGCAACAGCTGCGTTAGCAGTCAACCATGTGAACTTTAACGGCCTTTCTTGAGTGCTTGTTGGCCTTAGCTCGACGCCTTGGCAACTGTGAGCAATGCTCAAAATCCACTGTGATCGGGCCAGTCCTGATGTCCACATGTGGATGTTTTGCTACTGTGTGTGCAATCCCTTTCCGAACAACAACCCAACATTCTTCATGGGACGACAACATCAAACTGCTTGTGGCAGGGGTGTTGTGCAACCTGCACTGACCCAAAGCCGTCGACAATGAATTTCAGCTGCGAAAGGCTCTTCACAACCAGCAAGAACAAACACTGCCGGTAGTGTGCAAAGGCAGATGCCTCGAACTGCGCCGGGATGGACACGTCCGGCCCGAATTCAATGTGGCTTAAGACCTACAGCTTGTTGGTTAGCACAACTCGTCAAAATGGACCATGGAGACACTGACATTCCTGTTTGGTTGCGCGCCTTGGCCACTGCGAAATATAACATCTACTGTCGATGCCGTTCGTTCTCGGCCAGCTACCAAAAGCTAAACACTGTTAATGGCCTGCATCCAGCAAATCAACCGGCTTTGCTGCAGAACAATATGCACCCACACACACACTCACACACTCGCAACCCCTTATATACCCCCTGCCCCCGCGAGCGAAGGCCGGCCTCGGCAGCTGGAAGGGCACATCCGCCGCATGAAGTCAGCGTTGGTCTGGCAAAGCGTCAGCGTTCGAGACAGGATGCTTAATTCAAGGGTCTGTGGAGGTAGGGAATTTGGAACCATGAAATATATATATATATAGTCATCACCCCCTGTAGTTGATGCTAGGGAGCGTGAAGGCAGCATGCATATGTAATACATATATATATATATGTATATGGTCACACCTTTCCATGAACTACCTCTGAGCTACCTTGCCTGGAAAATTATAAGAAAACACTGTAATTTACGGTGGTTTGTGATGTTTTTATGCTGGTTACAGCCATAACTGATCAAATGATTTTTGACGCCTCAAGTTGATGATTTTCGTCTTGGCTATGTATCTGGTTCTTGACACAAAACACTGTAAATTACGGTGTTTTCTGTAGATGGTACCTAACACACCTTGTGAAAACTGCTGCAAAACCTAGGTTTTGTGCGAATTTCACTGTTTTTTGGATTTATAGAGCTTTGGAAAGGTTTAACAACTGCAACATTCCAAAAAAAAATCTACAGCTTCACACTATGTTTCAACTGAACTCATAGAAGCCCCAAAAAACTCGAGAAAACCAACAACAAACAAATTTCTGAGACCTATATGTTTGGTTTGGGCTCATTTGTTGGTTTTTTGGTTTTCCCAATGTTTTTTTTGTGTTCCTTGGGTTTTTTTGCTTTTTGACAAAAAACCAAAAACTATGATTTTTTGCTTTTCATGTCATGGCCTTAAAAAACCAAAACAACCCAAGGGTTTTGGGTTTTCTGGATAACATACCTCGTAAAAAACCTAAAAACCTTGTGTTTTTTTGTTTTTTAAGGCCATGACATGAAAAAACAAATATCCTAGGTTTTTGGTTTTTGTCAAAAAACCAAAAACAAAATGAAACCAACAAAAACAAAAACATTGGGAAAACCAAAAAACAAAAAATGAGCCCAAACCAAACATAGTCTCAGAATTTTGTGTTTCTGGTTTTTTGGTTTTCTCGAGTTTTTTTTCCGTTTCGGTGTTTCATATAAGTTGCATTGTTATATTTCTGGTGAATTCTATTTCAGATGATTTCTTGGAAGAGCTAGGCGCATGCATAGTCAGCATATGCTTGCAGAGCATCAGTGCGGCGCACTTCTTTTCCTCAAAACTCTGCGCCTCTCTGCAAAACGTCCATGCTGGCTACATGGATGCACCTAGCTCCGCGCCTTGCTACTTCTTGTTCATCAGCTCTTAGGCCAGTCTCCTTCCATTGATCATGGTCCTTGTGCCAGTAGGTCCGCTGGGCGGCGCGGATCTTGGTTGCCAGCTTGCCACTGCCAACCTTCCGACTCGTGTACTTCCAGTAGTTCCGCAGATGGCCCCAAAACCGATCGATGGTTTGGGTTCCACTTTTCACTGTCACCTGTTTCCCGCCTGGTAACTTGTGTGAAGATCTTGATGTAGTGAGGCTTGAACCGCACCGTCTTGCCCTGCACGTTGACCTTCTTCTTCTTCTTGTGGACCACTTTGTCGTGCAAGAGCCCAGGCAGGCGGAGCTTGTGGGCCCTAGCTCCATCTGTGTGTAGAATCACGTTCCGGTTGGCCAGGTGCTTCTTGGCTACCCTTCGCCTGATGGCCCCTGGGCCTGGAGCACGCACTTTGGTAGGATTTGGCTTGAGCCTGTGTAGCATCAGCGTGTTGGGAAGTCCTCTTTCTACAATGCCTCCCCACTGCTCCCATTTGAGCTTGTTCACGTCAGGGATGAGTTCCTTGCCAAGGTCCACCTCGTCTGCTTCCACGTCTGGCCAGCTGCACTTGCTGCCGAACACGATGTTCTTCTCCTTGGTGAGGACATGTTGGGCGCGAGGAATCTCCAAGTTGGCGTAAATACGACCGATCGGCTTGTCATCCACGTTGAGGATGGGGCAGGCTGATGTGTGAGACACCAGACACTGCGCAGCAAAGCGCTGCAGCTTGCTGGTTGAGGGTTGAAGACTGGATCCAGCTCCATTGAAGAAAACTGGATGAAAGTCGTGCGGGCGTACGAATCTCGCGGGAACAACGATGGGTCCATGACTTTCGGTTCTTCTCGTAGTACAGGGATCCCAAGGTGCCGCTGCAGCAGTGAGGACCACGAAGAAATGAAGCCACCTTTGCGGAGTAACCTCAAAAGGTTAGCTCCTTTTGTCGTGAGCAACTCCTGGATGGAGATGGACCACCTGTGCCTGTTCTTGTTGAAGTGGGGCTCCTTGTTGACATGCTTGTGCCGCACGTGCGGGACATTTTTGCCACTCACCTTCTTCCCATGCTGGGGTTGCTGCTGGCGGGCACGTGCTGGCCCTCTCTTAGGAGCAGGCCACGGAGAAGAGGTCTTCGCCTTCAACTTCTTCATGGGCTTTGGCCTGGCTGGGGCACGCAGAAGCCAACAACAGCAACAAGCTACAGGCGACCTGAGAAGTTTCGTGGGTAAATCGGCATGCTGTGCTTCCAAGCATACTGCGCATCAACACTATGAGCATGGCATGCTGCACAAAACACTGACTATTGAAAGAACGAATGTCATTTGCCACTGCTTGAAAGAGTTTGTTGGCACGGACCTTGTGCCTGGCTTCGCGCACACAAGCTTTCCAAAACTATGACCTAACACACCTATAGGCATGTTGCCATTCTGCAAACTAGCAGCCCTTGCATGACTCACCCGCACCAGGCTCACTCCTCATCCACATCCATCTCATGCGAGGACTGACCCACAGATTCCTTCTCCATGTTGTCCATGATGGACGATGCTCTTGGCTTCTGCTTGGCCGGGGAGTCGGAGATCTTGACGCACTCGACGGAGGACCTGAGCCTAGAAGAGAAAGTAGCCTTGAGGGACAGCCTGGAAGTCTCCTTGGCGTCCACGCGCACGTCAAGATTTGCTGGAGCAGAAGATGTGACCACACCATCCTGGGCGAGCCGCTCATTGATGCTGAGGGCGGAGTACATCCTCTCAGGAGGATTGACTCGCGATGGCTCCGCATCCAAGAAAAGAGAGGTGTGCCGGACGACGCAGCAGACAGGAAGGTTTATGTTGCCGGCCATAGCAGCTTTCATCCACTTTGCTTCCCACTTGAGCTTGTCATCAAAGAAGCTGGTGCCTCCCTTGCGGCAAAAGTCGTAGATGTGGCAAGACTCTTCGTCGAGGAAGTCAGTCTTCTCGTTCAGGGGCTTGCGAAGAACAGGCACTTTTTCCTCGCCTGCAGGACGGATGTAGAGGAAGGTCTTCGTGTTGATGATAAGGTGGGTGCGCTTCAGGACTGCCATGACATTAGCATCATTAAATGCTTCATGGGTCACATAGGAGATCTGGCCTGCTCGTTTTGCCGTGATGGGAAGGTCATCCTTTGGCTCTTGGTTGGAGCCGAAGTCGTTGACGCAGTAAATGCGAGGTTGACCCTTTACCCACTTGGCGGCACCCCAGCGTTCCTTAGACATGGATTCTACATTGCCCACATCTGTGAAAGCCTTCAATTTCTTGAAGGGCTGCTCGCTGAGTGTGCCATCATTAAAGATATCCGGCCGGAGACGGGATCCGGATTGTCCTCTGAAAAAATCGAACTCGCAGGCCTGACGAAAGGAAGGGGTGTCCTCTTCTGACTTTCCAAGGCCATTCACCTCGTAGCGAGACAGAGCCATTGCCAAGGTCCCACAGGCGTCTTCCCTGGCTCTCCGTGGAAACCAAGAGCCTTCTCTGTCATGCTGGGAATCAAGCTGGCAAGGGAGCTCAGTATGCGACCATCAATGTCATAGAGCGTGAGCGGCCAAATCGACTTCTCAACTAGCACTGATGCCCATTTGTAAAGGGGAGAGCCAGGCGTGGAGGTTTGGATGGTGATCCGCCTCAACTGCTTGTTCTTCACATTCTCCCTGGGCCCGTTCTCCTCGATGAAGTCGAACCCATAGTTCCACTCATCCTCCGTCCTCTCCGCATCGGGCTTGCCATCCTCAGATGACCGAAGAATGTGATGCCGACACGGGAGGCCGCCCGGGTGCTCGAAAACGAAATGCAAGTATGTTTTCAACATTCTTGACGTTGTTCCGCCAGTCCACCATCTGAGGCTTGGTGTAGGTCAGAGCCAAGATGTCGCTGATCTTCGTTTTCTGCTTGAAGTTAACGATCTTGACCAGGCAGAATTTGTCATTCTACTGCTTCAAGATGGCAATGTCCAACTGGTAAGGCGAGCCATAAGGGGTTGTCCATGTTGCCAGAAAGAAGCACCTCCTTGACTTGCCCCCAAGGCACTGGCCCGGCAACGTCCATGATGATCTCCACCACACTTCATGGAACGTATGCTTGCTCGTGAAATACAGGACAAGCCTTGGCAACGTCTCCTGAACGTTCTCCAAAGACACATCACCCGAGACAAGCGCGGCCATCTGCCCAAAAGCTTGTTAGCCAAGACAAAGAGAGTGAGCACTTGATCCTGAATGCTAGCACACACCTTGCGCATGCGTAAGTGCAAGAGCAGTGCTCGCTATGTCCATGCTCAGCACATGCTGCCACTCATGTTGATTGCAACAAGGAACTTCGGATGCTGGGGCTGCTAGTCCCTCAGATGTCAGTATATGACAGAGACGTGCAGATGGAAGATTTCATTGCTTGGTGCACATTGTGATGTGTTCTCACAGAAGCAGGCTTTTTCCCCACCCGACAGGAAGGGGTTGTTAGATTTTATGTTGGAATCCGCGTTCGCGATGCTTCTACACCACGCCCCCACCCAGTATTCCGCCAGAGCAGCTCGCCAGTGGATCCCGCCGAGTATCTCGCCAGAGCTGCTCGCCAGTGAATCCCGCCGAGTATCCCGCCAGAGCGGCTCGCCAGTGGATCGCGCTGAGTATCCCGCCAGGCGGCTCGCCAGTGGATCCCGCCAAGTATCCCGCCAGAGCAGCTCGCCAGTGGATCCCGCCGAGTCCCTGCTGAGTATCCCAGAGTAGCTCGCAAGTGAATCGCGCCAAGTATCCCGCTGAGTATCCCTTGCCGGTGGATCTTGCCGAGTATCTGGCCAGTATCGAGCCGGAGCGGCTCGCCAGTATTCGCCAGTGGATCCCGAGCAGCTCGCCAGTCTGGTTTTGCTTAATGCCCCGCCCGGCGCGCAGTTGGGTTCACATTTCATCTTGGTGCCTTTGTGTTTAGAGCAACTTCGTTTAATCCCCCGTCGGGTTTCTTTTTGGAAGGGGCTTGGCTTTTGTTAACGGAACCAATGTTTGAGTTCTCGAGATCGGCTCGCAGACAAGTGGAGTTTGACACACAAACAGGTGGATAAGGCTCTCAATGCAAAACTTGTTGAGCAGTCATAGGCCCCAAGACGCTCGAAAACCATGCTTGAATTCACACAACCGTGAAGCTCGTGAGTGTGGAGGGTTGGGATTGCTCGAAGCGAAGTGTTTTTTTGCTTTGAGCAGATCTGTGTAGGTGTTTTTCAGGAAATTGCCTTATTAGGTTGCTGTTTCACGCAAAAAGTAGTTCATGGGGGGTCTGCGCATATATATATATATATGTGTATATGTATATGTGTGTATATATATATATATGTATATATATATATATATATGTATATGCGCATGTGTGTATGTATGTATGTATGTATGTATGTAAGTAAGTAAGTAAGTATGTATGTATGTATGCATGCATGCATGCATGCATGTATGCATGTATGTATGTATGTATGTGTATATATGTGTACGTATGTATGCATGTACGTACGTACGCACGTACGTATGTACGCATGTATGTATGTATGTATGTACGTACGTACGTAGGTAGGTAGCTAGGTATGTATGTATGTATGTATGTATGTATGTATGTATGTATGTATGTATGTATGTATGTATGTATATGTATGTGTACGTATGTATGCATGTACGTACGTACGCACGTACGTGTGTACGTACGTATGTATGTATGTACGTGTATATATATATATATATTATACTATATCATGGTAAATTATAGCTACGCGTATGCGTATACAGTTACATACATATATATATATATATAGTATCAATCCGCCTTTGTGGTTTTATCATTGTCATTACTATTGAAACTATGATCATGCAATATGTTCACAGGAATTACTATCGTGATTCTTAATGTTATTAGTTGTATTACGAGCATTCTAAGTGTTGTCATCAGTAGCATTATGTCTTAAAATGTAAGTATATATATTGCTATCACCATATATATATATATATATGGCAAATAGCTGGAGTCTTAACATAAATACATACTGTGTATATATATATATAGTGTACGTACTGTTATTGCTATTGTAATTGTCATTGCTATTGTCACTATTGTTACAATTACACATATGCTGAGTACAATCATCATGATTCCTCCGACACATGTATGTATACATTATACATACAACACAATATATTTGGTGTGGAAACCAGTTCCCCGTAGAAAGCTGCAAGGCAGCGCAACTCCAGAAAGCCACAAGAGCTCATGTAAATAATCATGAAAGACAAACAGCCAAGGAATAAACAATGAATAGTTGAACGGTGCATCAGAAAACTTTTCAAGTGAAGCACCATGACTTTCTTCGTAAGGGGCAAAACGCAGGAGGGCAACGGACTGTGAAGTAAATCCGCAAGGCAGTTGGTATTGTCACTGAGGTGGCCGCAGTAGGCTGTGGCTGAACTAGCTTGCAGCAACTTGAGGGTTGGGTGCTGAACGTCACGTCATGTCATCCCACATACAGACCAAAATTAGCTTGCCCGCACTTGAAATAGAAAATTGATCGATGGATTCCTCATTGGTGCTTGTCTTGATTATTGATGAAACTCCCAAAGTAATTCGCTGCGGACACTTGTCCTAATTAAGCAGCACCCGTTGAAGTCAGACAATGTTCATTGCGTAACACAACACCCGGACCTGGACCATTTATACTGCTTGATGATCGCTTGGTAAGTGCCCCTGCCCCTCAACCATGCAGAAAGCAATCAATTTACCTCCCAGCCTGATATTCACCCAAATTGAAGTTTGCTGATTTGGACTGGCAGCCGCCTGCATCACTTAAATTTTGTGATTGATGCAACAAAGCGCCCTGACTCCGGGACGGCCAGTATTCGCTCTCAGGCAATTTCCTCTTTTCTGGGTGCCTTCCACCAAGCGAAACTGAACAACATGCGTTTGGGTGGGTCAAATCCACCATGTTGGGATCTCGTTTTCTCATTTTTCTCGCAAGGCAAGGCACGGCTGCGCCTGGCACTCGCCGGCCTTCACCCAGCTCCGACACCTCACCTCCTGCCGCGGAGCCGCCGACTCCGGCTCCGCCTGCCCATCCGCATCGGACGGAAACCAATTTCCAGGTGCTGAGGTGCGCCCCCTCTAACTGCCGGATTCAAACCCAGTGGCGACATAGAAGATGCGTGAGTTCCAAAAGGGCCCACCCTGTGAAATACCTCGGATCTTGCTCGAAGCCTCCCACATGCTGAATCCTGACTGAAATCGCCAACACTGCGTTGAAACAACACTACTTCAAGCTCCCTACTGACGCCATGGCAAGCTGCCTGCCTGAGCCGCCGGTTTTGGATGGCCTGAGGGCTGACAAGTCGCCGCAGAAATGTTCGGCAGCTAACAGATGCAACCCAGCAACATCCAACTGCACTGTCGGCAAACACAAACGCCATCGAGCATAATCCCTGTTGTCCTCTGGCTGTATGTTTCAAATTCGGTCCTTGTTCCCAGTGATCATCATGCCCCTGCCCGGTTAGAACCCCACCAAGCAATACTTGCAGCTACAATTAGCGCATCCTGCTCAGTTGTAGAAATGGGGGAAGTATCAGGGTAGCTGCACTTCTGAATGCTTTGGCTAGCTCTGATTGCTTAGCTTGAAGATCAGGAAAATCACAACTACCACTGCCCACGAGCATCCCTGATCCGAAGCCAGACGTGCCAACAGTTTGGACGCTGAGAGTCCAGAGTTCAAAATGCCAACTCCAAATCAAATGCTGCTAGACAATCCAACAATCCAAATCATATTATGAGGACACATAACGCGCGCATAGCGCAGCAACATGTTTAACTGACCACCGGACGCAACATGACGCAACAGCCAGGCACGCAATAGCACGCATGCTTCTACAGCTGTTTGGTTAGGCCACTGAGCTTGTGAGCGGATGCCTTGCCTGTCTGGTGGAACAAACAAATCGTTTCATGTTGGCGTCTCTTTTCATCATTTAGAAATTGCCGAAACGTGTTCCGAAGATTTGTTCCCGACCCAAAACGGAAACATGGTAGAGAATACAGGCAAGCTGTTCTCCAGGAGAAAGTAAGTTTAAATTAGCACGAAACCAGTTCCAAACAGTACCGGGCCCGAGCCAACACGAATTTCGATCAAAATATGATTATATTCTGCTATTTAACCCCTACTCGAAAATGGCCTCAGGGCCGCAAAGGGGGAAGCCCAATTTGGATATGAACCGAAGAGGCCAGGAGGAGACTAGTTGACCGGCCCTCAGAGTCTCTTTATGTGTTTTCTCTATTGAGCCCTCAAACCGTTTGAGGGATTCCTTTACTAATCACTCTGCTGCACTACAGGATGTGTATTTTGCAATTGTGCCTCAGATGAGATGGTGTCCAAAACGGTTGTGAAGAATCAAATTGATGATAGCCTCGGCTAGGTCTAGTCACTACATACACAGTTGAATGCAGACGCTGGCATTTCTCTGTTGAGGGCAGACCTAAAAGCGCGGGAGCACACAAACAACCAAGAAAATATTGAATGAGCACGGCAAGAAGCCAAGTGGTTTGGTGCTGAGTGCGTTGCGAACACTCGTGTATCATGCCTCGGCATAACGATTTTGGAGAACGCATTGAAGAGAAGCATGAACGTTCAGAGATTCGAGGAATTACAACATTAACCAGCTGAATATGTCTTGAAAATGCAAAGCAAAGAAATGCGCTCGTGAAAACTGACAGAAGGTTCATAGGCATCCTTCTGTTTCATGGGACTGCTCACTTGGTAGATCACGCCACAAGCAGACGGCATGGGACAGTTGGTCCCGTTCCTCTGGAATCTCTCACATCCAAGACACCTTTGCTGCAGCTGGCTTCGCAACTTTCCCACATAAAGTCCGGGTTGGCCTGGCCAAAGGACTGATCAGCCGAGGCAAACCATTGTCTCAAGATGACAGAGTCAAAGCGCCAGGACGGTTTGCAGGAACCACACATCCGAAAAAGTTTGTACTGCGACCCTGGGCTGCAGCTGCAATTGACACGGCGCTGGCTCTATGCTGGGGCCATCACATTTGCTGAAACGTCTGCAAGACTGTAGCTCACAGAAGCGAGTCAGTTTTGTTTTCTTCTTCTGAAACAAGACCCTTCACATATGTGTATGTATGTATATATATATATTATACGTGTGTGATCATGTCTGTGTTAAGCATCAAAAGCTCAGTACCCACGATACCAATCAGCAGATCTCCGAATGCCCAAATATTTTACTACCTTTAGATTAATCTGGATTGCAAGATACTGACAGTACGTGCCATGTGCAGGGCAACGGCTCTTTCTGTGCTGTACTCGCGCCGAAAACCAAAACTTGGAACACAACAATAGCCCCCATTCTCACTCTGAGCCTCCCCTGCGTAGGCGCCTTGGAAGCATGCGGGTCTATACCAACCCAGCCTTCTTCTGCAGGCGAGTGTTTTGCGGAAGTAAACAAAAACCCTACGTGCATCATTCGCAAATGATGAAGACACGCCAAACGAATCTCTCGCCACCCAAACATAAGTAAAACTTGAGAAAAGCGAAGTGGGTTCCATGCGCGTCTTCGGGATTCATGCGCCGGACGCCGTGACCATCCCGGCCTCGCACTCCCCAGCATCGGCCCAGCTTGCGCAGTGCCTGGCAGCAGCCCAAACACTTTTACGCAAATTGTGTCAAGAGCCTTTGGTCTTCGTCAAACATGCCCAGTCCTTGAATCTAGTCTTAGAGAAACTGGGCATTGTACAGATCAACAAGATTCACCCAAAGCCCAAACTGACATCTCAGATCCCTGAAGTCTTCCTTCGTCAAACATGCATTCAGTTCCGTTGGGGTCCTTTGGCCAATGTCTGCACTCTTGCATGACTCTCGTCAACCTACATTCCACTAAGCCAGTGTTGCTTATGCTTCTAGAAAACACCACCCTCAAATCCTATCGTCCCAATCACATTAATTTCTGTTCTTTTTTTCCGATGATTCCCCGCTTGTTCGTCCAAGGGCTTCCCACACTTTCATGCAGCAACGATATGTGGGCTAAACTCATGCATTCTCACAAGGGAACTTGGCTTTCACGGTGATTTGCCATGATTTGGGGCCCTGTGGCATTGATTTGCCATTACTTTCGTTGTCCTACCAAGGGGTCCTACCAAGGGCTCCCACCCCTGGGGCAGCCGCTGATGCTTGTCCATGGCAGCTGCTGGCAAGAGCGCCTCACTGGACGCACACATCCTAGGGACGCACTTAAATAACTACGCAGCGCTATAATAGTGGGCAAAATCGTGGGCTGTTGGTTGAGCCCTCTGGGAGAAGTTCGTTGCTCCACATTTCAATCAAACCGTGCTAATGGCCTGAAGTCGGAAAGCATCTTCTCTGGACAGGTTTTGGCCGTTCACGGCCGTTCCGGACCTTCTCAGTCAAAGCCCTCCCGTTAGTGCTATGACAGCATGTGGTCAAATGCTTCAATCGAAAGGAGGCCTTCTTGCAATCGCCATTTGTTCAAATAATAAGAAGTTCCCCCCCGGGCCAAATGGGTGTGAGTTGGAAATGGCTAGGTTTTGTTACAGAAACTGAGCTGTTTGGTTTCGATGTCAGTGGATATCCCTGTTTGCGGTTGGCCCCTTTGGGTTCATGTGCTGGCTGATAGCAGGAAACTCACGTGGATTAATTATCGGTTCCCTCATCCACGCTCGTTTGAGGGTACCGCGCTTCACCCCAGTTATCTTGTTATCATTTTTCTTGGCAAGGCCAAGCACGGCCTATACGGCTTGCAAGCACAGGGCTTTCATGCGTCCATGATCGTCTTGGTCTGCCCACCCTTCTGTGGTCCTGTTCTTGACACTAAGGCGTTTGTAGCAAATGTGAGCTGATGTTACCTGTGCTGTTGTGAACCTTCCGAGGCTGGCGCCAGCACTGCCATACTCCAGGGACACCTAGCCGGAGCTTCTGTCGGAAGGTGTTTTTGCACGTCAACCGAAGGGAAGCCAATCACTTGGGGGTCCCGTATTCTGGAAAACACCAAAAGCTTCGAAAACCCTGACACATAAAGAAGATCAGCACAAAGAGATGGAAGCCAACTTTCTACCACTACCCTCCCTACTGTTCCGATAAGGGGGCCGGCTGCAATGGAGCCCTTTGCACTGCCATGTGCAGACAGAACGAAGGGTGATGTACCCCCACATCTTGGAGTGAGCGAAACAAGCCCGGACAACATCAATCTCGTGCAACTGCGAGAAACGTATACGTTCTAGCAACCTGGAACCGAGCACACCACAAACAATGTCCATATGGCTGTGGCTCAAAAAACCGGTACCAAAATGGAACCCTGGTAAGTGGAAACATGGACCAAAACCTGCGTAACCCCTCCTGTTTAATTTTGAGCCACACCCACATGGTTTGAGCTGCTTATCAGATCCAGCTGCAATATGTGCCAGAATCGTCAGAAATCAAACCTCCTTGTGCGGGTCATAATCATTGTCGCTGACCCTTGAAATAGCCGTCCCAAAGCTCTATCGGTATAGGATGGATACTTCTTTGCAGTAATCCCAAAGGCGACCAGCTTGTTTGACTCATTACAATGTACCAAACAATCTCCCCTTTTGCTGAATGTGAGAATTGCGCAAACACTTTCTGGGCCAAGTCTGGAGCGTCTTTCACCCAGCGCTATATTGTCTTTGCTTGATCTGCAGCCCTATGTTGTCTTTGTTCGGCATCATAATACGGAGCCACCTTGGCTTGACAACAGCTGCATTGACACTCCAATTGCACATGTGCCACATCAGCAGTGGCTCATTCTACCAAGGTCTGCTGGAACCTAAGTTTATTCAGCGCCCACCCGGACTTGATCGGAGACCCGAAGGGAACAGCCTCCGCACCACCGAGCTGCCGCCACCCATGGCGGAGGGAGCCAGAGCCCAAGCGCCGCATAAGCCGACAGGCCGTCGCGGTCTGGGAAACGAGGGAAATCGCCATATTGCCTGCTGCGTGTGTTTGGCCAGGCTTCTCTGTCTCTGCTCTGCGCTGCTCTGTCTCTCTGAATCATCCAATGCGGTGTAATACTTGCAGCAATCAAGCACTGTCCCACTGTCTTGCCGGCTGAGTTCTCAGGAATTGCTTCGAGTTCGCTATTGTGTTGCAGTATTTGGTTGCCAACTTTACGCATGCGCTTTGAACCCTTTGCGGTCAGCTGTTCAGCTGGGCAAGTATTCTACATCCTCGGCAGAAAAACGCTGGCAATCAAGTCTAGCGCGGAGCCAAGGCGAGGTCAAGGCATGCCAAACCAAAGCCGCCAATGAGCAGCAAGCCGAACTGATTCACAAACAGACCGTCATGGTCAAGACTCCCATGCTGGGGGCATGGCCAACATTGCTTCTGCAGAAACGGAAGTCTAAGATTATATTAATTATTATTGCAGGTCGAAGGCCAAATGAATTCCTGAAGCCCATCCCTTTCCAACGCTTTTGACCATGACTTCATTGACACATATCTGAAACTCCTGTCGACGCAAACAGCCTTCTGAAGCAAAATGCATAAGCTGTCCAAACAGCCTGCAGCTACACTAGCGACTGCCCAGGTTGCCAGCAAAACTGCCAAAATGAGTACCATAAACAAGGTTCGCTCAAACTGGTGTTCGAAACATGTACAAACCTTCACACTGCAATCGACTGGATACAAAACTCCATAATTGAAAGCATGAAGTCGTTCCTTCAATACTCAAACGCACCGTCTGCGCAATCCGCGATGTAAATGATGTTGTGCAGTGCAAACAAAAATAGTCAGAGTAGAATAAACCAAGCATCCAACATAGACCGCTGATTTCACCCAGCTGACAAAACGGAAATGGCAAACACACCAGCGCGAACGACCCAATCTGCTCCTCTGTTGGAAGGCCATCATCAATCAGCTGGTGAATCACCGTGTTATGCCAATTTTGAAGATGCTTCTGAGTTGCTTTTCTGTAGGCCATAGCCATAGCAAACCCCTAATCCTGCAACAACGCCTTCAGACAACAACGCCTTTATTCATTGCGCTGGCTGACGCGATGCCAGCGTAGCATGTGTGTTTTTCCTGCCTATGCCAAAGCGGACACTCCCTAGGTACAGCAAATAGATGGTCAACTTTTGAGGCAGAATTGTGAGCTTGAATAATCTGAATGTCTCCCTCAGGGGAGAGCTTGCTGCTTTGCCCCGGAAATCTGCCCCTCTCCCTACAGCCCGAGACCTCGAACTCCTCGGCTACATCCTCCACAAAGTCGTTCTGGCCGCAGAAGTCGCCACGAGAATTCGCCCCAGATATGCGTATATATATATAGTAAAAATAAAAATGCATCGCTGTGTTCAGGGCGTGTTGAATAAACCGAATGTAAGTTGACTTGCTCACGCAGCCTTTGGCTTTGATGACCAAATTTGTCATGTGTGTTCGAATTAATGTGATCAAGGTCCGCTGTAAATCGATTCTAGTCTTGAAACAAACTGGAGCCAGGTTGGTGAGCAATGCTGACCATCGTCACAAATTTCCCAATCCTCAAGGCTTCGCCTTTCGGAGATGCGGTTCCATGAGAAACTGCCGTGTCGCTCCTTAATCTCTGTGATGGGCAGCAAGCCCTTGAATTCCTTGCCGCTGGGCGTCTGCACCTCGCGCTGTTGCCAGCATGCCAGCATAGCCAACCAGCCAACCCAGCTAATCAATCAGTTCCAGGACCAGACCTGCAACAGCTGCACGCACCAGACTCTTGCCCTTGTGATAGGGTGGGTCCACTGGAACACTGACGACTGGATCCTCCGAAACTGCTGCGAACTCAGATTACAGCCTTCATGGATCGCCCGTTTGCACTTTTCATGATCTGGCCAAAAACAGCCATGGTTCCAACGTTCACAAAGGAACGCAAGGCTATGGTTTCAAAGGGAGGCTCGTTGCGCAGTATTTGCGTTGTGCTTGTTTGCAAGCCAGTGAATCAACGAACGCGCAAGGAAACAAACTGATTTGATGATCGGCTCCGAGTTCATATGGTACGTGATTGTACGTGTGTGTGTGTGCCATTTCAACACACGCGCAACATGAGTGAATAACTTGATGTATCATCATCCGGGCTCTGGTCCTCTACCGCAGACCTGCCTGCACAAAGGCGCCGAAGTCCGCGAAGTCTCGGCCAAGAAGCGGGGACGCCCGGCAGGATGCCAAACATCGAAAAAGGGCCCGAGTATATCTCATGTCACACATTCAAGCAGACAGGGGGCATCAAACAAAGATTTTACTTGCGCAAAGCGTGTTAAGTTTCAATGGCAAAGTCAGCGCACGCTTATGGGAACAACGCAAGTGCGATAATACCACCCACCAGGTTTTCCTCGGGGCCGCCTGTTCACAGCAGCTTCATGCACCTAGACAAAGTTTGGGGTATGTTTGGGGAAACCCTTTTTTTGTGCGGAGAAAGGAGGAACCCACCAAGTTTTCCTGTTCACAGCAGCTTGTAGAGTTTGACAGGTGCGACTTGCGCTGCTTATGCGCAGCCGTGTGTCTGTCAACTTGTGTAAAACAAAAGCCAGTCACCGAAAACGCAATAGCTGATTTCAGCTCATATCCACAGCTCAAGTTGCCATATGTAAATTGCACTCAAGCTGGAAGCCAAACTGACCAAGACCGGCCAAATGCAATTGCTCTTCTCTTGTGGCGCGGTCTTGGGTCCCTCGACTCGCGTCGGCCATCCGTCGGCCTGTTTGTTGGAAAGCCCTTGGCTGGGCGCGCCAGGTGGGGATCTGGAGGGGCGGCGAAAAGAAAGTAGAGGTTGAAAGGCTAGTCGGGATAGGTCAGCTCATCGCCCACCCTTGCGGTGCGAAACCAAAGCAAGCTCCGTCAAGATTGCCGCTGCGAAGGGCTTCTTTTGAAGAAGGAAAATCAGGAAATGAATCACTCCCCCCCCCAAGGCTCCCCCCCCAAAAAAAAGTTAAGGGAGCTTGAGCTCTTTCATGGATATCTGGAGATGACGACGTTTCACCTCGACGCATCTATTTGTGACTGACTTGGCCCACAGATTTGCCAGAATCCTGTTTGGCTGGAGTAATGTATTGTGAAGCCCGGCGAGTTTTGCGGGCGGGGGCGGGGGGGGGGGAAGCGAAGGGGAAGGCAGGGGGAAGGGCAGGGGGGCAAATTATAATCTTGGGGGGGGGGCCCAAATCACGCTATTTGCAGCATTTCGCCCCCCCCCCAAAATGATAAGGGCATTTTAAGCCAAGCACGACTCAAACCGTCTTAAAGTTGTTGGGGGGGGGTCCATTGTGACGCACTTACGCTGACCATTCCCAGTATGTCACAGAGTCACATTTCACCGTCTGGACTGAGTTCACAAACATGAGCCGGGAGAAACGCAGACGGCGATCAACTGACAGGGCTGGTGTTGGGTGGGCTTGGCAAGGCTCAGTTGAGCTTAAACTAGGCTTAACTAGGCTTAATTAATCTTAATTAGCAAAATGCGGTTTTAGCCAGCTAAGCCTAATTAAGCCTAATTAAGCCTAATTAGGCCTAATTAAACCTAATTAAGCCTAATTAAGCCTAATTAAGCTCAACTGTCCTTGCCACAAGGGATATCCTTAAACCACCCTTAACTTTTTTGCGGGGGGAGTCTTGGGGGGGAGTGTTTCATTTCCTGAAAAAAGATGTTGCCTGGTTGTCGCTGCCACTGGAAGCTATCCCGACTTGCCACAGCTTGTTTATGAGCATCCGGCGCCGGAGCTAGGCGCCAAAGAACCCACACAGTCCTTGCTGACCTGGGGCGCGCTAGTCACCATGGCTACATCGGAAAGCACGGACATCCTCCATCCCAGACCCCATGATCTCCATCAGTTGCCGGAGCGCGTCCTGGAGAACATCCCCTACATCATGGACCCTTCTATCCCACCAAGTGGAGGAAGGACACCTGTTCTTAAGCGGTCAGAGAGAGACAGAGAGACACAGAGAGACACAGAGAGACAGAGAGAGACAGAGAGACACAGAGACAAAGAGAGACAGAGAGAGACAGAGAGAGACAGAGAGACACAGAGACAGAGAGAGACAGAGAGACACACAGACAGAGAGAGAGACAGAGAGAGACAGAGAGACAGAGAGACAGAAACAGAGAAAGAGAGAGAGAGAGAGAGAACGAGAGACACACAGAGAGACAGAGAGAGGCTGCCTTGCGCGCCCCGCACTGGTCGAACAAGATCAGCCAGTGTTAGAGGCCCGCAGGCACTTCTCCAGCTCACCCACGGCCTCTCCCTTCGGGTGTCCTCCAGATTGCACAGGCCCGCCTTCATCGCCATCTCGCGGTTGAAGATCTCTTCGGACGCCGAGATCGCCACCATCTGCCCCTCAAGCATCTTGAAGTCAAAGAGCTGGCTGTCAGGGCTGGTCATGGTGCAAAGAGTTGGAGGGACGAGATTTCAGATTTCTTACCCTCTGGACAGTCAAACTTGAGCCAAAATCACAGTTGGTCGAGTATTGCCCACAAATCGCATGCTACCGCTGCGCTATCACATGAACTCATTACGTTGACATGTGCTTTCTCCCCCCCAAGTACCTGGAAACATTTGCCAGGATGTGGTTCGCGAACTTGTTTCCTTTACTCTAGGTCCTGAACAATGTGCTCAATTTTGACACAAGCAACTAGATTCGGAATCCATCTACTGCAATCTTCCTTCATTTACAACCCCAAAAGCTGCAACCGGGAACGTCTCCACGGGAACCGTTTTGATATGGTGTCCCACTCGTTAACAACTGAAGTGGTGCTGAAGTGGCAGCTTCCCTTTGGAGACATATCCGACATCCAAATATATTCAGCGTCTTGATTGGCCTCTTGCCATAGCTTCCACTCCCTTTGAGGCCAGTGCCGACCACCTCGCCCTCAAGGGTCCTGAGCTTTGAGCAGCAGTATGAGCAGCAGCATTATGCGCAGGAGAACACTCTGGCGAACGGCGAGAGCAACCAAGAAAGCAAGCAAGCAGCCGCCAGCCCACCAGCCCACACACTCAGCAAACAACACGCCTCACCTAGCAAGCCAATACAATGGACTCGCACACGCAGGGTCAAGCCACAACAAACAAGGCACAACCTCAACACGCCAATCTTCACGATCACCGAATGCAAAAAACAACAACAGCCCCGATCATCCTGACAACCCACCACAAGCGGCAGTGATATACCCCAGAACATCCCTGCCTTTTTGGTACAAACTTGGCGCTTTTTGGCGCGTCTCGACTTCTCTGCCAAGTGTCTGCCCAATAATCTCCTTGAACTCGCTGAGCACCGCAGCTCGATCCGCACGGCCTGCTGGGAAATGGCCGGGAAAACCATGGAGTGGATTCATTTCAGTCCGAGTTTCTACCTCTCTCCATGCCAGATCTTTGTTCAAATTGCAGCATTGAGAGCGCCAAGGCCTGGATGCCCAAAAACAAAAGACAAGGCGGCACTTCGCGAAAAGGACGCCAGGGAACCCTTGTGCCTGTGACAGTTTCGTCTGTGGCTGTCCAAAGTCCCGCAACTCAAGATTGGCTGCATGAAGCTCAGAGGTTCCGCATCAAAACTGCCACACTCCAAAGTGCACCTCCGATTAGGCTTGCTTGCGCAACTGAACAAAGATGGATCAGACCACCAGGCTACCCTCAGTCAGCAGAACCAGGGGTTATGGAGACTAAGAATGCCAGGCTGTGCTGAAGAAATCGGAGACGTCAAATCCACTGACATATATGCTGGTGCCATCATTGACTGGCAACTTGCTTTGCGCTTTGTCTTCAACAATACCTTGGCTTAATTCACGGTTCACAACATGGCAACCCTCCAGCTGCATCCCTCATCAAGGACAACGCAGGTGGCGCACAGCCAGCTGCCGCCTGCTCCATCCATCCTCAGCTGAAGCCTGGCAAGACGGCAGCTCGGCGCTTGCAACGTGCGCTTGATGCGCTTGCCGCCAAATCTGGCTACGACTTGAGATTTGGTCTTGCCACCGTCACTGCTGGCGAGAGGCATCGGTTGCAACGAAGGATGGGCAAAACGTGGTGCCAAGATGGTTCACGCCGATCTGTGGCTCTAGTCAAGTTTGGGGTCCGAGCAAGAGGCTAGGAAAAGGCTGAGAGCCACCATGGAAGGCATGCCAAGGAAGAAAGGCGTGTGATGCAGGTTGTCCACGGTCTCTCTTTTGCCAGTGTTAGCCTGGACATTGACCCTCTGCACACAAACAATATCCTGCCTTGTCAACTTGTGGAAGGTGTGTTGAGCCGCGTATTTTGCGTGGCTTTTACCTTCTCAAAAGTTGCCAAAACACCAGGTCTAACATGAAAAGGCACTGTCTGGCCGGATTTCCCCCAAATAGAAGATTCTGTTCTGAGGGCAGCATCGGCAAAGTAGTAGTCCCACATAGTCAACGGCTGGTCATTGCAATTGCAAAACAACATAATCAAATGGCATTCCTGCAGCCAGAACCGCCCCTCACTCAAAATATCGAAAACAATATGCAATGCTTCTGAATCCTGCACATTCTCACTATCTGTCAGTTGCCAGTGACGTCCACTCACCGTGGCGAAGCGCTGCCGTGCCTCCCGCGTCCCTTAGATCTGTCGACGCCAGATATTCGCACCTCGTCGACCGGTGAGTAGCGAGCCGGCACTCTCGGGATCCAGGCGAAGCCCTTTCCGCCCAATGGATCAATATTGGCGTGTTGACTTTCTTAGGGACGGGTTTTTTTGACGAGTGGCCACCCACCCAAGAAACATGACAAATGAGCATGCCAACAAATACTGTGCGTTGGTGGATCAATGCTGAAATGAGCATGTGTGCGTCATTTCGCATAGTATTACCATTTGTTTATTGTTTTGCTCCTAACCTACTATCATCAATTTCAGCTTGCATCTGTGCTCCGAGAAAGCCCAAAATGATCTGGCAGAGTGCAAAATGGAAGGCTTTGGTCCTGCATGCGAGGGCAGCCACCATTCATTCGGCCAAACATGTCAACCACTCGCTCATACAAGGCCTCCAATTGTTTAAACACCAAAACACGTCGTTGTGTTCAGTTTCAGCGCTTGCGGAGGGGACACATCCACGATCCAACACGCTCATTGAACCTCTCTGTGGTTTCTACAAGCAAGGGCTTGTGAGAGCTCGTTGAATACGTGCGAAGAGCATCCTTGATGCAGAAGCTGAATATATCTGACTCTGCCCCCCTGGACTTTGACCGCCTCTCGCCACGCCCCCCAGGCCCGCGACTCACTTCCAATATCAGATGCCAATTAAAATCAGAGCCTGCAAATATATCTTGGGCGAGCCGAGGAAAGCGGGGATCTCCAGAACTCTTGGAATCTTGATGGCAAGGCCAAACGGTGAAATCGAATTGAAACAAGATGCAGTTGTGAAAACGGGGATTGTGCCTCGACAAACCTGATTCAGACTGAAGACTTAGACATTTAAAATTTGGAGGGCCGACGTGATCAAACATCTGGGTACCCTGCGGCTCCATTCAACAAGTATTGCTCATCGATAAACCCAAAATCTGGGCAACATGTCTGGTGTGGGAGCTGGAAAGCGGTGCTCCAGAATTGGGTTTGGTTTGCTCATCGCGCCGCGAGGCACCCCCCCTGCCTGAGCCCTAAATTGCCTACGCGAACATGATGGAGTTCCCCTTTTGTATCAAGCCTTCATTCCGGGGGAAAATCGCAGATCAGGGTGCCCGGAGAGCTTGCTAGGTGTAGAAGAGCCACCCTCACACAGAAAACCAATCAGCACGCCTTCACCTTGTCGAGCACGTTGATGCCAGACTGCAAAGCCAAAGCAAGGTGTCGCAACCAACAGCCCTGCTTCTTGATGAGCCTCGAGCAAAATAAATTGAACGCCGACCACAAAACCTAAACCCATCCCCAACATAAAACATAAATAAGCACAAACACCCCATCATACCCAAAGTCAATCACCAACCGCATATCATATTGAGGATTCATCAACATGTCCTGTTTCTCGAAAGGACATTTGAAACTGAGTCCCTTACCTGTTTTCCGTGCTCATGTGTGTGTGTGTGTGTGTGGCCTTTGAGAGGCCCCTATTGCTGCCAGTTTGTTGTTGCTCCCCAAACACAATTGAGACTGTGAATGCATGTCCCATTTTGTGCGCTAATCCTAACCATTCCCCAAATAACAAGGTAGATGTTCATTCTGCCGCCCTATTGGCTGCTTGCCTACTTGGCGGTGCTTTCCCGACAACGAACAGGCTAACAACAGCTGCCTCATTTTGCTTGGCAGTTCAACGGCATCGGCCTTCATCTCAGGGTTTCCCGTGAGGAGTGCCGCTCCGGCCGCCGGCAGAGCCGCGCCTCTTCTGCCCCGGGTTTGTACACGAGGCCACTAGCGATGCCGGGCACACCGGGGACCCTGAAGGCTACGATGACGCCAAATTCCTCGCCGGGCCGGAAGCAAGCCGTTCTCAAGGCCCGCTTTGGCTTCTAGCCCAAACAGGATGGATAGGAAAACGGATTCATGTGCTGTGTTTTGCACTGTGGCATGCAAGCCTTGTCACAGTGTCTGTGCTATCCTTCAACATAATTTCCTGCAGCAGTGTCATACAATGATGACCAGCCAGTGAAAGCAACACTCGCCCTGACTGAGTGGCAAAGACTTATCAGCAAGAACTTCACAGGCTTAGGCTTAGGCAAAACAGTCAGACAAACTGGCCACTGCAAGATTTCAAAGATATCTTAGACATTTGCAGCACCCGGCGAAATGTTGTCATTGAGATGGGACCTGCAGACTGCAACATGACAAGCAAGCCTTAATGTTCACAACAAAGCAAGCTGCGGAGTGGGTTCGGGCGCATGTCGCAGCCTGCTCGGTCTCTTGGAAGCCCGGCATGTAGCGCACGGGACGGTATTGGAGAAGGGGCTATGACTGCCAGGTGTTGCAAGGGCCCAGTCTGGATCTACCCAGGAAAATATACAATGCACTGCTTGTGATGTTGACCATCTTGCGCAGTCCTTAACTCCTGTCACCATGGCATCGTACCAGACTTCCGCCGCCTCTGCCTCCTGGTGACGTTTTGTTGCTTCACTCCGGCACTGTTTGCACACTGTTTGGGCATGTCTGCCATCTTTGCAAAACACACACGCACAATTGCAGCCATGCATGGCCTTGCATCATCAAGTACTTGTAGCTTAAGCATGTCATTCCGTGCGTGTCCATCACCTGCAAAGCGCCTCAATGTTTGAATGATCCCAGTGATGGTGGCATCAACATCTGCAAAATTGAAAGCCCTTCCCCCATAAAATCGGATCAAGGCTGGTCGCCAACAATTTGCAATCTGTGGGATTGCTCGCTCCGTTCAGATGTGAGTTCAGGGGGTAGCAGCTTCCGCAAACAAAAACTGCTGGCAATGGGAGACCTGCTGGCAATCCGAAGAGCATGCTGAGCACGAGAAGGTTTTCGATCGAGATGTACTGCCCGTGCTTGGGGCCTTGCCCTTTTGCCCTGGTGGGAGCGTGCCTTCCTGACAAATCGCATCACAGAACAATCTGTCAAACAGTACGCCAAATATCAACAGAGAGAAAGACAGAGAGAGAGAGGCAGTAAGAGACAGGGAGAGATGTTGGGAATGATGCATTATTGTACGCGAGCACACATATGCTGAAATGCACACATAGATTTGGTTCAGCCCCAGATGTCATCACGCGAAACATACCAGCGAAACATCTCACACAACAATGCCAGCTTTGGGCCTGTAATTACCAGGTAGATATTTGACCCAAGTGAGGTCGCCAAACCATTCCACCTCATTATTCCAAGCCAAAAGCATTGGCCGAAAAGAGGTGTTTCTCTGATGTTCGCAAGCAGGAGCGAACGCAGAAATTCCTAGTCTCTCAAGACCGTGTCTAGATGTCTCAGCTTTTCTTGATGCAAACAGACTGCTAAAAGTTCTACACGTCTCACACAGAAAGACATGCTTCTTGGGAAATGGTTGAGCGCTTTCGCCCATGCCAGCCCTGAATTGCTTGCAACAAACCTGAAACCAGGTACATGTGTCTACATATCGAACCGAAGTCACAGAGCTCCTGCTTGTTGTACACAGCCTCGCGACGCCGAAAGTGCAAAGAAAGACTTGTCGGCTCACCAAAAGCTGCGGCCTGTTACCACGAAGGCCCTTACAAGCTCTACCAAAATCAGAGCCGCTAGAATCTATAAAGGCAAGAATACCCTTCCACACTTATGCGACATCCTCAAAATGAAAGGCCGCACCTGATGGAACTGCCTGCCCCTTGAACGAAACAAGCAAAATAACAACTGTGGTGATATTTGGCACACAGCCTGAGCTTCTTATGAAGGTACAAGTAGAAAAGGAGGACTTGTTGGCCAGAAACGACTCTAAGTACTCACACTTTATGCGAGGTGATGCCACATTGATTCTGCTCCAGGTCCCATGGTGACTGATTGTCACTTCCACCATCGTCCACCCTTTCCAGCAGGGACCATCTAGCCAAACACTCGGAGGACCCGGGTTTGGCGCACACCCAACTCTTCGATGCCGAAATGACTGCCTCTCGAGGATTGGCCAAGTGTTTGCATCTCCTAAGGCTTTTGCTTGTTTTGATGCTTGCAGACCATACGTCCCGAACATCCCAAGATGTCAACCTGCATCTGGCGTAGATTCTTTGAGGTCTGGCTTGACGTTCCTGAAGTCGCCTTCGCATAAGGGCAAGTTGTCTGTGGTAGGACTCGGACCATACACCTCTTGCCCTCATCTTTGAAGCTCCCGAACGCAGGAACACCAATTGGTTGACTTATCGGATTGCCGTGCAACTTGAACAAACAGCTCAATGATAGCCGTCAGAGTGGAAATTCGAAAACCCTTGGATCACTGACCCCCTCTATACCATGCACGTGGAAGGAGAAGACTTAAGA
>CAUJNA010000112.1:50000-77500 GCA_963377175.1 Effrenium voratum
ACTCGTCAACGGGGGTTGCAACAACCTCTTGAACAAAATCCTGCGAACGTCATCGCTTACAGAATAGACAGCCGCCTAGCACAAATCATTTTAGCTGCATGTCAACCTCATCACAGACAGCTGCACTTGTGATCCACAAGCATATGTACTACAGGGGCCGCAGCCCGAGTGGTCGATCAGAGTTCTCTCACTGCTCCATTTGCTGGCATCCAACTATTTGAATTTCCAACAAGGTTTACGCCCGTTGGTTGTGGGGGTCCTTACCATTTTTAACTTGCCTACGCGGCGCCTACGCGACTGCCTACGCGAAGCTTCGCAACACGAGCCTCCGCAAAATGCCTACGCACGCCTACGCGGATGTGGCCCTGTCAGTTCGCCGCGAAGATGTGGGTCTTCATCCATAAAAACAGAAAGAAAACAAAAAAAAACACGCTGCTCGTGTGTTTGTGGCGCTCTGCGCAGCCGTGCCAGCTGCTCCTACTGCTGCTTCTGCGCTACAGTGCTTTCTGCAAAGCTCGAGCTTCAGCAACATTGCCGCCCGCCGGCCAACTTTCAAGCGCTTCGAGCTGCAACTGGGCAGTTGAGCACATCGGGCGCACTGGGGGGACTGTTTGGTTTTCGTTCAGAGTACCGCGTCCATGGAACTTTCTTTCCGGGGAAGACTCCACCTTACAATCTCAGCAGCCAGCGCATGACATCCTGGTGTTGCAGCACCTCCATGCAAACAGACCCAGAAATCCAGGTGCACTGCTTCCAGAGTCCCCAGCCCCCACTCCCCAGCTGCCGCGCGGTGCGACAGCCACGCCATAGGCTCCACCGTTGAAGGAGGTACCGAGCACACAAACACAGAGCACATGACTGCAACCAAAGCAATACAAGCTAAAGCTATCGTGTTTTTGAAGAGCTCCCTGTCGTTGTTGTTTCTTGCTTTCAAGGACCCTCAGCTCCATTACGGATGTTCAACTTTGTCTAAGTTGCTTCTCCCGTAAATTCCGACCGCGATTCATGTGTCCTACATATATATATATATATGTATATATATATATATATTTGGGGGGGGGGGGGGTGACCATATATATATATATAGGTATATGTGCATATACACATTGTTGGTGCGCTTGGAGTACTCTTGTAGTCTACTTGAGCCCTAGAATCGTGGACAAATGAAGAGTTTTCCCCAACATGCGCCACTTGTGTATGGCCCAATTTCAAGCCATTGCTGAAAGGATCCAAGCACTTCAAAGCACGCTACAGCTGGAGAGATCGCTTAAGGCTCTTTAAAGCATTCAAGATTCAAGTTTCTCAAGACTGAAAAATAGAGTCCTGAAAATATTGAACCTTGAATATCCTTGAAGCCATTTAAAGTGTTTGAATTGAATCAAGCAATGGCTAAAAAATCAACCCCCCCAAACTGGCACATAGGAATGTGTCAAATGAACACACCGCGCGTTGTCATGCTTCTGGGGGGTCGATCGAAACAAAAAAAATAACACGTTGGCAATGTTGCAAACATCAGCTGATGGGCATCGACCCGAACCCTGTTGCGCAGTACCGTGTTGAGAGTATTGCTGCGCTCACATCCACTACCATTTGAGATCATGCCAATAAAATTGCCAGACTGAAGGAACACCTTGAGGTGCTAGTTGTGCTGCATATCCTCGGATTGAAGATTGACTTGAATCTTCACAGGAAAGTGCTCCGGGAATCTGGGTGTGCTATCACAACTCACCCACATGCCACAAATGAAAAGATATGCTTGCCAGGAAGAAAAACCCTTTCCCCTTCGCTACCACGACTTTGCCAGAGAACAAAGAGGTATGGCTAGGCATGATTTGCCCGCACTCCTCAGGTATTATTTCTGTTGCTGCTAGACTCAGTAGACCAGACCAAAAGGCGAGCACTTCACGGAGGTAGGAGAAATGTATATGTGTGTATATAATATATATATATATATATATATATATATATGCATAGGCTAACAATCAGTGGGAACCTCCCCCCCCCCCCAAAAAAAAAAAGGGCCCGCGTTGGGCAAGTGATGATATGAAATTAAACTGCTTTGGTCCAAACAGCGAAATAGATATGTTTACCACGTGCCCGGCGCCCGGTGTAGGAAACCAACCAAATGCCAACCCGCCTCGGCAACCCACACCTGGATCATGTCACCTTGCTTCAGCTGGTCCTGCAGATTCATGGCTCAATTGGCTGTGGGTCAAAATAAGTACCCAAAATGGAACCTTGGCAAATGGAAACATGGACTAACACCCGCGGTCCCCTATTGATTTATTTTTGATCCACCAATTCATAGAGCTCGTACTGTCTCGGGCCCGGGGCGCTCTGAAAATACGCCAACCGATTCACAGCGCTCACAAAGAGTTCGGATACGCCAACCGCAGCAAGCAGCACTTAGGACTTGTTCCTGCCGATTATTCTCAAAGGACGATCCAACCGAGCCAACTGTGACCAGCAATTGTCTCCTCCTGATTGTTTCTCATCCCGCCGCCGGCCTGGGGAAATATATTCATTAACTAATAGGGTACAAGGGATCCCCTTGCTTTCCCACATGTATCTTCTTCAAATTTCAATCAAACCTGGGCCTTGTGCTTTTCGCTTTTGGTAAGGGGAACGCTGAAAATACCCCGAAATAAGAGCTGTCAGTCAATTAAAAGCACTAGGGCCGGGTCGGTGTTCTTTACTTTGCCTGGGGGAAAAAGGTTTTAATGCGAGTGGATTTGGTAATAGGGGGACGAGATTACAAAGTGTGTAACACTGTGAAATTGATTTCGAGGCTGTCATTGAAGAGGTTTAGAACCCAATGTTCACCGAAACGTAGGCTGCCTGCGGGTTGAACAAAGAATGAGCCAGCACTTTCTCTGCCGTGACGTCTGCCCCAAGGCGCTCGCTGTCCTGGACGTTGTCCACTCGGCCCTCAGCCAACTTGGAGGCAGGCAGCAGGCCGTCCTGAAGCAAATGGCAGCAGGGCATTTGGGTGGACAGCTTCGCTCTGGACAGCTGACGCTGGACAAGTCGGGCTGTGCATGTTTATAATTGTGCTTGTAACGTATGTAGGAGTGTTTTATTTTGATTTGTTTTATTGTTTAAAGACACGAAAATGTATGCGTAATATGTTTGTATGTATGTATGTATGTATGTATGTATGTATGTATGTATGTATGTATGTATGTATGTATGTATGTATGTATGTATGTATGTATGTATGTATGTATGTATGTATGTATGTATGTATGTGTGTATGTGTATGTATGTAATTACGTATGTATGTACGTACGTATGTATGTATGTATGTATGTATGTATGTATGTATGTGTGTATGTGTATGTATGTAATTACGTATGTATGTACGTATGTATGTACGTATGTATGTATGTATGTATGTATGTATGTATGTATGTACGCATGTACGTATGTACGTGGCGCAGGTAGAACCCTTTCTCGGGTAGAAATTTTGGGGGGATCTTTCCTCTTAGAAAGGGTTGGTTGCAACGGTTCAAATGGTTCAAAGGGTTTGGGGCGCCAACCTTGAGGGAACCTTCCTCTGGGAAAGGGTTCAAACGGATTCCACGATTTTGTCGCCTTCTGACGAAACCTCAGCTTAGAAATAGGACAGAGGTAGATCCAAACCGCCTGACGTTTCATTCGGGCCTGGGTTCAAGATTCTTTGGAAAAGTTTGAAGCATGAAGCTTCCGGAGTGTCTTTCAAGATGCGCCCCCTTTTTTGCTGCTTTTCCTCAAGCCCAAGAAGGCAGGAAAACACCGCAAATACCAGTTATTTAATTGGAATGATTACTTTCAAAATCGATTTTTAAGGGGGTCTGCGTTTCTTGTGTTTCTGGGATTGTGGTCTTCAATTGTCTAATAGACTTTAAGTGGACTTAATAAGGAAATTATTCTAACAGGATTTCTAGTTTAAAGAATATCTACTAGGCTTTCCCTTTCAAAGCATGATTGAAATAAAGATCCTTGTGTTAAACTAGAGTTGAACAAAGTGTTCATAGTTTATTTGGTTGGTCAGACTTCGAATAGACTTTAATAAGAAAATACGTCTAGTAGGATTTCTGCATTTAACAATAATTTAGACCTGTTTTTGTGCTGCTTCTTTTTTTTTAAGAAAAAAGGTTGTGAATTAGAATTATTCTGTCAAATTTGATTTTAAAGAGAACCTATTTTTCTAGGAGTGATTGTTCAAGGTTCTGATTTGAATTTAAATCGAAATTGAAAGTGAAACATCCTAGTTCCATTTCTAGGTTTCAAGATGCTGTAAACAGGATCTTTTGTGCAAATGATATTGCTCATTTGGGATTCCCAGGATGGTTTCCCATTTTATAAATAGAGTTTAAATAGATTTTGCTAAGGACATAATTCTAGTAAATCTGTACCTTTAAGAGAAGTTAAATCAGATTTCCTTCTCAATATATTTGGACTTGTTCTTTCAAATCAGGTATTGAAGAGGATTTCCTTGCTTAGGACGTCACAAGATCCCAAAAAAGCGCGAAACCAGATTGCTACTGGCTCCTGCTACTGTTCTGCGACGCACACTCAAAGGCTTCAACGTCAACAACAAGGACATTTCAGGTAAATAGCACATATATATATATATATATATGTACATATATATATGTATAAGCTTGTATACATATTTCTGTATATCTTTGTATACATATTCTTACCCACCGTACGTACAAGTGTACAATATCCTCCAGCCCCTCCAGGACCCACCTTAAAAAAACACACACATCCTTCAAATGCCTTTGCCAGCGTGGTCAGACATGTCCTGAGGCCTGGAAATCAGAAAGCAGAAATCTGCGTTGCCAAGACTTAATCTTAGCCTTTGAGCTGGAAAGGGCTTGGATACCACCCTTCAACAGTAAAAAGGATAGGGCGTTCATGTGGAATTGGCTCCTCAAAAAACTTGCCAGTGCCGTTAAAGAGTACCCCAAATCAGGCAGATTAAACAGGATCAGGGGCTCTTGTGGGCTGCCCCCATTGTGTGACTGTTGAGCCTTTTGTTTTGTCTTGTGCACCCAAACACAACAAAAAACAAAACCGAAAAACCAGACAAAGAACAAAACCTGGGTCCTCCAAACCAGAAGAACCAAAACAACTGGAAAAAAACAGAAAGAACACAGAGTCTATGAGACAAATGCTGAAAGTGGCCACCCTTCTTCTGCAGGAAGAACCCTGGTGTTTGTTTATTTGTCTGCTTGTTTTTTGCTTCTCGGTTTGGCTGGCTTTTCTGGTGCCGGGAGTACCTTCTTCTGAAGGACCCTGTTTTTTTTTCCTGATGTTGTTTCTGCTCTGGTTGCTGTGTGTTTGCTGGCTTAGGCAACGGGGCACCACATAGAATTATATATATATATATATGCGCATGGTGATCTATTCATTTATATCACCCGCACCTGCTTTTCCATGCATCTGCAAATATAGCCTTGGCCAGCTAAATGTCAAACATTGTGACGACCGTGACTCCGGGAAGCAACAACCACTGTTTACGTTGGAGCTCATAGTGCTTGCAGCGGCTCCTTTTCGACGCCCACAGATACCAGGGCAATCCTGGCACAAAGGGCAATGGACACAGACCTGAAGGCTTGCCCAGCAAAGAATGAGCCAAGATGCAGTTATTAAGGTGTTACATTTAGGCTCATGCCAAAAGCTGCTCAACAACCCCTATGCCCTCCTACTCAGTGACGAAGCACTTTGCAAAATCCGTCAGTGGTTGGGCATCGGTTGGCTACAACATGCTGCATCAATCTTCCTAGAATGTCCAGAACTTTGCCTTCCGGAGGCTCTGTCGCTCAAGATGTTACCACCCAGCCAGTCACCAAAATCTGCAAGCACACCGATCAACAAGCCTCAACACACCAGGATCAAAGAGAATGACACATGCATCGGTTCAGGTGGCAAGCAGGTCAGCAAAAGGCGTTGCATGCTGCTCTTTCTCTCACTCTCTCTCTCTCTCTCTCTCTCTCTCTCTCTCTCTCTCTCTCTCCCTCTCTCCCTATCTGTGTCTCTGTATGTCTCTATCTCGTTATCTCTCTCTCCCTCTCTCTCTCCCTATCTCTCCATCTCTTTCTATCTCTCTCTGTATCTCTCTATCTGTCTGTGTCCATCTATCTCTCTATTGCGCTGTCTCTCTCTCTCTCCCTCTCTATCTCTTTTTCTCTGCCTCTCTCGCCTCTCTCCCTCCCTCTCTCTCCCTCCCTCCCTCCCTCCCTCCCTCCCTCCCTCCCTCCCTCCCTCCCTCCCTCCCTCCCTCTCTCTCTTCTCTCTCTTTCTTTCACTCCTTGTCAAAAATGCACATGCGGTGCCTTTTCCGTTAAATCATGGAAAATCCATCTATACATATGCATATCTAGATATAATATGTAGATACATATGATACGTATTGCGGCATCTCATTTCTAACTGGGATTTGCCGCCCAGACAATAACTTGATGACGCAACTGCCAGCACTGATGCTGTTGGGTGGGTTAGCATTCTGATATGATCTACACCAAGACTCTTGGACTTCCGGCAATGTGACCCTAGATTCGAATGCGTCCTGCCTGTCTGTGACTCGCGTAACAACTCCCTGAAGCTCCTGAATGAAGGATGCAGAGTGGGTCGGCAAGGGGCATGGGTTGTTGACATGCCGTCTCTTGAGGTGTGCCTTGTACATTTGATTAAGAATCCTGCATTGCTCAGCATGTGCCGCGGCGCTTCGATCTATTCCGCCACCAAACTGCTGTAAATACCTAAAAGCCACACAAAGCATGGCAGCGCAAACACCATGCCATGAAGGATGCGCTGTTGCAAGCGCTCACAGCAGTCCTGACCAACTCTCAGCTGCTTCATCTCGGTGGGCAGCACTTCAATCGAGTCCGGGTCCCAGGGTTCCTCTTCGGCCTGCCGGGAAGCCAGCAGCTTTGAAGGCCCAGCTGAGGACCACTCATAGCCGCCATAGCCAAAAACAACGTGTGTGTGTGTGTCAGAGAGGGAGAGAGAGAAAGCATGTGTACAAAAAAAAAATGTATATATGGTTATGTGTAATATATATGGTACCGTGTCCAACCATCAACCCTGAATCAATCCTAAACCAACCCTAAAACCAACCCTACACAAAGAGGGGGGGGGCGGGTGGAGAACAACCCGAAACCAGCCCAAATCCAACCCCAAACCAACAAGCCAACCCTAAACCAACCCTACACCACAACCCAACCACAGGACCGGGGGAAGGGGGGGGGCAACCCTAAACCAGCCCCAATCCAATCCGTAAAGCCACAAACCAACCCTAAACCAACCCTACACCACAACCCAACCACAGGACCGGGGGAAGGGGGGGGACAACCCTAAACCAGCCCCAATCCAATCCCTAAAGCCACAAACCAAACCATAAACCAACCCAAAACCCATCTTAAACCAATCCTGCACCGCAATGCGATTTCGTCCTGAATGGGGATCGCTGGATCGTGTGGGTGGTCCGTTGACAGTTGCTCATCTATCCCTTGGCTAAGAAAATGGTGTTGGCGAATATTCTGTCAAATGTTGGGCCTTGGAAAGGGGGTTGACGCTTCACATTGTGCCCAGGGACAGGGGTCCACTTGCAGAGCTGTGGCAGAAAGGATTTGTGTAGCCCATCTTGCGGAACTTGCGGTATGGCTTACATCTGAATGATAAAAAGGATGAAACTCGTCAAGCCACGCTCTTGATTCACTCAAAATGGCCAGTCCCTCTGCATATGCATATATACAAATAACAACAGCAACAGGTGAACATCCAGGTATGCTTTCATCAAGCCATCCGTGGCAGAGACGCACGTGCAGGTGACTGACACTTGTCACATGCCCAAGCTCTGCATCCAAACACGGAAAAACGCATAGAGCGCTTTACGGACTACTAGCTGGACATGCATGACTTACCTTACAGCATAGACAAATATATGCAACAGCACCTACTTGGACTCATGTTGCAAGGCTTTTAAAGGCCTCAAGGCAGCGGCCAGCATCTGCTGGCTCAATAATGCCTCGGACGGTAATAATTTTGGCCATCCGAGCACGCCTCTTCTTGTAGGGCTGGACGAGAAATCTGCGCAGGTCAAGTGCACAGACGTTCAAAGGTTCAACCACTACTCCTGGAAAAACCGATCGGCACCCCGTGGGAAGGTCTGGCAGATCCCGATCCCGGCAAGCAAGAAACAAAACATATCATCTCACACACCATGCGCAGCTCAGCCGGCAGCAATGGCTGTGTTCGTGAATGTTTGCTTCCGATGCGCCGGCCTTTGGCAAAAACTGGCGTCTCGGGTCCAAACGTGTGTTTCCTCTTTTGGGATGGTTCTTGAAGGAAACTCTTGGCGGTCCATCGGCCATTTGGAGGGGGGGTGCTCAAGCACCAGATCTCTACATGTTTATCGGACGACTTTTTCGTGGAGTGACCGGCTAAAAATTGCTGGAGACACATATTGGTTTCGGGCATATTGCAGGTGTCATCTGAGCCCGCCCCCAAAACCCAAAAACACGATCCGCGTGTGAAACTCACCAAAAGCGTTCCATCACAGGGCGCCAACGGATCAAGCTCCCCAGCTCAAAAGCAAAGCCTTACACAACAGATGCCGAACAAATGTCTCCCAACTGCGTGGAGTGAAAGAGGGAGAAAAACACACACACACACACACGATCGTGTGGTCCTTGTGCTCTTGTGTCTTGTTCCCTGCCTTTTTTCATTCCAATGGCCAATGAGGAGATATGGGGGTGTTCTTCCAACTGGGGACCACTGGTATGGCATCTGCAAAGTCGCCTGGGTCGAACCTTTTGCCGCCGTTCGTCATGTTTAAAATCAACAAGCCATGTTCACAAATTGGACCAAATGGAGGCCAAGGGTAATAGTGTACAGGAATACCGGAGTACCTCCCAAAGGCCTTCTTCACGCTTTCTGCATGCGCGGACATCTCGCCTGCGTCCTCTTTTCTTCATTTCTGTACAGCTGAACCTGCCGGGCGGTGACCAATGCCCTGCCCCCTGGCCATCGCCTGCGTGCGCGCGCGGCCGGCGGTCGCCAAGAAGGCCCTAGCCTGGCCGCAGCCGGTGCTGCACATGTGCATCATACTCCGGACTCTCGATTGGATGGAGATGAACCTTCACAAATCTGGCAGCAGGGCTGGTAGGCATTGCATGTGGCATGAGGATTCCAGATTGGGAATCTCCAAACATCGCCGCTTTTTTGGCACCGACTGTTTGTGTGCACTTGATTGTCAGCCACAGTCAAGTCTTGCGAGAAGTGGTAAACAATACGAGTAACATCTAAGAGCTCCCTCCCGGAACTGCCGTTGCCAACAAGTGGTTGCTAGGAATGGCTCGCCCTCGCCCAGCAGGATGCTGACACCGACAGTTGCTCCTGCCCCGGACCTCCTTAGCTATGCTCTTCACGGCCTTTGAAACTGCAGGGTGCAAGGCTAAGGCTGAAAACTTGATGTGCGAGATGCGAGCGCGTGTCGTTTCGTTTATGGAACTGTCAGATGTTCATGTCTCATGGTGCATAGTGCAGGATTGGTCTAGGGCTTACAGTGCTCTGGAAAGTAGCTTGCAAGAAATGTCCATCGGTTTGGTAAGGTGCTGGATTCGTGAGTTTTACGGGCGCCAAAGTTGTTCGTCTTCGCGGGCCTCAGCATAAGGTTCAGCTACAATTGCTCTGCCTGTCCAGCATGCCGATCGCAATTGACACGCTTATAGTGGTGCAATCACACGATCATATAATGAAAACTACACCCCGTCCCCGTAGGCTCCGCTTTTGGCAGAGTGGACCGAACAAGCTTAACAAGCGACAGTGTGTTCATCAGGGTGCTGCACTGTTGTCCGTGCTTTTTGGTCAGCCCTTCACAAGTGCTTAGAAAGGCCTCAGCGTGGCACCTAGCAGACACATGTGCTTGTCAGGATAAAGCTGGTTCTGAAGCCTTTGGAAGCGCCAAGCGAGGATTAGGCAGCGACCTCAACTAGCAGTGAATTAGTGGCCTCAAGTTGGGGGAGGGGGGAGGAGTTTCCCAGCTTCCCGCCTGCAGGTATGCCAGTGCTGCCAGAGCAAGGGCAACAGGCCTTGGCTCGAAGAGGGGCAGGCTGTACATTGCTTGAACATTGAAAACCCACCCAATACCTCTGATTCCTCTGGGGAAACTCCACCCTAGCCCACCCGAGGCCATGGAGCTAATGGGGGGGGGGGGGTTGCCACACTTCGAATGACGGGTTTTGTCAAGCGATGTCCATCTACTTGAAGTCGGTGTGCAACTCAGCAGGAAAAACGCGCAGGTCTTTGCGATACGAAGAAGAAAAGGTATTGAAAGTGCGGCAACCCCCCCCCGTGGTGACGCAACGGGAAGGGGGGGTTTAGCCGCACTTGCAAAAGACGCAGTTTTGCACGTGCACATCGTATGTGTTGGTGGCGCATTTTGTAGAACGCCTCTTTTGCGCTTTGACTTGCAGCCTGGGGGGTTTGTGGGGGCACTGTTTTCGCGCTGGTCGCATGCGTAACATCGGCTGGCATCCCACTACGGTGGTCAAGACTACCATGGCCCTTACGCTGCCATTACGCAACTTGCAAAAAGCATACGTAGTTGTTCATACGCGCAAAACAATGGGTTTACCAGCATTTGGTGCAGCAAACTTGCCCTGCGTTGCCTAAACATGTACGCTGCAGGATGAGGGTCGTGGGGAAAGCTGAATGGGGGTTGGGCCTGTTTCGAGCTGGGCAACGAACAGCGGACCAAGGTTACGCCATGGCGAGCACTCGCCGCACTTTCAAATCCTTTGCTTCTTCATATCGCAAAAATCATGTGTTTTCCGGTGTTTTTGAAGCTAGGCGGCAGCATGAATATACTGCCCTGTCTATGTTCTCAGAGACTTGAAGTGGATGGATATCGCTCGAATGAGAAAGGGCACGCCCAGACCCATCCAAAGGGCAGGCGCCTGCAAACAGAATCGGAACCAGTGGCTCCGCTGAAACGAAAAGCGTCGCCAACTGCAAAGGAATGTCCGTCGATTCAGTGAGGCTGAATAAATTGCAGCCCGAAAGAGTTCACCAAAACATATGAAACAAATATCAACCCTAAACCCTGAATCCTAAACCCTAAGCGAGACAGCTTGAAGTACCAAGACCTAACATTCCAATGTTTAACCAAATTCCTGGCAACAAACTTGGTCAAACCTCTTCCCTTCAGTGCACCCTGAG
Organism: Effrenium voratum; assembly: GCA_963377175.1. Lineage (NCBI taxonomy): Eukaryota > Dinophyceae > Suessiales > Symbiodiniaceae > Effrenium > Effrenium voratum. Next base: position 61,215 of record CAUJNA010000112.1, read on the forward strand.
GCGCCCGCACTCACACTTTTAGCCAAGGGCCAAGCCAACATCCGGTTCCCTCGTATTCCTCACTTTACCCTTGGGAACTCAATGCCTGAAGACCACCAACTCTGGCCAAACGGATTGAAACCCCAGACTGTGCAAAAGGGAACGAACCAAAAGTGACTGACATAGCTCTCTCACTGCGAGACGCTTCTAGTCGAACACGAAAACGCCTCTCTCAAGCGACCGAGCGCCGTTTTGACAGTCAGGGAATCGTACCAGCACTTACAGGATACAGTGATACAGCACTTGCAAGGGGGAGATCGGGAAGGACTTGCATTACAAATGTGCCCTTGTGAGCCTTCAATCTGAGGCCTTGGCACACGGCCCCTTCGCAGGGCGGACACCTGATCGTTCGAAATGGCAACGCCTGGAACTGCTCCCCAGTTAAGAGTAGCGGCAATTGCGTGTGGCTTGAAAGGAACAGCAAGTTTGGGCCAGAAGCGCCCTGAGCATCTGAAAGTAGACTGATCCAAGTTGACATTTTGGACGAGCCCAGTAAACTAGCTGACATTGCGATCAGCCAGCTAAGTGATCTTCGGACTGCGCAAAGCTTCGGGGCCTTTGACTTAAGCTCACAAGTCGCCTTGAGAAGTGTTGGGGTCGGGGGGAATAAGGGCGCTAGAATGAAGCATGACCAGGGGCAGCATGCTCAATTTGTGCGAACCGGGTCAGTAGGCCAAAAGCTTGAGAGCTTGCTGCCCTGTCAAGTTTCAGGTCAGCAACACTATATCAGCATGGCTTCGACGCAACCTGTGTATCCAAAATCGCTCCAAATAGTTTCAGTGGACATCTTGGGTCAACATCAACAAGCTGCAATAGACGGAATTGTGTCATCTCCGGGAGCTTGATCTTGCTGGACATGGTAGCCAAAAAACTCCAATGCCAAAGAAAAAGCACTGAAAACAGAGTTGCTGGCAGCGCAACTCACACACACACACATTCACCGAGCTGGAAGTGGTCTCCTGCTAAACATAAACAGTATTATATGTACATAAATATGTATATACTTAGTACATACGCGGATATACATGTATATTGCCGGCATACGGGAGCTGTTTTCAAGGCATCAGGGCACCACGGCTTTGCTTTCGGGTTTGGTCAGACCTTGATGATAGACTAAGAAGTGCTATTTACTATATGCGTTGTGCACATGTAGTAGAGAGGTAGGTGAGCAGGTGGATGTCAACACTAAGCGAAACCTTTTTGGGGTCCTGTGAGTTTTCTTGGTCCACTGAAATCAAGGTCATAGCCCCAGTGGGTCCCCAGTTTCTCATGGCCCTCACCATCCCCGCTACTGGTCGCAGGTGGCATGTCAGCACTTGGTGCCCAGCTCTTGCCATGGCTTTTGCCATTGCCGCAGCCCCGTTGCCAGAAGTAAGCCCTTTCGAGCCATCAAGGCCCACACGAGAGAGCAGCCTTTCAAACAGGTGGGCAAAAGAGCTGGGTTTATCGTGTTGAGCAGGGGCAGCGGCATGGCAATTCGGCTTTACTTGCCACTTCGGCCACACCAGGGTCGGCATCGAATATGCTGCTTTGCTTGGCGACGTCGAGTTTGGCGCCTGGTAAAGAGCGGGAAAGCTTCTTTGGCCTCAAGTCAACGTGCACTTGACACTCATCGGCCTAAGCAAAAGTCAGCCTGCTCTAACCTGGAGGCAAGTGTTTCGGACTCTACAGACTTGTAACCGTGAGGTCCACAACTATGGTCTTAGATGGTTGGATTCTGTGTTGGCTCATCCTCCTGTTTGGCTGATGCAGGTCTATTCATAACCCCGGCTGTCCTCGTGTGCAAGCCATCGGGCGCCCCACACCACAAGCAGTTCTTCACAAGGAATCACATCAGAATTGGTTCGATGTCCCTCTCCTTTGCAAAGTCCTCCGCAAAGCTCGAGCGTTCTCAGCATCCTCTTGTGCCATCCACACTTGGAAGGTCAACTCGCGCAACTGCCTGATGCCATGTGAATTTGCTGGTCACCCCACTCTTTTTGCTGAGCACGCACACGACAAAAAACATATGTCTGCTCCTGGCTGTGCACGTCTGGAACTACTGTAAATGCAGGTATGGGGGGGTGCATGCCGTCTTGCACCGAAACTGCTCTTTGGGTTGAAGCTGCTTAAAAGTTGCGCGCAAAGCGCGCTTGAAAGACATCCGCGACGTGTCTTTCGGGCATTTCACAGTGGCAGTTCCTGAAGCAATCCAGAACAAAACAGCTTTGAAAGTTGTGTAACTTACCCCTTAAAACTCCAAGCCCTGGGCAAGTTAACCTTTAACAGACATATAGCCAGCCCATGTTACCCAAAAAGTTGAAAAGTTGTGTGTTTAAGAGGTAAGGTAACTTTCATGACATCCGGTACATGACTATGCGATACGTACAACTTGATCTCCACTGTGGGCAGCCACCCTCCGAAGCTCTAGATTACTTGTTAGTCAAAGCATTCTGTACCACTCATCCTGCCAAAGGAGGCATCATGCCCAGCGATACGACTTGTGCTACTGAACATAGTGACACGGGAAGTCCAAAACTGTGAAATTATTGGAGACCACGGCTTCAGCCTGACTACCGCTGGGACTACTCACATCTCAACATCACTCTTCAGATTTTGTTAAAACAGAAAAAAAGTGCAAGAAACCATGTTGACCCCGACCTGGACAATCACAGTGTCACTTAGTTGCTCCCATGGACATCGCGAGTGGCTAGTAATCCCGGCTTGCATGCTCAACCACAGCCAGGGCTGAATGATTTGCCCGCAAAGCTCATAGCGTCGCAGCTGGGACTGGTTGCTGGCAAAAAAACAAGCGGAAGCAGCAGCCGGGCACCCAATTGTGGCGTAACTTTCTAACAGAGTACCGTGACAGGCAGCTCTGCGCAACCAACATGGAACATGCTGACGACTCCCAAGAAAGAAAGAAAAAAAACGCCAAGCTCGCTGGCACTCCTCCTTTAGCGGTCCTGTCCCCCAAAATAAGCCGCTCACCAGGGGATCTCGAGCCTCGGAAGGCGCTGTGGTTCCATCTGATTTCTTGATCTGCCCGAACGACAACAGCCCGCTTCACCAGATGGCATACAAGGGATCGATACTATATGCTATACTATCCTCATTACACCCTCCAAGCCAATTAAACCACAAAGTTTAGAGGAATTTCCGTGGTACGGACACCAATTCAAAGCTGGCTCTCTGACAGAAGACAAGAGAGAAGTATAAGCACGCGCGAGGAAAAATGCGTGCCCGTGTGCCGGGGCAATCGAAACGTCCAAAAAGTGCAACCCTCTGCGGGTTTCAGTTCATTTGGATGCTCGATTGCCAACAGGGTCGCGACGCCTGGTCGGAGCGCATTCGGAGCCCTCTCGGAGCTTTCGCGGAGCGCGTTCGGAGTGCGGTCAAACCTGAGCCCACTGGCACAGACGGGCGCACTTTTCGCGACACTAGCTTGCGCGGCATGCGCAGCGCTTGCGCAAGGCCAGGTGCAGATTTCGTGCCAGGCACAGCATGTTCTCACCCTCGAATGCATTTTTTTGTGGCCATGCCATTGTGGTTTGTGCTCAATAGTTGCTTAAATGGGCGCTCAAGCGCGTGCTGCAATGCTTGAAACATTAAAACATGTCATGTAAGTGAGAAAGCAGTACGCAAAGTGCATGTGTCCAGCTGTGGCGCGAAATCACACAAAAAGAGCAAAGAGAGACAAGGAAAAAAGAAACGGGGGCAAGAGAAAGCAAAGGAAGCAAGAAAAAAGCGAAAAGACAAAGAGAGGCACCAAGAAAGACAGAAAAAGACAGAAGCGAAAGAGAGAAAGAATAAACAAATAAAGAAAGTAAAAGATGAAGAAATATAAAGAGAAACAAAAAAGGAAAGAAAAAGAGAAATGCAAAGAGAAACAGAAAGAAGAGAGAGAGAGAGAGAGCGAGCGAAAAAGAAAACTGAATGGTTATCAAACAATTAAACTAAAAGTAAGGAAATAACAATATATATAATTAGAAGAAGAACAAGTAGACGACTAAACAAGAAGATTCAACAACAAAAAATACAAACAAATGAGATAAAACAAGAGATAAAGAAGAAGGGGAAAATAAAGAAAGAGATAGATGAAGAAACAGATAGATAAAACAAACAAATATATTGAGAAAGGACAAGGACAGAAACAGAAAGCGAAACAAATATGTGTTTAAAAAAAAAAAAAAAAAACATAAAAGCAACAATTGAGAAGGAGAAAGATAAGGAGAACGAGAAAGAGAAACATGAAGAGAAAAATATAGAGAAAGATAAAGAGAAAGAGGGAGAGAGAGACAAAGAAAGATATACCACAAACAGCAGAGAGAAAAGAAGAGAAAAGAAAGAAGAGACAAATAAAGAAAGAAAAAGAGAAAGAGAAAGAAAAGAAAGAGACAGAGACAGAGACAAGCAGAGAGCGAGAGAGAAAGAAGAGAAACAAACGAGAAATAGAAAGAGAAAGAGACAGAGAAAGAGAACCAGAAAAATACCTAGGACCAAACACTTGCTCGAAACTTCCGCCCACCTGCTTCGCTGGCTGTACTGGAATACTTGTCTATCTTGACTTGCATGTGCTATTTGATCCTTCTCCAATGTCATGATGTGCATGACCTGTCCTTTATTGCCACTTTTGTCTTCAGAGGTAGTGCTAATTGGTTGAGAAAACATTGCATTCCTTCAAAATCATGAGCAACATGTAGCGCGCCATTTCTTTGCAAGGAATGTTTGTACAAGCTTTCAGGTTGTGCTGTGTAACTTGAAGTGCAGCAAGCTGGCATGTCCTGCGAGTAGGGTACTGTAGGTTTCGGAAGATGCTGAAGCTTGAACGGCCCCTGCGATCTCGCTCCGTGTTGCCGTGCCCGAGCAAACTCTGAAATCTACCTGGCGGATGGCACCAGCAAAACACACAAACAATGTATTGTTTGTCAGTGTTGACAAAAGGACCGTTTATGCGGACGGCACGATCGACTTTGCCTTGACGCACACAGGTGCAAATTACAACAGCTTAAAGGCGTGCAGTGCGCAGGCTTCATTAGCCCGGCTGACACTCGATTGGATGACGCATGGAAACATGGATGGCAGAGTGGGCAACCTTGGCTTGGACTGGTGCACGTGCGCCTTATGTTTGGCATTCGCAGAGTTTACGCAGGGCTTTTATGGAATTCCTGCAAGGCTTTCCTATTTCTCCTGTGAGCCCTAGCCGGATCTGCAGTCATGAACGCAATGATAAACCTAAGATCGTCAGCACTGTCCTTTTCCAAGTGGGCCCGCTTTTCGCCAACGCCTTTGCCTCCCTTTGCGGAATGCAAGAAAACATGTTGAACACTTAAAGCACATAATTCCTGGCCACTACTGACGGTTTCCAGGCATAACATGTCATCAGGGTACCGAAAGCGGGCACGTGAAGCCGCTTTACAGTGGGAGACGCCGTCTTTTCTTTCAGCGTCACGGACCCGCCTAAAAGTTTGTACAAGAGTCAACAGGGTCTCCGTGTCTCGGTCCCACGCCCGTCTTCCGCGTTGAAGAATTTCCCGGTGGTGGCCATACTGATTCTCTTAGCCTCCCGGGCCGCCACTTAATGGGACTGGAACTCATGCCTTTCATGCATTCTCTTTTGAAGTCGACAAGGATCCCCAGTCGAGGCCGTTTCAACGTCAGCTCCAACGCGTCATGCGCACAAGTATTGCAACCAACAAAGTGAGCACCTGGGTGTCTTAGCACCTCTTAGTGCGGTCTCTGTCTTTCACATGCACAAGCTGGAGTGCCTCAAAGGGATCAAGCAAGGAAACCAAGCTGAAAATACAGTATGAGGTACCAGTCTGACTACAGAGAACATCGGCATCTGCGTGCCACAGAAAAATGTGGAAAACATGGAAGCACAGGGAAACAAATGCTAGCAGGGATGCTTGGTAGCAAACCACTCAATCCAGCGTGGGTGACAACACGATTGGCCCATTGCCTCTCGCCCCATCCAGCCTCATGTAGCACGCGCTTGGCACCGATGGCAGGATCCACCGCTCCCTGGCTAAGACACCAAGGCAGAGCATTCTCAGCTGTACAGGGGGGCATCGGCGTTTCTGGAGCAACTTAGAAGGCCCGCGATGCATACGATGTGATCTCAACTTCTGGATAGACTACCCGAGGTCATACAACACACAAAGTAGAGGTTGCCTTTGGACGACCTGATCTGCCTGCATTCTGCGTGCCAAACAACGTAGCTTGCAAAGGGCCGACTGAGTTGCCAATCTGTTTCTTAGCAAAGCACGAAAAAACCATCATGACCGAAATGAAATGAGAGCATTTGAACAACGGCCATGGTGACGTCAACCACAGAAACGTGCGTAATCCAGCATCTAAATATCACACGTCACGTATACATACAGATTTCCTCTTGGACCCTAATTAGATCTGGAAAGCGACTACAAATCACGAAATGTATATGGAAGCTGCTACTGTAACGTGGCATCATTGCAACCAAGGCGATTTTCGCTGCAACGCAACAACGACCAGAAATCCCCTTCAAACCCTTGGAGACGAAGGTGCCGGCGGAGCCTCCTTCTCCCAAACCTCCTCTCCAAACTTGGAGGTCATCTCGGTGCGGTTAAAGCCTGGCATCCCAAAGTGCTGTCCAAGCTCGGAAGAAAACGTTTTTCGTGGGCTGAGATTCCAGCCCAACATGGACAGTACGAAAATCAAAGCAGCAAGGGGGAAAGGCTACGACCTCCTCAGGTTCGTCAGCCGTGTTTCAGAGTCCATATAGACGGCAAACGGTGGGCACCCACCACTGATTGTAAGCTCGCGTTGCGCTCTGAGGGGATGAAACGATAGCGCATCGTTGAGAGTGCCGGCTGAAAAGCCAAATCCGTTCGCGGTGATGGTGAGAAGCACCGGTGTGCTGATAGGTGCTACAACACCACACAAGGACGAATGGCATAACACCATGCAAGGTGATGAAAAAGTAAATATTGTGGTTGTTGCCTAAAGGTTGCAATCACGCATGCAGGAATGCACATGATTTACCGCACCGGAATGGGCAGGCACCAATCGTCCCCTGCTCCTGGCAACGACTCATTGATGTTTGAGCGGAACACTCGCCGGCCCTCCTGGATGCACCAGCGTCACCGGGATGCCTGCCTGCGCTTGCAACTGAGTGGCGCTCAAAACCCATGCAGCATGCTATCTGAACGGTCAAAAGTTCTACACGCAGCATAGCAGAAACAAAAACCTTTGACACCATCACCAAAACGATTACTCAGCACTGCCAGTTTGTGGCTAGAACGCCCATGCGACCAAGTGGTGCAGGCAAGGATGCAAACTCATCCTTTTGCTTTCCAAGTTGAGGGCTTGCTGCCTGCGAATGTCTCACGCCGTCTGCACATGGGGCCCTCTGAGTTTGAGAAACAAAAAGGACGAGCAGAATTGAAGAATGTCAAGAGAAGTACCAGGGGAGCAAACGTGAAAGGATCAGGCCGGAGGGTAGAGAAGGATGAAAAAATGATCACTACCCATGCAGATTCACCCCAGAAAATATAATCGGAGGAATGATTTCGCCAACTGAAAAATCAAACGCCAGGCAGAAACAGTGGTGTAGTCAAACAACACACCCTCGAGGCCTTTCTACTCCATGGATTCAAGACAAGATCATGCTTTGAACTGTCTGAAAACAATCTATGTCGATGTCCAGTTCAAGCTGAGCGCAATCGACCCTGCATTATTCTGCTTGAACCGAAAGCACCTTTGCACAACAAAACTGCAAGACAAACACACTGCACACGGTGACACAAAACAATCGATAAGCAAGCACCTACTCTTGACTACTAAGCATCACACCACACAAAGACGAGACACAACACTCGAAGCCCTGTGACATAGGTGCTTCCTCGTTGCATGCCTGGCCTCCTTCATCTCCTCAGACATCAGCACCGCACCGATATTGCCTCGGACCGAAGCATGGTAGACCGAGCACTGTAGACTGGGCCTAGATTGCGTCAAGGCTGCCGATGCCATGACTAGTGTTGGAGATGATGATGAACTCCACTTCACAAGCACAAACCTCTGTGGGACCACGAGTGATGCTTAAAATTTAACACCGCCAAAGGGAGTCAGAGAGCTTTTGCACATGAGTACTCAAAGAGTACTGCAAAAGAAGCAACCCTGGTCGGGAAATTGCTGGCTGACGAACACAATCCTTCACGCCCCTAGAAAATGGCTGCATGACCGAAATGAGGGTCTCTCTCTCTCTCTCTTTCTCTCTCCAAATTACGGACAACAGGCAAAAGCTTGCCACAGTGACGAAAGAAAAGCTCCATCAGGTTCTGAAGGGTCTCAGAGGACAACATGACTACTGCGGCATCGGCCGGCTGTACAACACTCCCCCTTCTGGGCATAGCAAACGGAAAAGCAACAAGAAAACTTGCAGCCCAACCCATCTACCCACTTAAAGGCAAAACGCCTATTGACGCAAGGTGACCGGCAACCGTAGAACATCCCTCACTCCCCTTCGACCTAGGGCATGCCGAGACAATCTGGAACAAGCAGCTGGTCAGCAGCCACATATCCAGTGCCATGCAGGTCTTGCAGAGGAAGCCGCATCCCAATCAACAAGCCGAAACTCGAAACTCCGACATATTGGGCCATAGATTGCCCTGGGTGCCACAATGAGCATCACACCAAGGTTAAGAAGATCCAATTCAGCTGCTGCCGTGTGGCAAGCAGCCCGGCTCATGTGGTGGCCGTAGTCTCCTCCTGACTGGAAAGGAGCTCAAACTCAGGGTGGCACACACACACGCATCAGAACAAGCCTGCAGAAAATACATGCAGCAAATGTGCAACGCCCGACCACATAGCTAAGGGAGTATTGTGATTACAGTGGCCGATATGCTTAAAAAACATGCGAGTGTGATCAAGCAATTCCCAAGACGTCTGCAATGCATGCCAAAATAATCACAAGCAATGGGCGTCAAGAGCAGAGTACATTGACATACTCTGGGCCAAGGATGGAGCATGGGGCCCTCAGACCACTTCAGTTCTTGTTGAAAGGAGGTTTCAACCGTAGTCAGGTGCTTCCGATTGAAGAACCCTCACTGGCTGAGTGCTCAAGCTACAGCAAGAACCCACCCCAATTGGAATTCCTCGGGCCGTAAAGCACGGCGTTGAACTGCCTGAAGGATGAAACAAGTGGAGCCTCAAGCCATGCCACACAGTGCCACATCTTAGATAAGCCATCTGGCGGCATTCAATTTACTTTACGGATTCAATGCCACTAGTTTCCGAAGGTGCCAATTGGCGATGGGCTACGCCTGGCGCAGTCCACGTATGCATGCAAACTTCCATCACTCTGGTGCAGTTCAATGACCTTGATCAGGCTGGTCTGGGGACCGTATCATGAAGTTGCATATGCTACTAGAGATGGACACAACTCCCAAGTAGGACTTCCTACCACCTCAATCATGAATACCTCCAATGGGTAACATGTCTGACTGTCCATTCCATGATGATTATGCTGACGATGATGATGAGGAGGAGGATGAGGAGGAGGATGATGATGATGATGACGATGATGATGGTGATGGTGATGATGATGATGGTGATGATGATGATGATGATGACGATGACGATGGTGATGATGATGATGATGATGATGATGATGATGATGATGATGCTGATGCTGATGATGATGATGATGATGATGATGATGATGATGATGATGATGATGATGATGATTAGCAGAAGACACCAGCATCGCTACTGACAGCGCCACTCTGGCCCGCCAACAAGGTTGCTTCGGCTTTCTGCAGCTTGACATGGACTGTTGTCATGAACTGTCTCTATGTTGCATATTGGACATGATGCTCTCTGCTCTCTTGCTAAGTGGGTGGGTGCATGATTCAAACCAAAGGCTGGGTCACACAGCCGACAACATCCCGCAGCTTGCCAACTTGCCCGTGCCTTCTTTCTTGTTCTGTGTAAAGCGCCATTCCACCGAACCGGCTTGGCTGGTGATGATCAGCACCTGGCTCAGACTACCGGAAAGTGGGTCATGGGGCCACTGCGCCAACCAGGCAAGGATGAAGAGATGCGTGTATGAGATTGGGGGGGATCTTGCTGAGGGGCTGACACATGGCCCTTCCAAGCCTTGTTTTGGACTGGAATGCAACTGATTACTGAAGACCTCCTTGCATCCATCCATCCTTCCTTCCTTTCTACCTTCCCTCTTTCCTTCTTTCCTTGCTTCCTCCACAGACTGAAAAGCCGTCCAACTCGGCCAAGGAGAGAAGAGCGTCGCAGTCCCCACACCATCTTGATTTGCGAAAAGCCGACCCGGCCCGCAGCGCCTTGCCGCCCTTGAGCAGGCCGTTCTTGTACAGGGCTCCGGTAACACGCAAAGGCCCAAGCCTCGACTCTTTGGCGCATCACGGGTATGATAGTATGCGGAACGTACCTGAAAAAAGGCTCAGGAGCGGGCAACATGTTCAATCTAGCCCAGCACAAGCATTCGGGGGCGTTGTTACACATGGCGAGTGGAGGCGCCGGTCATGAAAGCAATCAGCCTCGCAAACAAGCCGGCGGACCGTTGACAGTGCCCGCGGAAGTGCAATTTGTACAACCCTCAAACGGCAGGCGTGGGACTCGGTAAACATGGCGCACGCTCTAGACATTCACGGTTCTTTTTATCAGGACAAAACGCGCAAGCGCAAAGCACTCTAGCCACTGCACGAACAAGAGCCTGTTTGGCCCGAAAGGAACCCAGCCGAAAACAACATGCCAAACACTATAGTGAGGATCCTGGCGCAAAGCATCAAGCTCGGAGAAAGGCGCGCAGTCATGGCCCGACATTCAAAGAAGAACATGTAAGAGGATGGACGCTCGCTTCTACATGGGCCACAGTGTCTCGCATGAGAAGACATTCTGTGTTCTCTGTGTGTGCGAGCTGCATCTCCTTGCGCGCAAGTATCAGGCTGTATGAAAACCATTCACCCCTCCCCACCCACCCACCCACCCCCCGAGAAGACCGCGCAGCTTTGCAGGCAAGGGTGGCGTGGCACTTGAGACACAGACGCGACTCATGACGCACTGCGGGCGCCGACTGCCTAGCAAAGGGCATTGGCAACTGCGGAAAGCCAGGCTGCAAAGCGGCTGCAAGCATCCTACCAGCTGCAGTTGCCTCGGAATTGCTGAAGTTGGCCTGCGGACCATTATGGCGCTATCCGAGGGCGGCTCGCAAAGCTCTGCAGTAGAAAAACGTCAGAGCGTCGCGCGGACTCCTGGAAAGCGTGCGCAACAGGTTTGCGAAAACACGAGCTTCGACAATTTGGAGCCGGGCCGCGAGTCTGAGGTTCGCACTGGGGGACAGCGCAACATGTCTTTTGAGGCTCGCAAGCGCGACTGGCAGCAGCGACTCGGGCACAGGTTTCTACCCCTTGATCACCTCTTATGCTGCACCGCGATGGACAAGGGCGCAGGCCACATCACTTCCCTTAGTGGACGCAGGTTGGCTCTGGCCTTATTTGCGCCTTGGCCAGAGAAGAAAACGGCGGCTTCAGTCTTGGCTAAACCGTAGTTCACAAAGAGCCTTCTTCGCTGAAAGCGGCGATGCGTTATGCCAAGCACGGTGGAAAGCTGTAGCAACAGCGCCCTGCTCACAAGTCCTTGCGAAAGCGTGTCTGCACGAATGTCCTGCAGGAATCACTTTGCTGCAAAATACCGGACTGCTCAGCCCAGCCGGCATCATTTGCTTGAGCCCGCATTGCTCTTGTGGTTCTTTTGAGCCTGGCTAAAGTGGGCAGCGCGGAGCGTTTACAATTAATTGCTCTGCTGTTTTCACAAAGTTCAGTCTGATCGCACCCCCAATCAAGCTCCAACCGTCCAACCAGCAAGCAAGTTCCGTATCCGAAAGCTACCAAATCCAGGCCCACATAAGCACCCGAATGTGGCTAAACTAAATGTTTCTTTCCCTGGATTTGGAGCCAATCTGGAAACCTCTCCACTCAATTCTTCAAATGCGCAACATCAACTCACGCGGAACTAGTACTCGCCGTGACAGCTTGCTTCCGTGTTGATTGTGGTCTACCGAGCTGATCAAAACTGCTTTGTCGTACATTCAAGAAGTGCGCAAAAGCCGCCAACTGCAGCGCAGTTGCCTGCTGGCTGCTGTTGAGCATCTCTAAAACAAGAAATACAGGCTGTCAGCCATCCGCTTGACCCAGAGTTCCTTGCTTCTAAACTGAGGCAGGATCTTGACATGGGTGTGGGTCAATATTCTGGTGTGGAACGTTCCGCGGTGACGCGGACGTCTGGAACGAGTCAGTTACGTAAGGCTGGTTGTTCCGGACCTCTGGGAAGACATGTGTGGAGTCCTCAAGCACACGTGAGCGAGAGGCAAAACCTAAGACTGGGCGCTTCCGAGCAACACGTTATCTTTTTTGGGGCTTCACTATATCGTTCTGCAATGTTTCAGACACTGGTGTGTTTATGTCAAGGAAGGTTGGAAGGGGGAAAGAGAAAGAATGGAGGAAGAGAGCAGAGGAAGAGAAACTGGGAGGAAGAGAAAGCAGAGAAGGATGGGGAGGAAGGGATAAAGAAATCCAGGGGGTAAGGGAGCAAAGAAGGATGGGGCAAGGGAAAAAGGAGGGTGGAAGGGAAGGGAGGAAGAGGAAGGGAGGAAGAGGAAGGGAGGAAGAGGAAGGGAGGAAGAGGAAGGGAGGAAGAGGAAGGGAGGCAGGGCAGAAGAGGAAGGGAGGCAGGGCAGAAGAAGAAGGAAGGGAGCAAGGGAAGAAGGCAGGAAGGCAGGAAGGCAGGAAGGCAGGAAGGCAGGAAGGCAGGAAGGCAAAAAGGCAGGAAGGCAGGAAGGCAGGAAGGCAGGAAGGCAGGAAGGCAGGAAGGGTGTAGATGCTGCGCCTCCCCACAAGCTCCATGACATGCTTTTTGACGCTGGTTCCAGACCGCCCACAAGCATGGAAGGTGGAGCAGGGCCCACACGCTGACCACCACTGATTGATGGGTAAGCGGTGGCCCGTCTTTTGTGCTTTCCGGGTGTCGTTGAGGTATCGTTCAGAGTATCGTTCAGACAGCCCTCCAAAACCAGAAAATTTTGCCCATATTCTCTCAGTCCGGGGCATGTGCCAAAACCAGCTACACGTTGCGTGCGTGCGCCTCGCACGGACTGCTGTGCGGTGACTTGGTAGTTGCAAGCGAGACTTATACACAACTTGAAGCACAGCAGCACCATGCGAGTACGAGGGGTGTGGTTTCGGTGTCGTTTTGGGTATCGTTTTGAGCAAGCAGTACTTCGGTGGCCAAAAATGCAGTTCACACTCCCCGAATGATCCGAAAAGGTGTTTTCGACGCTCCCAAATTACTTTTGGGTATGGTTTGGCGTGCCGACTGTGGCGCCTGCGGGTGCAACCAAGAAGCATGAGCAGTAGGAAGGAGAGCAATCGGTGGCCCAGAATGCAGTTCACACTCCCCGACTGATCCGAAAAGGTGTTTTCGACGCTCTAAAATTACTTTTGGGTATGGTTTGGCGTGCCGACTGTGGCGCCTGCGGGTGCAAGCAAGAAGCATGAGCAGTAGGAAGGAGAGCAATCGGTGGCCCAGAATGCAGTTCACACTCCCGAGTGATCCGAAAAGGTGTTTTCGACGCTCCAAAATTACTTTTGGGTATGGTTTGGCATGCCGACTGTGGCGCCTGCGGGTGCAAGCAAGAAGCATGAGCAGTAGGACCCCGCGAATGATCCGAAAAGGTGTTTTCGACGCTCCAAAGTTACTTTTGGCCAGCAACCTCCAAATAGCAAGCCGGTTGCGACGCCGTGCGGATTTGGAAAGTGCCCGGCGAACCCCCTGCAGTGAGCAATTTCTGCGGCAGCACTCTTGGAGCTCGGGCTCTTCTCCAAAGCCTTCCGGATCACAGATCTGCTCGGGCAAGTCAGGCCTTCCCATCCTCCTGCAGCAGCAGATCTCTGAGGAGCAAGCGCAAGCCCGCCAAGGCGCCGCGGCCTGGCCCGTTGCGGGCCCTCTGTGTGCGCGGAAGGATGTGCGCTGAAGGAGCTGCGCGTGTGGTTGAAAAAGCAAACGCACAGGTAGGCCTCACATTGGCTGCTCCGGGACGTTCTCGGAGTATCGATGGGGTGTCGTTTTGGGTATCGTTCTGGGCGCGTGTAGTGTCACGAAAAAAACAAACTTGCTATAAGCTAGAGCCAAGCAAGCGCACAAGAGCCTTCTCTACCTTGCGGTAGTCATGTGATCAGCGGACTAGACTATGCTTCTGGCTCCCAAGCATTGGCGGCTTTGCTTGCTGGCTGCAACTTCCAAGTCGCAAGTCGCAACTTTCAGTACCAGCGCAGTACGCAAGTTACACTTTGGCAGCTCCAGCTCGAAGGTCGCAGCGTGCGCCGGTGCCTGCGGGCGCCTGTGCGTGTGCGTGTGCGCAGGTGCGTTAGCGATCCATCTGGGTGGGCCCATCTCGTGCACACATGTGCCCACCATGCATTGCCGAGGAGCATTGACAGGAGCTGTCATGGCAACTTACAGCTTGGGGCAAAAAAAGGCTCACACAGTGCAAAATAGAAGCGCGAAGCGCCAGTTGCACGTCATGCGACGTTATCGTTTTGGGGCTTCGCTATATCGTTCCTGAGGAAAAATACAAAACAAGCAACGCGAAATCGCCGAAGACAAATTTTATGACGAGAGAGTTTAGCCTTTTGCTCGTTCATTTAGTGTAAGATGGATAGATGGATGGATGAATGAATGAATGGGTAGATGGATGGATGAAGCGATCAGGGGCGCGCGGCCGTACGATACGGCACCTCCTTGAAGGCTTCTTCGGCGGCATGGCGGGCCGCGTAAGAAGCGTAGCTACTGTGCATGTGGACTTGGTGGCAAATTGCTCCGCTGTGTCTGGAACACGTCTGGAACGGGTCTGGAACGGGGTCTGGAACGGTTACGCGAGTGGCTTGCACTTGGTAGCAAGCTGCATGTAAACATGGTCGTTTCAACAATGTGACGACCGAGAGCGGTATCGAACCGTTACCGTATCGTATCGAACAGATTGCGGCGGGGTTTGACCCTTAACATTCACAGGCCGTTCCAAAACCACATCTGTCAACAGGACCGCTGCTTAATTCCATCCAAGTCCCAATGATTACAAGCCACGCAGCCCCAACCACCAAAGCTTGACAAGCAAACCCCATCGTTAGCACCTCAGGCTTCTCTCGAACACCAGCCTTAACGCGTAGCATTTGGCAAAACAAAGGGGGGAGTCAATAACCTACCAAATCACCCTACCGTAAATACTCTAACCTAGACATAAATATATAAACAAGGTCTGGAACGGAAGGTCTGGATCATGTTTCTAGGCAAGGTCTGGAACGGAGGTCTGGAACGGAGGTCTGGATCGCATGTGGGTTCCGGACCCTGTTCCGGACCGACTCGCAGCCACATGTCGCGAGTTCTGCAGGTCTGTTGCGTGCCTCTAAAAATCAAACGTCAAGCAGCTGCAATCTCAGTGCAGCACGCACAAATATCAATCTGCTTCAACTCCTCCTTGTCGTTCAGGCTGTCGAGAAATTCTTGTCCCCTGAGCGCAGCAACAGCGACCCTCGTGGTGTTGCACGACAATATATTGGCAGTGGTGACAAGATGAGCACTTGAAACCCTGACCGCACGATTGATCAACTGGCTAAAAACGGAAAACGTTTACAGAAAGTCAACCCAGCCAAATCATAATTAGCGAGCTTCAACCTGCTCTCCGACCGCCTCACCTACCCCATGTTGCAGCTCAAGGTGCTGAAGCGTGATCAATATGCTTTGGCGAAACAAGTCTGACCCACGACACCTTGTCACGTGATTCCAGCAACCGTTCACAGTTCAAACCAGACGTTGCGGATCCCGAGGCCAGGGCTCCATGAAGTAGCCCGCGTTCTGGATGAGCAAGTCGATTGGGCCCTCAGCAAGCTTCTTTGCAGCCAGCAAAGTGGTTTGGCGCGGTCATTGGAAGACAGCTGAAGCGGGGAGCCTCATCCGGCAAGGTCCGGCTTTATGCCAAGCTCATGTGTGGAGACATTCCTCTCAAACTCTGCGTCCGCAAACATGCGCAAAAGCAGCAGCAACAGCCAAACGTCTAAGCGCTTAGCACCAAGTTCTTTCGCAAGCTTGTCCATGGTCTTGGTGTCTTGCACATCGATGCCACTGATAACCTGCCCAACTGTCTTGATGACCTATCACCGTTTGCAATGCGATCAGGACGGAATAGGTGGCACAAAGCTTAA
>CAUJNA010000112.1:80000-115000 GCA_963377175.1 Effrenium voratum
TCATCACATCCAATCCAATGCAATCCAATCCAATCGCCTCCAATCGAAAACAATGCAGTCCAATCCATCTAATCGAGTACATCAATCAATCTAGTCAAAATGAATCAAATCCAATCCATAAATTCATGAAACCGTGAATCCACAAACCCATGAATCCATCAATCCATCAAACCAGCAATCAAATTAATCAATCGAATCGAACTAAATCAATTCAAAGCAAAACCAGTTAAGTCGAATCGCACCGAATCAAATTGAATCGAATGAATGAATAATGCATAAATGCATGAATGCATGAATGCATGAATGCATGAATGCATGAATGCATGAATGCATGAATTCATGAATGCATGAATGCATGAATGCATGCATGAAAGAATGCATGCATGCATGCATGCATGCATGCATGCATGCATGCATGAATGAATGAATGAATGAATGAATGAATGAATGAATGAATGAATGCATGAATGAATGAATGAATGAACAAATGAACGAATGAACGAATGGATGAATGAATCAACGAAAGAATCAACGAATGAATCAACGAATGAATCAATGAATATATCAATGAATGAACGACAGAACGAATGAATATGAATCATCAATCAAACGGTGAATCAGTGAATTAGTGAATCAGTCCAACCAATCTAATCGATCCCATCAATTCAACGAATCCAACTAATCCAATCGATCCTAACAATCCGATGAATCTAGTCAATAAATCCATCCAACAAATCCTTCCAATCCAATCAAGACATCCAATCCACCCAATCCAATGCATCCGAACCCATCCAATCGATCCAGTCAGTACTCGTTTCAAATCAAACCAATCAATCCAATGGATCCAACCAATCAAATCGACTCAATTTGACTGATCCATCTTATCCAAGCAATGCAACAAATCCAACCAATCCAACCAATCCTATCAATCCTACCAATCCAATTAGCGCAATCAATCTAATCGAGCCAATCCAACCGATCCTATCAATCCAAACAATCCAAAACAATCCATCCCGGCGATTCCGTCTATCGAATCAATCCAATCCAAACCAATCAATCCAATTAAAGCCAATCAACTCAGCTCAAACCAATTCACATCAATGAATGATTGAATCAATGAATAAGTGACTAAGTGAATGAATGAAACACTGAATCAAACAAACAATTAGACCAAACAATGCATCCAGCATCATCGATGAAACAATCAAATAGTAAAGCCAGCCAGCCAGCAAGCCAGCCAGCAAGCAAGCTACTAAGCAAACAAAGAGGAACGGGCAGACAGGCCGAAAAGCGAGGCAAGGCGAGGTGAGGGAAAGCAAATCATATTCACCGCAAAGAGGAACAGCAGGAAGCTACGCTAACAAACTGCAAAGCCACGAGTAAGCACTCACTGTCTCCTAGATTTCTTCAGTTTCGTCATCTTCCTCGCTTGGACTTGTCTCAGTTCGAAGAAACCCTCTTTCGCTCGACTTGGCCCGAACCTTGCAGCCAACATCCTCCAAGCCCTTGGGGGAGCCGCGGCAGGTCGCGATGGCTTTGGCCTCGGCTTACCAGCGAAAGCATCGGCTGATGTTGCGTCAAGCATTGGGCGGCTTGTTGACTGGTTGGCTGGCCTCAGTGGCTCGGTGGGGGGGATTCGTTGCTAGATGGCCTGCTATACCCACATCCTGCCAGCAACAAGAATAGCAATTGGGTGTCAAACAAACAAGGGTCCTTGACCTCGTACAACTACACACATCCTGGCCCCGCACACTCCAATAGCACCTTGCGCAGCTCTGCGTCTTCTTTGTGCAACGGCACCCTACGCAACCCTGCGCTGCCCAATTCTCAGCATTCTCCAATGCGTTCTGCAACCGCCCCCTGCAACAGCACTCTGTACTGGCACTTTCCAGCAGCACCTTGCTCACACCCTCCAGCAGCACCCTGTGCAACAGCACCCTGCGCGACACCGTCCTTCCAGAAATTATGCCACACCCTCTCTTCTCAACTTAAAGTTAGAACTCCTACAGGCGAATCAAACAAAAACAGCGAACACCGCAGTTTCATATAATTAGTCTGAAGCATGGTACGTCACTTGGGTTTGGGATTCCACCTATCATGTCAAGCTCGAGACAAGTCAGCATGTCAAGCGCCAAACTTCAAGAAAGGGGGAAAGTAACCTGTTCTGTTTGCTGGCAACCGTCGGGCGTCTGTATCCCATATACACGTCTGGAAACAACAACTCGAACAACTGCCACAAGTATCGGCCCAGCGTGCCAGCAGGATTGAAGCTCTCAGTACGATAGAGCCAGGATTCATGTTGGGCAAACCAGAGGAACACGGAAAAACCCTGCATTTGCCATAGACAACCGATAGACACCCTCGCAAATGATTCCATTTTGGAGTAACTGGCGGGTGGGTCACAAGCTTCAAGCTTCCTCTACCGGAGTCCTCGAGGCCCTGGGTGCCTGACCCCCTGTGCCACACACTCCTTGACGATATTCAGACCAAGGCCTGGATGGGCCCAACACATTCGCATGTTGGCTGTGGGTCAAAATCAATGGTACGATTTTGGGGGTAGGTGCACTACCCATTTCAGTCTATTTTAGTGGGGATTGGGATGTTCACTGGGGGTACGGGCCTTTGATCCATGGCCATGTATCAAAGCAGAAATAGCAAGGACAAATATAGTGCCATCCATGATCACTTCCGCGCGACGGGGCTTCACAGAAACAAGAAAGACCACAAATCCTGTGGAAAGAGGAACACTGAACTTAAAATGGCCCTCTAATGTACAGTCCAATGTCTTTCAACTTGAATTTGATTTTTCTTGACATCTTTGAGTGAAAGGATCTTGGGAAACAGGAAACGGCACCAGACAACGGCACCAAAAACGTGTCCTCGGCTGGCGCCCACCACCAGCACGCGCTTGCCTTAGTTCGGGGATCAGACGCATCCTCCCATTTCCGCCCAACATGCTACATGGAGGATAGCTCAAAATCACCCGATACCAAGCAGAAAGTTACCGGAACCCCCGACCGACTGGAAACAATGCCCAGAACCAAATCTGTTTTGCCTGCTATGCCAGGGGGATGGAGCCCACCATCTTCAAGCATTGAAACAATTGCACCTGCCATGTGCCGTGAAATGCTCTGGAAGCCTTTTCACAGCAGAATTTGGAATATTGAAAATAACATAACAGCATTCATACAAGTCTCAAGTTGCTTGTGAGAAGCTTTGTGACGGATCAAACTGAAAGCAGCACTATGAATCCATAACATGACACTCACGTAATTATGTCTCATTCTTATGCCTCTATACGGATGGCGCTTCGCAAGCGACACCGAGAGAAACCCTGCCGAATTAACTTGGAGGCCACAGTTACAGAATGTT
Source organism: Effrenium voratum (assembly GCA_963377175.1). Classification (NCBI taxonomy): domain Eukaryota; class Dinophyceae; order Suessiales; family Symbiodiniaceae; genus Effrenium; species Effrenium voratum. The sequence goes on from CAUJNA010000112.1 coordinate 83,373, forward strand.
CATGCCATCAGCTCTCTGAACCTGAGCATTCCACAGAGCAGTTGCCATCTTGTGAGGGAATGCATCAAACTATTGTATCCCCAATGTCCCAGTCATCACCAACTCATTCCAACGTTTATTCTCGTTCAGCACAGGAGCTGAAACGAAGGGGCTTCGTTGTCCCGAGATGCTGACCCTTCAGCCATGACCCGTCATAGACAGACTCGATGTTGAGGTACCGCCTCAAGCGCCAAGGCTCACTTGGGTGCGGCATCCCACGCAGCTTCAGGCAAGTCGCGCCCTGCTGAGATGTTTGTTGACGTCATGGATAGTCATGGTGAGCAAGGTGGATTTACCCACAAGCTAGTGTATCACCTCCTCATCATATTGAAGTCGCACAAAATCACGGCTGATTGCTCGCTTCCATGACTTGGGAAAGCAACATACTCATGCCAAACATATCCATGAGTAACGGAAGCTTGGAACGGGGTGGATTACATAGGTTGTTGCAAACACATATCCCACCCAAGTCAAGTAGTACGGGCTGAAGAAAATGTGGGATGGGAAGCCGGGTCGGGAATGATTTCTTGGCGGCGCCATGCGATGCTGCTTCTTGTGATGAAAAGTGGCATTTTCACTCTTGGTAAGCTTCAGACCGTGCAACACGCACGTTAGCCGAAACTATGCTTGCCACGCCCGCAACATCCCCACGCAAAGCCATGCGCAATATTGCGGTGGAGCTAACCTCTCATAATTGCTCCTCAGCCCACTAATCAATCAAGCACTGAATAGAATCAAATATTGAACAAGCACTGAAAAAAATATTGAACCTGCGAAAGCCTTCAATCTTAGTCCCTAAATGCCAACTCTAGAAGCCCTTGAATATAGCCGAGGCAACCTACACGCATCAAGACACTTAAACACCTAATGCCTAATTTCCGAGCATGAATCAATTTCATCGAAGCCTTATACTTCAAGTGTAAATCCTCAAAGCAGCGTGGCGCTCCAGACAGCAATGCTGAAACGGCTTTCTGAACTGTGTAGCTGCCAAGCATGGCTGTTTTGCCTCGAGCCACATCGCCTGCGAATATGAGGAGTCTATATAAATAGGCCAACAAGCTACCGTCCGATTGCTTAAAAATGAACGTAAGTCAACCACAGGTGAGGCTAAAAACCCGGTGTTCACGCTCTTATCCTGCACTCAAATGTGTTGAATTCCAAGCGGCGATTTTCGTGGAAGTTGTGTCCTCAAAATTGGAACCTCACAAGTGGCCACTGTGTAAGCATGCGCGCCTGAGAGCTCATAAGCAGGCCAGCAAACAAGAAAGCAAGACGGCAGGAAAACAGGCAGGGAAAGAAGCAGGGAAGGAAAGAGTAAGGAAGAAAAGGAAAACAGGCAGGAGCAAAAGAAGCATAGCAGCTGGCAGCATAGCAGCCGGTGGGGCCGAAAAAACACTATGGCAAAAGGGCACCAGTCATGAAACCACCTCGGCCTTGCGCTTCCGCTTGCGAAACACTTACGCAAAATCTTGCGGGTCAAAACGGCCAAAAGAACGTGTACGTCTTTTAGAGCAACCAACAAACTTCAACGGCACTGATGCTGGCACTGATGCTTCTTTAAGCCACCAACTTGAGCGAATCTTGTGAACACTTCAGTTTTGACTTGCTCGGCCGCATGCTTGTTCAAACTTGACATGCCGAAATCCAAGCGGCGGCCTGCTTACCCGAAGACTATCCGACACCTTGGGATCCCCGAATACGTTGTAAGTATGCCCCTTGTTTTTCTTCTTTGATTCAGGTCACAAGAATTGTATACAAAAGAGCACGCGGCTTGGGTAGTACAAAGTTCCACCCAGATGGCTCTACCCTCTGCGGACGCTGGCTAAAAACATTGTCTTTGGCCAAGGCACTCGTTCTTCTCCTCTTTGGCTCGAGTAAAACGGGCCACCTGCAATGCACCCAAAGGTAATGTCATGAAGAGCAGCGTGGCTTGGTGCAGCGAATCGCTCAACTCTTCCCCGGAGTTGAATCAGGCTCCTGGTAAGTCACCTACACGGATGAGCATGTGGTTCCACTAAAATCTGCTCTGGCACGTCTCAACAAAAAGCAGTTCTTGAAAACAGGCATACAATACCGAGGCCTGCATGTGCCGACAAATATTCCGGTTCTTCTTGCCTGCTCCAGAGGTCCTTTTGAGATGCGGGGCGACCCTTTCAGGCTTGGCTGCAAGTGCTTGCCTGAACACATGCCTTATAAGCTACTGCAGGAGCACACACAATCTCGTTCATGATTTGAATGCCAGGAAACCAGCCTCTTGTCGGCAAATTCCAAGCTGCGCAAAAAGCGGTCATGCTTTGTGCGAAGGAACTGAAAGCCGCGGGACCTTCCGCGATGCACTTGGTCCAAAACTGCGGACTTTGGACCTGAACTGCACCCTCGCGCCTGGTCGGCTAGGCTGTACTTTCGCTCTTCGGCTCTGGCCTGGCCAAGTGTCCCAATCACTTGTCGCCCTTCTCTTTACTTCCTGGAATTGAATTCAGTCCAGGCTGGAATTGTCTTTGGGCTAACATTGGTTGGCCTTATGTCTACCTTGGGAAGGCTACAGCATGGCGACCAGCTTGGTTTACGGGCAGTATTGACGACCAGGCCTTTTTGCAGGGGATGTTGAAATTGTGGATTTATCTGCAAACGTTTTGCTGAACGTAGGCTTGATTCCACCCTGGAGCAGGCTTATCCCCAGCATGCCCAGCATCCTCCGCATCACAAGGAGGAACACAAACACGGGGGCCCATGCTTCCTGCTGCAGATGTTTCAAGACGCTCTGCTGTGTGCTCTTACTTGTATGTGCTTCATGCTGTCTTTTGGGCCATTATGTTCCTTCTTTGGGAACACCACTTGCATCCTTCTGGCTGCATTGCTAGTAGTAGCAACCAGCTTAGCTTACGGGCAGTCAGTAGCGACGACCAGATTAGTTACGGAGTTATTTGCATGTATCGCTGTGTTGTTTCTTGATGTGAGGGATGTTGATTACTTTGAGACAACTCGGCCATGCTGGCAAAGACCAGCATGGAGAAAAGGAGCGAGCAGTTGCGGTCACTTCATGTATTGTCATCAAGCTATCAGACATACTTCCGGACAGTCAAGTGGGATCTGCAGCACAGTGTTTGGTGATGCTTTGGGAAGGGTATTTGGACGGGGTTGTGCACGCGCCCACGCGTGGACCCAGATGCAAAAATCGTTGTGTTCGGCTATTTTCGTGGTGCGGCTTGTCACCGGAGGCATCTTCGAGAACACTGCACTGCCTTCAAGGCCTCAATCCTTTAATCTGTCGATCTTTCAATCCTTCCATCGTTCAATCCTGCAATCCTTTAATACCTCAATCCTTGAGTCTGTCAGTCTTTCAATCCTTCTATCGTTCAATCCTTCAATCCTTCAACTCCAATCCCTCATTGGCTCATTCCTCAATTCCTCCATTCCTCCGTTATTCCCTGCATCCGTCCGTCTGCCCGTCCCTCTGCTCGTTCCTCGTCCGTCCGTCCGCCCATCTGGCCATTCCTTGTCCGTCCATCCGCCCGTCCGTGCGTCTGTGCATCCGTCTGTCCATCCCTCCGTCCGTTTTGTCGTCCCATTGCCCATCCGATCCCAGTTCATCATGTCATTCATCCATTTGTTCATTCGTCCAGTCATTGATTGTTCCACCAATCAGTTGTTTATAGCCTGTCTTTCCTGCGCTTCCGCTTTCACCTGTATTGTTCTTCGTTTATTCGTCACTGCTTCGTTCCTGCCTGCCTCCCTGCCTCCCTCCCTTCCTCTCTCCAATCCTCCACCCCTTGTCCCCGTCTTCCTTCCTTCCCTGTCCTGCGTGAGTGAACGGGCTTTGACAATGGCTGGCATGGCTCTCCTCATCTCTTGTTAGGAGGCGGCGGCCAGCATGAGATGCGTCAGTCTGCAGTCTGCCTCTCTATCTTTCACACAAGCCACTGTCAATATACGGAGCATGGTCAGTGCTCCCTTCTTCAAGGGCAATCCCACCTTAATTGGGGAGCATCCAGGCCAGAGACATCTACATCTTCATATCTCAGCTATCCTCTGGTTCAAACATGTTCAGATGCGTATATCATGCATCCTTTTGCCGAGATGTCATTTCGACATACTGGCGTTTTATACTACCTCTGATGGCCACGCCCCGAGCCCGCCCTGACACTTTAAACAAGCGGATTAAATAGGAATTATCTACTACCTCCGACACCTTCCGCTCCGGCCCGCCCTCTACTTATTTAGGTGTAGGCACCGTACCATTCCCCATTGTCGGTCTTTTTCCAATGTACGAAGACAGAGTCAATCCGTGAAGCTCCCGTTGCCTGCTTGGCGGTGGCCAGCGAGAGTCCCATGGCCTCGGACATGGCTTGAGCTATGTAGGAGGTCAAACGAATTGCAAAAGAGGGGGAACCATCTGGAGCAAGATCCAGTTTGAGGTGAAGCCAAGCTTTGTGGCCCATTACCTTCCCGTCGGACTCACCAGATGAAAACAACTGGCATTCAACGATCCACGCCCTTTGGGATGTGCAGGTGACCCCAGTCAGCAGCTGTGCAAGTGTGTCTACAAGATGACCTGCTTAACCTTTCCGGCAATGAGAAAGGCTCTTGGAAGAATGAAAGGGATAGCCAGCCGAGCTTAGGATAGGCCTGAGGCAAGCGAACGTAACAAGGCCCTCTGCGTGGCGGATCTCTTGCTGATATCCTGTTGAAACTTGCCAAAGAGGGTTCCTAAGTCTAAGACATGTCCAAATCATGAAGCTCTCATTGATTCTTTGAAGGCTGGAACTCGGAATTAACTTGGAATCAGCTAAGCGTTTTTTCCCAAGGAAGCCAACAGCAGCAACACAGGCCAAGTCAAGCTCTGGCTTCATTGCCTTCATATGCCGCTGCAGTCGAATGTGAGCTGACTGCGCAAATCACATCTCCATTGATGTCATACAGGATCCGGCCCGGACCAATTGGCGCCCCCAAACATTTCATTCAAGGAAATCGGGCCTTTCTCCATCTCTCTCTCTCTCTCTCTCGCTCTCCCTCTCTCTTGCCTCTCTCTCGCTCTCTCGCTCTCTTTCTCTCGCTCTCTCTCTCTCTCTCTCTCGCTCTCTTGCTCTCCCCCTCTCGCTTTCCCTCTCTCGCTCTCCCGCTCTCGCTCTCCCTCTCTCGCTCTCCCACTCTCGCTCTCCCTCTCTCGCTCGCCCTCTCTCGCTCTCCCTCTCTCGCTCTCTCTTGCCTCTCTCTCGCTCTCTCTCGCGCTCTCTCTCTCTCTCTCGCGCTCTCTCGCTCTCTCTCTCGCCTCTCTCTCGCTCTCTCTCGCTCTATCTCTCTCTCTCTCTCTCGCTCTCTCGCTCTCCCTCTCTCCCTCTCTCGCTCTCCCTCTAGCTCTCCCTCTCTCGCTCTCCCTCTCTCGCTCTCCCTCTCTCGCTCTCCCTCTCTCGCTCTCTCTTGCCTCTCTCTCTTGCTCTGTCTCTCTCTCTCTCTCTCTCTCTCTCTACCTGTCTCGCTCTCTCGCTCTCTCGCTCTCTCGCTCTCTCGCTCTCTCGCTCTCTCGCTCTCCCTCTCTCGCTCTCTCTCGCTGTCTCTCTCTCTCTCTCTCTCTACCTGTCTCGCTCTCTCGTTCTCTCGCTCTCTCGCTCTCTCGCTCTCTCGCTCTCCCTCTCTCGCTCTCCCTCTCTCGCTCTCCCTCTCTCGCTCTCTCTCTCGCTGTCTCTCTCTCTCTCTCTCTACCTGTCTCGCTCTCTCCCTCTCTCGCTCTCCCTCTCTCGCTCTCCCTCTCTCGCTCTCTCTTGCCTCTCTCTCTCTCTCTTGCCTCTCTCTCTCTCGCTCTCTCTTTCTCTTGCCTCTCTCTCACTCTCTCTCTCTCTCTCTCTCTCTCGCTCTCTCGCTCTCCCTCTCTCGCTCTCCCTCTCTCTCTCTCTCTCTCTCTCGCTCTCTCGCTCTCCCTCTCTCGCTCTCCCTCTCTCGCTCTCTCTCTCTCTCTCTCTCTCTCTCTCTCTCTCTCTCGCTCTCTCGCTCTTCCGCTCTCGCTCTCCCTCTCTCGCTCTCGCTCTCTCTCGCTCTGTCTCTCTCTCTCTCTCTACCTGTCTCGCTCTCTCTCTCTCGCCCTCTCCCTCCGGCAGTCCAAACCATGTTCTTTTGAGTTCGATTGTGTCTTGTCAAAACTCCTTGAGATCATCATAATCCAGATTCATCTGAACTACAGAAGTAGGTTGGGCATCTTTCCAAAAATGAAGGATCCCCGCAAACATAGCTCCAGACCATCCCACCCGAAGTGATCAGTATGTTGACCGTGGTGAGCATGGCACACGCCCAAACCCAGCTATGCAGTCTCCAAACAACGTCCCGCGTCGCGCTCGATTGACGGGGGAGGAGTTGGGCTTGGGCCCCAAGCAGTGAAGATCGCCGCAGCCACGGAGGCGAGACGCTCCATTGCGATCTCGGTGCGTTGAAACGGAGCTCATCCGAAAAGAACAAGAAACCAGTAGCTAGTGGTCCTTTTACTGAATTGGTAGAGAATATTGTTCCGATTCATACAAACAATTAATATATATATATATATATTTGTATATGATGCTTGAAGCGTTGGTTGTACGCTTCATTCACGCGATTGGTCCATTGCTCTGCTCATGCGGTTATATGCTTGGATAACACGCACAACGGTCGTGTAATACATACACACGTATATCAGCACTTCTCGTGATTTCAACATGGAAGTGGAAAGAGCTAAGTACGCAGAGGATGCAGTTTGTTGAAAGCTTCCCGGCTTCCACAAAAGGTTGAAGGCAGGTCCGAGAAGAGCAAACCCATAGATCTTCCAAATGGTTCAAACCCGCGCTTTACAGGCTGCAAGCGGGACATTTTGTTTTGCACGTGCCATTCTTCAACGGACCCCCATCATGCGACAGCCAAGCACCCCGCCCCTCCAGCAGCTTCGGGGAGGGCAGCGGTCGCCACGCGCGCGGGAGGTGTCGCGCTGCCTGCAAAGGTCTCAGCCGCATTGCCACCAGCGGCTTTCCAAAGGGCGTGCGCTTCGTGGGCGGGAGGCCAAGCACCGAACTGGGGCTTTGAGCAACGCCAAAACCCAGCCGGAAGTTGAGAGATGCACTTGCGGAAGTGCCACAAATCCGTGACACATTCCTTTCACTTACAACACTCAAACCAGTTCAAAGCTTGGCATTTCCGAGAAAACAGCTGGCAACTGGGAAGACAATTGGAAATGTGTCAGAACCAACGGCCTGGTTGGGTGCCTGTTGTTCCGAGAAACGGACAGCACCAAACCCAAAGAATGAAAGGTTGACATGTGCCCTGCGAACGCGCCCAAACTCATCTCAACATCTCATGCTGGGGGTTGTCCGTTTACTGCCTGCTTAGGGGGAAAAACAGCATACCGCAGCATAGCTCCTGCCGCCACCCACACATGTCTGCCAGCCTTTGGCGCTCCGCGGCGCCTTGAGCATGCTGCTGGTGAAGGCCAGGCGCCGAAGGCCTTTGCAGGGCGCATTTGCCTGCCTGGGTGCGTCCTAAGATATGTAGATCGCTATGCCTTTGGGGCTCCCTTAAAATACTTTCCTCAGCCAAGTAGTCGGCTTGGACCGCAGGCTGGCTCCGCTCACCAAAGACCGCACATTTGCGGAGGTCGGGGCCCGGGGGCGCGTGGCTGCGATCAGGGGCACTGGCCGTGTGTGACTCAGTGTCTGCCGTGTGTAGCAGGCAGATCAATGTTCCCGAGGTTTTCGTTCTTATCAAACATGTGCTCAATATCTTGCAAGTATGTGTAGACATATATATATATATATACGGCCAATTCCTGGGGTTTGCCCGGACCTGCAGGACCCTAAACCTTAACCCTAAAACTATAAACCCTAAACCATAACCCCAAACCTAAACCCTAAAACCAGAAACCCTAAACCTTTTCCCTAAAAAACCTTAACCCTAAACCCTAAAAATCCTTACCTAAAACAAAAAACCCTAAACCTCAAACCCTAAAACCAAAAACCCTAAACCTTAACCCTAAAACCAAAAACCCTAAACCTTAACCCTAAAAAACCATAACCCCAAACCTAAACCCTGGAGCCCTAAAAAACATAGCCTTAAATCTTAATCCTAAAACCATACACCCAAATCTTAACCCTAAACAATCTTAAGCCTAAACAATAAACCCTAAACCCAAAACCTTAACCCTAAAATCCCTGAACCCTAAACCTCCCTAAACCATAAACCCTAATGAACCACTGGAAACAGCAACCGGATTCTCGTTCCAGGCTGTCAGCTCGAAGCGTGCCTTCTCGGTCTCTGTTAGAAAGGAGAGTATGTGCTGGCGTGAAGACGAACGCAAGGAATGCCAAGCATGACGTTCCCACTCGCCACTACTCATGCTGCTCGAGCCCACTCATGGCATCACATGAAACGTTGTTGCCCACCACGAAGGGAACACAAACCTCGGGTCAGCACTGGTCAGAACAGAAGCCTCAACTCAGCACTAGTCAGATACGCACATGCACATATATACATATATATATATACATATGTACACACGCTTGTACGCCTGGGCAAACCCCGGGCGTTGCGTGCATATATATATATATATATGTATGTAAAACAAACAAAAAAACACTTGTACAGGCAAATTCTATAGTTTGCTTTCTTACAGTCATCCGCAACAGGTCAGGCGTACCTAGCTCGTCCCAGTGCTTGAAGGCGCTCGCTCCCCATGCCAAGCTCACGGCCGGCACCTTCAGCTGCGATCGCCGCAGCCAAGGCTACCTTCAGACTGAAAGCTGCAAGCTCCAAAGGGCCAAGATCTTTCTGGCAAAGAAGTCATGACTCCCCTGTTTTGCCCATTGAGTGCAATAGGGCAAGCCCTGTCTTGGAGCTTGTGTTGTCTGACCGTCCCATTTCGAAGATGTGGCTGGAGCCACCTGCTTTGATGTCAGTTCGGGGAAAGGATCGGCCCTGTTCGCGCCGTGATCAAGCCCCTTGGATGCTTGGGGTTTGTGTGGATGGTCACCAATCCTTTGACGGAGAACTATGCACCAGGATATAAGTATCCTTTCTGGGAAGCCATCAGAGGATCCCAAAACTCTGGTGTTGAGAGTTTGACAATCGTGCAAGAAGGCCCAGCTACGAACACTGAATACCGGGGAGCCCCGAGCGTGAACAAGGCTACATTGACCGTGGCCAGGGTTGCCCGAATTTACACCGCGCCGACATGATAGCTTGGACACTCAGTACAAACAACAAATATTCCCCTTCACGCTATAAAGTCCCAATCCAAGGGGCACCAGAAATCTGAACGGGGCTGATATGCAACATGTCCAATCATACACCAAAGCTGCTATTGCGGGTCGAACAGCCATGGGGAAGAACAAGGCTGAGTTGGCCAGCTATCTTGAAGGTTGCAGATGGTCGCTTGAATGGAATTAATTGTGTGGTTTGTACTTGCATCGACTGGTTTCGAAGGCAGGGCTTCGAGGTTGGAATATTCAAGTTGGCTACCAGGACTGGACATTGATGTCAATTCAAAGTGTGACTTAGAATTTGCTGCAGCAGTATGGCTGGGAGAGTCTGCACTGAAGCACGTAAATCTTCGGGATCCCAACGACAGGCACAAGCAGCTCGCCCTCGAGCAAATTGGTTGCACTTATGGGCATACTCACCCCGTTCTTTTCCAATGACTTTGGGCGCCCCCACGCTCCGGCATTTTCGGTACCTGGGTCGTATGTTGGCAAATCCGGTCGGAGGCAAGAGACGTGGCCAATGGGTGAAGCAGTTGAGGCTTAGATGCAAATTTGTTTTTGTGTGCGGTCCTCAAGGGAAAAAAGGTCAGTAGGGTTCAGGCTGAAGAGGGAGTGAGTAAAGTGATCTACTTGCTCAACATGATCTGCAACATGCCTTCTTGATCCTTGCACGTAAAGGCCAGGCGCCGGTCGCAAAAATGAAGGGACGACGGTACAAATCGTCAACCAGCATGCAGGTGTGATTTGTTTGTCTCGGGTCGAGTGCAACTGTCAACAAGTGATACGTATGCCATTTCTTTTAGTGATCAAATATGGTTTCCACTGCATTGAGCGATGTGTCCATTTCATTTAGTCCAGGTTTGGTGTTTACTATGAGCTCGTTGCCCAGTCTTGTGGGGGGCCGGTTTCTGCCATGCGATCAAAACAATCGTCAATCCACAATGGCACAATCCTTTACGCATCAAAAGGCCCGTGGATTGCTTCAAACTGTAGGTACCCAGCAAACAATTATGAGTAAACTTCAGCTCGAGAAAGCCATGGACCCTTCCAGACCAACTCTCCAAAGAGCGCACCCCGAGTATCTCCCGACTTCAAAGTTTGCTGCCCAGGCGCATGATGGCAGCCGGTCCGGGAGGCTTGAAATGTCAACGGCTCGGGGCTGAACTCGCCCAGCATTCAGACAAGTTCAAAGGTTCATCTGCTTGCCAGAACCAACTTCTCTTCTGTATGGAGCTTTGCGCTCCACACCAAGGATGCAGTCATCATAATTCGCAGGATGTGGGGAAAAAGTGCTGGTTTCGAAATATCACTTGAGGATCCATGTTCGGGCACCAGCTCGTTCAACTGAGCAATAAATACTGACTGACTTAGTGGTTGGAGTCTGGTATTCTTGGCCAAAAGAATGGATAGTCCCAGCGCGAAATAGGGCTTCTTGCATGCTCTTAATAGTTTGTCCATAGTGCCAAAAAACCATTTCCATACCCTGTGCCCATCTTGATTTAAGCTCAAGCTGCTACGTCAGTGCCCATCGTTTCCTGAATAATGCTTCAGACTGAACAAATTGCTCCACGCGATCTATTTTAATTGGGTACCGCTCTGAATGCGGTCATGTGAATTAATCTGAAGTTGGCATTAAGTGGAAGTTGGTGACTTGGGAGGAAACCGTGGGTTGTCTGGAATCAGTTCATGTGGATGACTATTTCCCCCACCAGCCAACGCTCAAGTATCTGGCGGATTCCCTCGTGGAGTTCCGGCGTGAGCGGTAAACATCATTTGGGCTGTTGCAAGCACAGCGAGACCTCAAAAGGGTGGACTTGCATCATATGGGGAAGGTCATGCTGGCCTTATTCCAATGTCCGCAATGTGATAGGAAGAGTACCTGAAACACGAGCGCATGGGCATGGACAACTACAGTGAACCCAAGACACGTCCTCGTGCTTGACAAAGTCTTCTTCCTGACATGTCCGAACACAAAGACAGAAAATAAGGTACTTCTTTAGGAGAGAAACCAGACGCTTCTCCCCGAATGGGATTCAGTCACAAGCGGCTGAGGTGTCCTTTTCGCCTAGCGGCATCAGCCTATCTCTGGCACAGCCTGGCGCGCACAAAGGGCGGCATCTAAGTCTACAAGTTAGGGTGGGCTAAGGGTAGGTTTGAGGCAGGCGCAGGGCGGGTCAATGGGCTCAGGCTTCGGGTACGCTTGGGGTCGGTTTGCTGTTGGTTTAGCGGTGGTTTATGGTAGGTTTAGGAAAACTGCAGGGTGGGTTTAGGGTAGGTTAGGTCCATAGGTTCAGGGTTGGCGGCGGGCTCGGGGCTTGGGGAGTTTAGGGTAGGTTCCGGGTCGGCTTATGGGTGGGAGCATCGTTTCAGACATCTCAGCGTCCTCAGCATGGAGAAAATGCGTGATTACATCACAGTACCGAACACCAGTCAAAGAGCCGGAGCAAAGAGCCGGAGCGAAGCAGAAACCTGTATGGGCGCCAGAGCGAACTGGAGCGGAACCGACGCCGTCGCCGGAGCGGAGTGGGAGCTGAGCTGGAGCGGAACCGACACAGAGGTGTGAGGCGGAGCGGAGGCGCAGCGCAGGTTGCGCGGAGGTGGCGCAGAGGCGGAGCGGAGGAGGAGCGACGCGGAGGCGCACACGGCGTAAGCTTGCGAAATTTCCACTTTGAAGCGATTTTCGTTTGTGTATATACCTCCTGCGCGCTATAAAAGAAAGTGGCCAAGAAGTCAAAAAGCTGAAGCAACGGGAACTGGCAAAATACGAAATATCACTCGGAACCCATTCTCCAGTGGATTCGCGCATAGGTTGGTCCAAGAGCCAGTCAGCCAATCGTGTGAGACCAAGAAAAAGGCAATCCTCCTGACGGGCAATCTCCCGGCGCGGTGGGCTCTGGGCACTTGTGGCGCAATGACAAGTTGCTTCCCGGATTGGATTGATGGGTGGACGAGCCAAAAATTCTTGCGCTGCAGCCACACGAGCAAACTGGAGCCCGCCACAACTTCCATTGTCAGTGCTCACAGCAAAGCGTCCTGCGCTCTGCGCTCATGTCTCCTAATGCCGCTTGCTGGAATTGCTTTTCAAAGGCCGTCGTCTTCCAAATACACTGATGAGTATTTGCAAGCAACAGCAGCAAAATATCCAGCTCAAGGGCTACGAAGTTTTGGCAGCCGGAAAACCATGGCATGTGCAACCTTTGCACTCCGATTCGGCGGTTTCACTTCCATGCGCTAAGTGCCGGAAAGTCAGGGAGCTTTCCAGTCTGGAAGGAGTAAGCCAGTAAGAACGCCATAGCTCTCCTGCCTGCTGCATTGGAGTTTCCCAGAGGCCAAAGAGCAACTCTGCTGGGCTGATGTCCGGCAAGGTCTTGCATCGTGGGCATCAGTTGGACGCGCCAACGCATCCCAGCTGATGTTATAGAACCTCTGACAGAATCAAGGCCCTGCAACGGACTCGCCCGTTTCCGGCCAGACGACTCTTTCAGGCACCAACCCGCCACCAAGCCAGCGCGAGGATTGGGGTAGCCACCGCCCCACACAGCGGCAATGGTGCCAGGCGAAGTTGCAGTCGCCTCAGTCGGACCAAAAGCGTGCAAAAACGGGAAGTAACGGCAACACTGCGGCTCAAAATGTCAAAAAACTGAGGCTTGATGGATTCGGTTTACGTCTTGTCTTGCAGGCGTACCCGCCTGATCGACACCGCCAGGCCCGCCATTGATCTTCTGGTGGGGTCCCTGTGAGTGATTGGGAAGCTGTTGGGGCGGGCAAATTTGTCAGCATAAAAGAGTCCCACGCTTGCAAACGGGCTGCAGTGGTTGTGGTGGTGAACCCTAAACCCACCCCAAACCCTGCACCCACCCCAAACCAAACCCTAAGCGACAACACATCCTAAAAAGGGGGCTTGGTTTAGGGTTGGTCTTCAGTGTAAGGTTGGTGTAGGCATGGTTTAGGGTTGGTTCAGGGTTTGTTTAGAGTGCGTTTAGGCTTGGGGGATCAGGGATGGGAGGTTGGTTTTCAGGCGAATTTCGGGCGGATTTTGGCGGTTGCCAAAGCTGAAGTGTTTCCCTCATTTTTGGGCAAGTGTGCGGGAACTGTGCAGCTACGACTTTTGCTTCAACTGGAGCCACTCGTCGTGCATATGATGAATAAGCCCAAGCTCAAAAACGTTTGGGTGCAACGGTTGGTTGGGCGTTGTGTTGCTTCGATTGGCGTATTGCCTCTTGGCAATCAGATGTGCCGTGCCTTGCCCACTAACACATACACCAAACCAATTTCCTCGGCTGCCTTGCCGCATTGGAACTCTCCGAAACAGTATAGTCCGCATGCCAACATGATCAGGTCCGCAGAAATACGCAAGTTCATGCAACCACACACACAAAACAAACACACACACACACACACACACAAAAAAAAAGAAAGTGTCCTCCTGCAGTTGCCCCTGTCCTTGAAGTCTGCGCCCTTCTTCGGGCGGCGCCGCACCGGCTTGCCCGTGCCAGCCTTGAGCCATTTCTGCAATTTGTGAACGAACAGCGTTCTTTTGTGCCTCCTGGGCAAACAGCAGGGCTCAAAACTGTGAGGGCAAAACATGGTGCCTGGATTTCAAGCAGTATCTTCTATGTTGCTTCAACCAAGCAGCAGAACTAACTGTGTAACATTGAACTGTTGAACCTCCCAGGAATGTGGCCAACATATCTTGACATGGAGGCGCAAGAAATAACGCATTGCGCAGAGAAATGGATGGTTCAGAACTCGCTGATGACCCCTTGGTTTGCAGCCATGGAAAGGTATACATCAAGTTGGTTGGTGGCTCTCTCAGACTGGCCGTGTTTGTGAGACATATATAACGTCTTGCTGGCCAAAGATATGTGCTAGCAAAACACCACATGGAAGGAAGCATGGAAAGCAGGACATTCACAGGCGAATGGGCGAAAGCCTGCAAAAGCATTGCCAGCTCAAGTTCAAGCACGACTACCCCCTTGGAATTGACACCATACCATAAGAGGACCAGTGACCTTTGGCGACACGAGCTATTCTGTGATGGAAAAAAATGCCGGATGTAGAAGATATGCTTGTGTCTTCGAAGGCTTCCTGAATGAAAAGTCTTGTTTCACCTCTTTGGCCTGTGCAGGAGAATAACCTGGTCAGTAGTGGTCGGCCGACAATTGTGCGCGAAAGGATTGCTCTGAATACCTGCGCACCAAACAACCGGGGCAGCTATGGGGATGGTCTGACACGTCAGCAACTGAGGTGGCACGATATGCAAAACAACACAACCTGCCTTTGTTCAGGACAACGTGGGACTCATTAGAGCAAACTCACGAAGTGAGCCTTTGCTCTGTATCAGAATGCCAAAAAGACTAAAACAGGCAATGCCCCGATATCCGTGCGTGAAAGCCTGTAGCATTGCACGCGTGTGTCGCCATGACAAGTCAAACCCTTCCGACCACCTCGTGCGTGAGTCTCTTAGTGCCTAGCAGAAAGGGAAAGCCAGTAGGGCTGGCTCAACCTCAGATGACAAGTGAGCTGCCAGATTGCGACTGGATCATTGGTTCGGCGCTTGCTCCCATTCTGAAAGGCGAAAGCAATCACCTCGCATCAATACTAGCTGTTTGCCACAAAGACCCCATGACCCATTGAAAGAATCCACTTGCATCATCGCATGTGGCAGAAGTATTCTTGTCAGATATCTGCAAAAGGGTGGCATATCACCATACCTATCTAGTCAAGAACCATGTGCAGCCTCTTCAATCACATGGTGGCATGGTGTATAAATGTTCTCATAATCTTTGTTTGGACATCCAGTTAACCGGCAAGTCTTGGAGGCTTGCAGGGGTCTTAGGTAATTCCTATTAGCGACAATTAGCGGTAACTAGCGATAAATAGCGGCTTAGCTTGACGCAAACAAGAAACCGCCACAAGATTTGTTTCTCGACATCAACAAGAGTTCACTACCGACGTCGGAACATTTCAAACTATGTACGGCGCGATTGCTTTCCAGAGAGTGCACATGGTGCTGCTTGCCAGAAAGTGCCTGGCTAACCGCAAGATGTTCAATGCAAACCATCGACCGAACACAAAAACACAAAAACACAAAAACACACAAACACATAAACACACACACACACACATATACACACACCCACACACCCACACATGCACACACGCCCACACCCACACACGAGGCGAAGACATGCTGCAGACAGAAAATCCCGTCATTGATGTGGGAGAGTGTCTACAACATATGAAACGAATGCCTTCCACAGTTGACGACGCATCTCTGGCCTGGGTTTTTGTTCCCGGCTTTAGGTGCTTTCTGAGACGAACACCCCAACAGCAAAACCATTTAGAAGGCACCC
Organism: Effrenium voratum; assembly: GCA_963377175.1. NCBI lineage: Eukaryota > Dinophyceae > Suessiales > Symbiodiniaceae > Effrenium > Effrenium voratum. The sequence goes on from CAUJNA010000112.1 coordinate 98,977, forward strand.
GCACACTTTTGAGTCCTTCTCCGTTCGCTCCAAGCCGCCCATCATGCTTCCACTTCGGGAAGAGGGGTTGGACCGTGTGCTGCAGGGCCACCCAGTCATCACCTCGAACAAAGACGTGGCACCAGCTAGAATGCCTGAGGGCAATGGTCTACGCGAACACCCAAACCTGATGCTTGCATGATGCCATGATGCTTGGTTCTCAACAATGTGAACTGACAACGTCCGGATCAATAGGCAGCGGTCCTTAACTCATAAGGCCTTACTCTTTGATATTTGTTGATTTATTTGTGTGTGTGTGTCTATTTATGTGTGTTTGTATTTATGTGCAAACAAAAAGTCACACACGCCAAAAAGAAGATCTGACTGGTGGATTGCGCAAGAGCATCGCAACCAAAGTGTGTGCAATTCAAACATCACATTCTCAGCAACTGTGTGGTTAACTAACTAGATCTAGATCGGACTAGATCATCGAGCTACTGTCAATTTCGACAACTTCGAACACATCCAGAGTATCGTACGTTGTGGACAGCTCTGATTTATCTGGAGGGCTTGTCCAGGGGAAGTACACATCAGCAGAAATCCTGAGGTACACGCCAGGGCTGTGGGAAACAACCACTTTTGTGATACAAAAAGGGCTTCCCAAAGACTCACCCCCCCCCCCCAATAGGAAAACACGGAGTTCAGAAAAACACGGAGAAAACTGCAATCCCCCTATCCCAAGGGAAGCCCGAGAGCTCCAAGCAGCTCGATCCAGGCCCGCGGCCCATGGCCCGCTCCACGTTGGGCTCCTCCGCCTTGAGCCGCTCCGAGGCGAAGCGCAGGGCCTGCGACGCGCCCGCAGCGCTCGAGGCGCTCGAAGCGCTCGCGCGGCTCGGGGGGGGGGCGGCTCGCTCGGTCATTGAGACCTCTCCGGATGCACGCAATGTGCGCAATGCGATTCACTGGGTTTTCGCCATGCCTTGCCAAAGACAGATGCTCATACCAGAAAAAGAAGACGTGTCATCTGCCCTCATAACCGCCGATCGCAACTCGCAGGACGACATAGCCTCACCCTCAATTGCCCTCAATTCCACCAATTGGGTCGCATCGGTTTCCTCCTTGCCGCATCCGACACCCGTCCATCTGACTGGGGCTCCCAGGCGTGCACATCCTGGTCCATGGCCTGCCGCCGCTTGGGGAAGCGCGAAGGCCACAAAGAAATGCGCCATCTCAAAGGCTTAAAAGAGGAACTTCCGGGCAGAAGGACCGGTCCAAACCAATTGACCGTACCAAAGAATCAAAGGCTTGATGCTAATCCCAGATTCTGAAAAATTGAAGTTCCAAGGACTTCCACTCTCGGTGCAACGGGCCAACGGGCAACGGGCATGCAAGATGCAACACAAATGGTTCACAGCGGATTCTCGCCGAAACAAATATTCGCCTCCTTCAGCGTGCTGCTCTGTCAGCCCTGCCAGTAAATTCGGGTGGAACTCTACCTCATGACTGTGGTCAAGGCCAACACTCACTCGAACCCTCAAGCGCCTAAGCCAACAATCAATCCAATCAACACAAGGGCAAGGAGTGTAAATCAGCGCTCGATCAGCCATAAACCAACCCTACGCCATCCACCACAGGAAATCAACTTGCCCTGAACTTAGTCTACATCTAGAAATCAATCCAAAACAGCTCTAGAAATAGCCTTACCCCCATTAACCTACCCCTCAACAAAAGGACACATGAAGTTAGATTTGATTCCCGCATTGTTTCCGGTCGTTTGCCCATCCCCACCGTCCAAGCCATCCTGGCAATCTCGACTGTCCTTGCCATCCCGGCCGTCCCGACTCCTTTTCCTGAAACTTGTCCCAGTGTCCGCCCCCCCCCAAGGCCAACCTCCGCATCCCCCCCCCTGGCCATCTTCAGCAACTCCTCGTCATCCCGCAAGGCTGGGGTGGCCATGCCCCAAGCCTCAGACAGCTTCTCATCCTCCACCCCCATAAAGGTCAAAGCTCGGCACACGCAAGGAAAGAGGGGGTCTTCCAAACCACATAGAGCCGAAGGCAAATCGGCAAATCCTTCGTTGCTGGCAGAAAGCTTGGCCGTGGCTGGAACAGTATCAGAACTCCGTGAAGTGAAGGAAGGTGATGTCGAACGACTAAATACTTTACAAAGGTGCCCTGTCGGCGGAGGAATGGAAAAGCGGAATACACGTGCAAAGGTGGTGTCGATTGGAAGCCGATGAGAACTCAACTGGTTCTCTATGTCTCACGTGTTCATGCGCAAAATACTGGCAGGACAATTTGCATTTCACGTGCATTGGTGTTCAAAGCCTTTCACCCCAAAAAGCTGGCAGTGTTCACTTGTTCAGAACGCCTGGCTCATTCAATGAAACCTGATAATGGTACATGAACCTCTTGCAATCATGGAGCACAACTCACAACAAAAAGACACAGGAGGCGCTGATACACTCAGGCAACATATTCAGCGGAACTCTCTCAGCCGGCCAGCATGTTCCGTACGTGTCGCAAGAAGAGGCAATGGATAAGTGTCTGCAATGAATAAGCCGGAGTGAACAAACGTTCAAATAAGACAGTGACATCTGCAGCACGTATTTGTAACAAGGGAAGTGTTCTTGTTGTAGTCCGCCACCTCATTGCCAAAGCAACGAAGTCAATGAACACGCATGTTTGCCTTGAAGCAGAACTGCGCAACTGACCAAAGACTTCCTCAGCCCCTCAATAAACGACCCGCCCTCAGCTCACTGCTTGCAGGGCAGTGCCGCATGTCAGGAAGGAAAGCAGGCCCCATCGCATTGCACGGTAGATTGAACCATTCCCACATGTCACAAAGGCAAGCAGGCACAATCGCATTGCACGGCAGATTGAACCATTCACAAAGCGCTCAGAAGGAACCGGCCGAAGCACAAGCAGATTTCCTCCGCGAGCCAAGCAGTATGTCCACTGGGGGCTACCAAACAAACCGCCCGTAGTGATGTTGCATAGCTAGAAAGTGTCCTCCGCACACCACGTTCAGGATATACCAGGATATACAGATCCAAACCTCAGATCAAGGAGCCCACAATTCCCGAACCCGACACGCTCAAAGGCACGACTCGATTGCCCATGACCAGGCCCCCGGGCACGCCAGTCCTGTCTGACCGCCTCTTGGATCACTTCCCGCTCTGCCATGAACTCTGGCCTGAGCAAACGCGCTCAGCGCCTCTAATGTAAAGGCTTGCACTGCCCAGTGCTAGTGCCAAATACATCCAAATACAATAAAAGACAGCTACTGTACACATAGGCTGGGGAATGCCATGGGATCAACACACATGCGAAGATATAACCGGACGTTGTCAGAGAGTCATCTGCAACTCTCTTCTCTTGCGCAATGGGAATCGGGCAGTAGGTCGCAACCGGAAATGTAGAGGCAAAGACGCTACCCATGCAATGTGGGGCCTTTTTAGTTGAAGGAGTTGGGAAACTCACTCGCCATCGAATGCCTCATGAGAAAGAGATGAAACAAAAAGGACAATCGATCAACCACATCAAGTGAGAGAGCATTAGCAGCGCAGTCATCGTACACATGCCAGTCGTTCTACCCGCGGCACAAATATCAAACTAGCGCTAAGCCTCACACACTCTACACACACATTGGTTCAAATGTCGGCGGCAAAAGGGATTGGACACCACCATCATTCATGCAGAGTTCAACCACTCAGGGCTGACCGTTGGGAGATCAACAAACCTATAGCCTATAATTGTTCGATCAACACTCTCCCTTTTCAAGGAGGATGCTAGAGACAGTAGCAGCAAGCCAACATGCATGTAGGTATGCCTGTGCATTGCATATGAATCGAAAGGATCCATCATAGCAATCCAAGCAGCAATTCGAGCAACACGAACATATTAATTTGGTTCTGGTGCCAGTGAACTTCCGCTTGTACTCCAAATTGGACAAAGGTTCCCAAGATCCGTCCCAGGGAACACATATTGAACCTAGCATCCCTCCTTCAAACAGGATCTTGAAGCCTTCCGTGCTTTGGACCACACCACATTTGTGTCATGGTCCAACCTCCTTGGAGTCGTGGGAGGGATTGCTATGGCCCCTTTCTACGAGGGATCTCTAAGCTGGCCTATCCACATGGGATATCCTTTTTCTCCCCGAAACCATCAAATGCCTTTCTTGATGCCACGGAGAGGGACATGGTGACATGGGTAGCACACACCACCCAACGTGTCCTTGGGATGCCAAGGAACGCCAGAAGCTTCAGGGCCTCTGGTGACTGGCCTCGCGACGGAGTAACTTGGCTTGGGCGACCGGGCGACCTTCTCCAGCGTGGCTTCTGCAGCAATCTATACCCGTAAACGAGGAAGCGATGCGAATCCAAGGGTCATTCAGGCTTCAGTCCGTGTGGCGTCAAGCAGCCCATCCAAGCCCAAGTGAACTGCGACCGTGAGACCTGCTTTCCTGCGAAACTTGGGACTCCCAGCGCACGGCGATCAGGGCGAATTCCTTGTCGACCAGGCTGGGGTCCATGATCTCCAGGGCCTTCCAGCCTCAAAAACGAATCCGACAGGGGCTGATGCATCGCCTTGTGCTGTGAGATTGAGAGCGGATAGTTGGTTTGGCGATTCGCCATCAAACCGTATCAAAAAGCCTATTGAGCGCAATGACAGAAGCTGGTCAAATTCAACCTAGCGACCCAAGACAGAACATCAATTGTTTGCCCGCACGAGCACAACGGCAACAACGGCAACAAGCCGCAGCCTTTGCCGACTTGAAGTATTCTGAGTCTTGAGACTGTGAGGTAATACGGAATGCAGGGCAAATCCAGGCGTCATATATAAATCATATCCTGAACGAGACCCTCACAAAGACAAAACACCATCCTTGCGTTGTGGAATCTGGAAACCTTACTCATTCAGGATTTCCGCAAGGTTTTACGCCTTGCCATCTATTCAATGCTTCGGGCGAAGAGTAACACTGTCGATGGAACGACGATTGCTTTGGGTCAAACCCAGACACGGCGGGTGGGACTGTTGGCAAACTAGGTCAGGACTGTTGGTTCAGTCGCTAAACAACTAAGGCTTCCACCCAGGGTTCCACGAGCAAGTCCAAAAGCGGTGGTTGGGCGACAAAAAAAAACAAAGCAGTGGAAAGCATGAACTGTGTGAAAACGAAAAGTGGCCGCGACAAACAACGTTGGCCAAAAGTGCCACTTTTTTTTGCGGCCTGGTTCTGGGTCTTAGAATCTTGCATCGAGTAATTACTCAGATGATGGCAAGTGACTTTCGGGCAAATGCAGGTAGAGGCAAAGTACTGCTGTCGCTCCGCGCTTTATTCAAATACCAATCTAGAGAAGAAAACTGGCCCTTCCATGCTGCAGGTGAGTAAGCGTTCAATTTGTGCGATGTCTTTCTCTTCCACGTCCTGCACTTCAAATATGATCGATATATCGAGCTGCATGTCATTCATTAGCAACCTGGAAGCACACAAAAGGTGCACTAGCCCATCCACACTCACGCTTGGTTTCGTCATTACCCCTGGTGCTCAAATAGCAGGGCCCATCCGTTTGGCTTTGAAATCTTAAGCCAGCGTTGTTTGCCTTCAAGTTAATTACCGCTTGGGGTGATTGCCACCGTCCCTGCGTGGGCCCTGGGCCCCGCGCTCTGACGCAACGCCACGAGCGCCAGCTCCCGGTCGGCCCGCAGCCTCAGCTGTCTCGCTTTGAAAATCGCAACCGCTCTAGAAATGTAGGAACGCTCAAACTTGGACTCCAACTGATTGGTAACTCAAGCATAGACCCTCACAGTCTGGATTTGATACACACGTGGCAATGACCCCAGCACAAACCACAGTTGGTTGCTGGCCCTATTTTCCCATGACCTGGTCATCCCTGAACTCACCTTTACCAAGGGAAAGCAGGTGGGCACATGTCCTTTCAACGCAGACCATTCATGCCCAAGCTGTATCAGACCAACCCGCCAGCTTCGCTAATCAGATAGGATCAACCCAGCTGCGCAGCAACGAAGCTAGCTTTCGTGACATGTGAACATGTCTTCATGCTTTGCCATCTGCCTGACCTCCAGTCTGCGTGGGGCACCCTCTCTCTCCCTTCAAGCCGCAGCAAGAACGAGCACTGCTCAATGGTTCTACCTGCAATAGCATGCGGGTTGTTCCAAACAAAGCTCCAAATTTGGGACCCCCAATGCGCTTGATGGTGCCTTTTTCAACAACCCACATGAGCTTACGCAACCATCAAGAGCTACTTGAAAACGAAGCCCCAAGTGGCCCAATTGAATGGTGCTTTAAGTCTTAAAGAATGCGTTGTGGTGGAAAGGTAGTAGGAGTCAGGCATGGACCAGTTTCAGACGGTCAAAGGTGAATCCTAATTATTGTGTGCTGGTGCAAATCGCATTGGCCCCAACGCAGCTTTAGAAGCCTCAATTACCCGGAGCAACATCAAGTTCATGGCTGGTGTCGGCTTTGACGTCGAGCGTACTCCAGGCCGTTTCACGGAAGGATCGCCGCAGAGCCAGAGCCCACAGCCACATAGACCAAGGCACAGCCCTGCCCGCCCAACACAGCTCCGCCCCATCCAATACCAAGGTGCTCTGGAGAGCAGTACTTCAAGGCGCACCAGCTCTCGGCCTGTTGAAAGTTTCGAGGATGTGTTTCGCGGAAGTTGAGCCCCTCGACTCCGCACGTCAGGTTGGTCTACCTGGCAAATAAGCAACAAAAAGGAATCCAAACATATCCAAACCACAAACGGGTCAGCCAACGGCTGGGCTTCACCCAAATGCTACAGGTGACAACACATGGGCCTAGGTAAAGCTTGAGCAGCGCTCTAAATGTCAATGTCAAAACAAAATACTTACCAGCCATGGCAACTTGCAGCCAACACCAATGAGGTGTCCCGATCACCTGAAAGAAATGAAAGCAGATGTTGATGACATTGCCAGAACTAAGCAGATCGGTATATTCCACGGTTACTCGCGTTCAAGCAGACTAGCAAGTAATCCGAACGACAAAGACAGTCCCGAGCTGAGTCACTTCCTGAATGTGAACCTTTCTTGTATCAACGACGATGAACAGGTGCAAGTGTGTATGCATATGTATACCTACCTACACAGGTATATACATACACATGTGACTGTTGCATATGTATATATTATGCATCAGCATGTGTCCCAAGTCACAAGTCCGATATGCATGCACATGCTTGTGCATGGCCATTTATATGTATACCCACATCTACACTTCAGGAAGTGCATAAAGGAGCCCAACCCTGTACAGTGAGCATGTCACAAGTGAGAATGCTTCCCTCACTGAGGGGGCCCTCATTGATCAAGGGCCATCGTCCAGGTCAACAAGGACCAGCAGAGCATGGAAGACCTTCGTGAGCAACGAAACAAAGGCACCTTCCGGAAACCGTTCCTGGGGCCACATTCTGGGCGCCCAACCACAGCGTCGTGGGCCAAATTCCGGGCGGCGCGGAGCTTCTCGGGGAGGCAGGCAAAGGCCTTGGCCGAAGGCGTTGTGGAGTTTCATATGAGCTGAGCTGAAAAGAGATGTCAGCAAACCATGCAACAACCGGTTGGAGGGAGGATGAGTCTAAATAATTGGGATATACGTGTTGCTGGTGAAGTCTAGGAAGTATTAAGTCTGCCAGTCTGCTATCAGTAGATTTAGTTTAGTGAAGAGAAACATGATTCATGCATGCACAGAAATGGCGTGCCTTCACGTTTTCCCCCGGGGCTTTCGCGGACCTTTCCCTCCACGTTTGTGGACATCGCGAGCGTTGCGCTGCTTGACCGAGAGCACAAAACTGCCAAGCAGGGTATCAAGTTGTGAACTTCCCGGGCGTTGGAACCCCAAGGAGCACAATTGGAGCACAAAGGGAGAACAAACCCGCCAAGCATGGTGTCCAATCCCGACTCAGAAAAGGGGACCAACCCAACGACAGCTTCCAAGAAATATAGCGACCACAAAAGGATGGTGTCATTGCAAATGCACTCTAGTTTTGCTAATGTTATTAACTCAGCAAATAACAGCTGCGCAAAGCTTTGCGCGAAAAACAAAACACTTAAACCAACAACGGTGGTCACCGCATACAAAACCCATGTGTTTTCGGTGTTCTGTTAGATGTTGGATGAGGAACCCCTGCTAAACGACAAACCATGCCCAAAAAGAAATACGTTGGGAACTTCGAATCAAACTGGAAATGGCCTTTGAATATGTTGGTTGCTTTTGGCAGGATCAGCACATGTAAATGTATATATGTACCAGTCCCTGGGCCACGTACCCCCCCCCCCCCCCCCAATGGTATGGTCCCCCCACTCCCCCGCATCATCCGCATCTTGGGGATGATGCTGGCAATGCTGGGGATGCTGTCCAGTACCGTGCGAGCCCTGCAGCTTCGGTCCCAGACCCCCTTTCACCCCGTGAACCAACACCCCCGCACCTCTCGCAACATCCTACCCTAAACCAAACCACCCTTTAACCCCAACCCTAAGCCTAAATCAACCCAAACCCAAACCCAAAACCCACCCAAACCAACCCTGAACCAACCCTGAACCAACCCTGAACCAACCCTAAACCAACCCACCAAGCCTCAACCAACTCCGAACCACACCCCAACCACCCCACCACCCCACCACCCCACCACCCCACCACCCCACCACCCCACCACCCCACCACCCCACCACCCCACCACCCCACCACCCCACCACCCCACCACCCCACCACCCCACCACCCCACCACCCCACCACCCCACCACCCCACCACCCCACCACCCCACCACCCCACCACCCCACCACCCCACCACCCCACCACCCCACCACCCCACCACCCCACCACCCCACCACCCCACCACCACCCCCCACAGGGGGGGGGGGTTGGCCCAACCACCCAACCACCCCACCACCCCACAACCCACCACCACCCCACCCCCACCCACCCCACCCCCACAGGGGGGGGGGGGTTGGGGGGGGGAGGGGGGGGGGGTCCACGGCCTGGAACATATATATAGATATATAATATATACGCACATGTATACATACACTATATATAGAAACATCCGTACATAAACATGGATATGTGCAGACTGTCGTGTTTACAAGCAACATCAAAATGCATCCACATGTGAATCCTTGTGATCCTGCAAGCACTTTCTAGCATGCGCATCAGCCAGACACATGAAGAAACAAACACAGCTGTTTTTTTTCTTGTAGTGTTTTTCAGACGTGTCTCTGAAATTGTGGCATTTGCGGCGGAATCATCGCTTCTCTGCGCACCCACTGGCAAAAAGCACGCTCGGACAAGAACACATGCGCCCACTGAAAATGAGTGCATCATTGTGTGACTTTCCTTCGCATTGTACTTCTTGGAGATTGCTCTGGGGAAGAGGTGGGGGGCCATAGCGCACGTGGGGGGCAGTTGGTGCCGCCCCCAGCAATCCGTGCTTATGACTGGTGTTTACTTCAGAGCTATGCGTGCATGTTTGTGTGTGTGCGTATGCGTGGGCGTGGGCGTGTGCGTGCCCAGCGCCTGTGCGCGTGTGAGTGCGCGTGTGAGTGCGCGTGTGCGTGTGCGTGTGCGTGTGAGTGCGCGTGTGCGTGTGCGTGTGCGTGTGCGGGTGGGTGGGTGGGTGGGTGGGTGGGTGGTTGGGGGTGGGTGTGGGTGGGTGTGGGTGGGTGTGGGTGGGTGTGGGTGGGTGTGGGTGGGTGTGGGTGGGTGTGGGTGGGTGTGGGTGGGTGTGGGTGGGTGCGTGTGGGTGCGTGTGGGTGCGTGTGGGTGCGTGTGGGTGCGTGTGGGTGCGTGTGGGTGCGTGGGGGTGCGTGTGGGTGCGTGTGGGTGCGTGTGGGTGTGTGCGTGCGTGCGGTGCGCTCGCGCGCTCGTGCATGCTTGTGCATGCCGCGCGCACGCGTGCGTATGTGCCGGCGTGCATTCTCCGTGCCTGCCCGCCTGCGTGGCTGCGTGCGTGAACGCGTGGGTGCGTGCCTGCCTGGGCGGGTCTGCGTGTGGTGTGGGTGTGGGTGTGGCTGGCTGCTGGTGCCGCCTCTGTGGCATCAATGGTGGATCCAATGCGTGTCGCTCAGATGGCATCAACAGCTTGGCCAGAGTGAAAACACATAGAGCCTATGCGTCATCGCGTTTGCAAGTCAGACCGTCAGCAGGACGTATATATACATATATATATATATATCAGAATATAAATAATTATAAATATGTGTAGGCTAGGTGTGTGTGTGTGCGTTTTATATGTATATGGGCAGCCCTTCTCTGCCACCCCTCACTCAAAACAATATATGGCCATTGGACCCTCCGGAAGAACTGTGACTTGAGGAATCCCAAACCAAAGAAGTCCATCGGAGCCAAGTCCCCGGCGTGCCAGGTTTGCTTTACAGCGGCCTCTGCCAGCTCCATGTCGTAGAGCAGCTTCTTGGCCTCGCTTTTTTCGCCTTCCATTAAAGAGATAGTCAGAACTGGGTTTGCCCAACGGACGCTCCAACACAAATCAGAAGCCCCAAGCAGTAAGCCCCCAGCTGGTCACCCTGCAGACATTGTCACGGCTGAGCCACCAGAACTCTGTACGTTCCAATAAAAAACAGCCTTGAAAGTTAATACAGGAAGCAAACAGGATAGATTTCGCTCGTGTGATGTTGATTATATAAGTGGTAAGCGACCCTAGACATGGCTGGGTTCATTGCACAGTTTTTCTCGGCAGCATCAGTTGCTCGCATCGCCAGCATTGCCTGTTCCCACTGCAGCCATCACCAGCACGACTGTCCGCATTGCCAGCATCACCAGCTCCCAGTTCTTTACTGTAAAACAGCCCTAGGCTGTTTTGAAGAAAGCTCCAGAATTACTTTTACATCCCCAGAAGACCCTGGCCGGGCAGGGCGGCAAGTGCGCCCTGTGCACAAACTGAGCCTTCGCACGTGCCAGCAAACACATTCCGTTTTGACCAATTCTAGATTGCGCGCAATACCCTGACTGGATTCGGCAAGGCTTGGAACGCTGGTGGGGCTTCTTTTATGCAGAGCGCCAAGCCACCAGTCCGGAGCGAGACAAACTAGCCAAACCATTCCAAGCTCGTTCTGCCCAACATCAAACAAGGCATGCCCCCCCCTGGCTGGGGCCCCGTGCCACATACTGCATGGCCCGCCAGTCTTGCTTTACCGCTGCCAAGCAGATCCCGTGGTCCTCATGAAGCTCCTGGTTCCGAGCTGCGGGCTCCCCCCCCCCAACACACAACTTGAAGTCCAGAAACTGGCCCTTTGGCATTGTTGGAAATAAGGTCTTCTCTGGTTTATTTGTAGTGCACGCCTTGCCAGCCCAGGCAGAAGCAACATTTCCCGACTGCCGCCAGTCTTCACGTGCTGCAAACAGAACGGCATGGGACACAGAAGCAGCGCCCTGGTGTCATTGCTAGTCTCGTCGTTGAGCAGTGCCATACATGTGGCAAAACTCTCGAACTGGAATGCAAAACACGGGGGCGATTACAGCAGCCTCCACAGTTCTGCCACATTTCTGAGCACGTGCTTGTCTCAGCAAAGCTTTCTGACAACAAAGGCTGTAGAGATGTGCCGCTGTCATGCTCACGCATTCTTTTCTTGAACAGCGCTGTGATTGGCCCTGTCCTTGTCAGCCTTGGCCTCCAGCAAGCATTGCACAATATCTGCACGACCACACTTCGTAGCAACAAAAATAGGTGTCTTTCCATCGTTTTGTTGGCCTTTTCCTTGTCAGCGCCGGCATTTAGCAAAAGCTGCACAATGTTAACGTCGGAGTCTTGGGCGGCTATATACAAAGGCGTCCTGCCAGCATTGTTGGCCTTGTCTTTGTCAACACTGGCCTCTAGCAGGCGTCGCATGGCCATTGCTTACAGCAGCATAAGTGGGTGTCTTTCCACTATTGTCGGCCTCAGTTTTGGCTTCTAGCAAGCATTCCACAACTGCCGAAGAGTTGCGCGCAGAAGCAAGACAAAGCGGTGTCTCTCCATTTTAGCTTGATTTGTTGTTGTCAGCCCGAGCTTCTAGCAAACATTGTACTACTTCGAGATCACCAAATCTTGCAGCTACGCTCAAAAGTGGTTCAGGTGCCCCAGCATCGGGGTGCAACGGCAGCTCCAAGAGCTCCAGCAAACTCCCAAGGCCGCTCCGGACTGCGGTGTACAAACTGTGTGAACAGTACTCTGCCCCTTTGTTCGCTTTCATTGACGTAGGAGCGCGTGATTGCAACAAAAGTACCTTCTATTTTGCCAGGGGCGTCGACCCAGACTTTCTCGGTTTTCAGCAACCAATGCTAGCTGCCGGAAATTGCTGAGAAGCAGCCGTGCAGCCACAACAGCCCCCTCTCTCTCGAAGCTCATGCTGTTGCTTCCACCATTCTGCGAATGAGTCTTCAGACATCACCTCTCTTCCACTGACCAAGCAGACTCGTGCCATGAAGACTCAAGACCAACGTAGCGACTTAACTTGAGCAAAAGTGGCACTTCAGCGTGCAGCAGTGTGTTGGAAAAAGGCACAACGGGTCACCCAGATTCAGATGCCAAACAGCGCGCACAGGGTACGGTTGCTCCGGCGCAAATCGGAATGCGCTCGTCTTCAAATGTTGAAGATACCTGGCTGAGCATGTTAGAGGTTCAATGACGCGGGAGGTACTTGTACTGTGCAAAAAGGTGCTACATTCAACATGATCAAGAGCGATTGAGTACCTGCTTCCGGTCTTGTTTACTTCTGACTGAGCGTGGTGGTGTCGTCTTCAGGTTTGACGGCACATATCAAATGTAGTCAGGTACTTGGACTACCAATGTACCGGTCGATTCCTCTAGCCAAGGCCTCTGTTAAGCCACGAGCCCCTCCGACGTAGGGAAAGAAGTCACCTCCGGTCGGTCTCGGAAGAGTCATGATTGTGTTGATTCTACCCAAAGCGCCACAATCAATGAAGGCGTTGCCTCTTCAGGGCCTGTCTCTGCCTTGAACTCATATCCCGATCCCATCCTTGGCGGCGTAGCGCAGCGCCAAGCCCCCAATGCCTCAGCCAAGACCGAGCCAAGGGCTCCTTTGGGCAAAGCTCCTTTTGCACTTAACCGGAGTTGGCCAAGGCACCATCGCCCAGAGCCCTCAGTTCTGTAAGCCACGGGCAGTCAAAGAGAAGGGGAAGCATCCAACTTTTGCCCTGGAAGAAGGGAATCCTCACTAAACCTGCATTCATCATGAGGCAAGCGCGGACTGCTTCCAGTACCAACCGCTCGTTGCTGAGCAGCTCCTGCGAAAAAGGCCCAAACCACTTGTGCTGGCTACAGATTGTGCAATCCCCATTGTTGTGGTCGCAACAGGAACACGGGGAAGTCCATCCTGTACGTGGTCGGGAGAGGCCCCGTGTTGGCGGTCCTCAAAGGAAGCAAAAGGGAAACCCTCCTTTCTACCACTTAGATTGCCAGGGCGGGTGAAAACAAACACACACACACACACACACAGAGCTTGTGAAACAAGATGGCTTGGAGCTCGTGTTTGAGCCACGGCAAGCGTGGCCCTGCGTGCACCATTTCACTGAAAGGCCAGCATATGCGAAAGTCCACCCTTCGCTTCCAACCATGATGAATGTCAAGTAAGATGTGATGTTTGCATGTGGCCATAAGGAAACATACTGCACATCCTGTCCCTCCAGCTTTCAATTGTTCAAGAGATGAATCTGTGCCCCTTACTCTTGTTCTGCTGCAACCATGGAGGTGGAGGGGTCACTTGTGCACAGCACTCTTCCCCCAACCTTTTGATTGAATGCCCTGTCGCGTTTTGCCCAGGGATGGGCCAATTACCTTGAGGATTCTAAGCATCCTTGAGGATATCCTGCCCCAGTCTTCCCAAAGTAGCACCAGCATCAGCCACCACCCTGCAACTCTGGAGAAATGCCTCGTACTACTTTGGCGTGTCGATCCCAAACAGCAAAGTGCCAACTTAAAGCTGCACAAAAATGTGCCAAGTAGAGCTCACGCAGGCCACCAGCCGCATCCTGGCGAATTTGATGTGCCCGGAGGTGGCAGAGAGGCAAGGGTGGCCCAGCTCAGCCCGGATTGGTCCTTGTCAGCGTAGCCAAGCGCCAACCAGCTAGATTGTTCCATGCATTCACCTCAGGCGACAAATAGATTTACATCGGGGAAGCTATTTGGTTACTGGTTGCCGAGTCAGTGCCCAGAACAACCCACACAAGTTGCAGGCAAACAAATGCCAGCAATAGTTGCACGCAAGTTCGGTCAATGTCAAGCACAGCTTTTCTCCGGACTGCGCTGTGGACGATTGAATAAAAGGCCCTGAAATGCTCTTGTTTTATCACCTCCCCGGGCCCATGAGAGGCAGCCACGACAGGGTCCTTCACAGCAGCTGAGCGCCCGTGCGGATGAAGTCGGCATCCTCGCCTGAGACAAAAGCAAAGATGCGGCACGTCGAGCTTCTTTAGGGAGAAACAAAGGAAGCAAGAAACGGGACAGAAATGCAGCATACTTCCATGTGCTGTTGTTGGATCACTGACATGAGGTGGGGAATCACGACCACGTCCAATTCGTGTTTGCGCCGCAATGGAAAAGCAATCCGGAAATGCTTCAAGGAGCACTCGGAATTTAGAACAATATGGCAGTGCGCACATGCCATATGCGCCAACGTCCTAGAAAACCAGATTACGGCAGCTTCCCACGATTGTGAACTTGGAGCCTCAGGCACTCCCTTGCTCGAGGCATGAAGGGTACTTGGGCCATTCATGTGAAAGGGGCATTTTTCTTCACTCAGCGCAGATCGTCTCAGAAATGTCAAGCCCGGTTGATCTTAGTTGCCTGCTCACTTGCTTTACGCACAAGTGGCAGCGAAACAGGAAGCAGTTGAACCCCGCCACTCATGTAGTTTGTGCTGCGCCAACATGCATTCGTGGTTCTCCCTTTTGACATTTGCGCAGGGTCCCTAAGACTGCGGAAAGCCCTTGAATGACTCCAATCCGTGTGTTGAAACACGACCATGCCCAAGGACAAAACATGGTTTGGAGCCTGGGAAGAACTCCACAGCTATGCCTATTCTCCCATCCGAGGCTGCCGACGGAGCTCGAAATCTGCAAACTTCAGGGTCTGGATGTGCGTCTTTGCGGCCTCGCACAGTACAAGAAGTGGTCTCAGAATCGGCCTTCCGGCATAAGGCAGCGACGGTCTGAAATCATCGTGGGCTCTGACGAGGCCACAAGGTGAGATGAGGCTGCGTGGACGTTCAAACATGTTTCTGCAAGCAAGGATTGCTGCTGAGCTCAAGCACCAAAAATGGCTTGCCCACGAGGCTCGCTGTGTATTGCATCTCTTTGTTCAGGTTTCCCTACCTGAAGGGATTCACGCAGACGCAGATTCACGAAGCCGAAAACCGTTTCATGCTAGATTCACTGGACTTCTGCAGAGCTTTGCCCTTGCACACGGTCACCTGCTACGAGGCTTGTCCGCTGACGCATCAGCCACCCGGCTGGAAACGTGAGATGGTGCAAGGAAAAAAAAACAATGTCGTTGCATACAGCTCACCAACACATTGTGAACAAACACGCATTGTACCTTTTGGGGCAGACTCATCAGGAGAAACGAACACTTATAGCAACACGCATGAAACACAAATTCTAGACAAAACCACTTTGCTTGTTGCTGAATGCTTTCGGCCCAACGGCGAAGAAATGCTGAGAATAACAAATGCATCAAGAGCGGATTGCTTCAATCAACAGCACCCGAGGCACAGTTCCGGCTGTTTGAACAGGCGTCACCCCGTGAGCGCTGAGCAGTGCGGACGCAGCGTGGGCTTGGGAGACATAGCGGTCCTTTACTCGGCAGAAAAACATGTATAAAAAAGCGCCAAGCTTGAATGTGGTCCCCTGACTCCCGCCTCAAGCATGAATTCCCTGTCGTTGTAGAAGGAGTCGTCCACAAACCTCAACGCCTGTCTGGCTGGCGAAATGAGGACCAATCAATGCAGAAACAGAACAAGCGCTTCAGCCCCAATTGCTCTGCGCCCATAACAACATGTT
>CAUJNA010000112.1:122500-147500 GCA_963377175.1 Effrenium voratum
TGGGATGGGACTGGAGCTCGTGTCTGCATCATCCAAGATGTCTGGGCGTGCTTTGACACCAGGCTCTCCACGTAGCTGGTGAAGACATTGTCTCCCTTGAGGACATAATACTCTGAAATGGCCATGGGAATTGCTTGAGCAGCAGGGGTCTTGCCCTTCTCCGCTAAGCCCATGAAAACCAATGTCTTTGTTTTGGTATCTGAGAGAAGTGGAGCTAGGATGTCGCAGGAACCACGCATTCAGATCGTGGAGGGTCAGGCAAAAGTTTGTGGTGGGCACCACGAAGATGTTGGAAGACGAGCATCCCCTCAAAGACTCCTTCACAAGGCCTGCGCTCCAGGCAAAGATAGGACCACCTTCCCGATGAATCTCCATCTCTGTCCACTCTGTTTGACGGTTGTGCGGGGCCCCTCTTCTTTGACGAAGTCGAAGCCGATCTGCAAGGCAGTCTTGTTCTTCACGGCGGACCGCTTGGGCGCCCTCGCCTCACAGTGAAAGTACTGCGCAGACCAATGCCCGCACTGGCTTAGCAGCAGCTGGACCATTGCGGAAGTTTTGTCCAAGTTCCACAACCATGGGCTTCCCCAGATGACACTACCACTGTCGAGCCCACAGCACGCCCAGAACAGGAAAACAAGAAAAAGCACTATCGTAATGATGGCCAGAAGGAATCCAGCACGCCAGCCACACACTGAGCCACCCAAAGCTTCTTTTGCCCGCGTGATTTTCCGCGCCCTCTCACACTTGCCAAAATCAGTCTTCGTTCTTAGCAACTCTTTCAAAGATGGGTTAGATGGCTTGTATTCAGCCAACTTTTTTGCCCCTGCCGGCTCAGAAACGTTCACCGTTTCCGATGGCTTTTCCGATGGCTTTTCCGGTGGCTTTTCCTGGGCCCTCAAGTTGCTCCACGTAAAGATTTTGTCTTCTTTCCTAGAAGGAAGGTGTACCAGGCATTTGCCTTTCATCACTTTCTTCACATGGCCTTCCACGCAATCACAGAATTCCCTCTGGCGCTTGGAGCAGCACCTCGCGAGCCTTTTTCGGAGGCTCGTGCTGCGGTAATTCCTCCAACTCATCTTCCGCCGAGATGTCACCATCCGACACTACGAACTCTTCCTCCTGCAGTCGACGACGTTTGCAGGCTTGGGGTGTTTATCTCAAGGGGAACACAAGGGTGTGTCGAAAATCAAAGCCTCCTGCTGCGGATTGTTTTCTGCCAGGGGTCGAAGGGTGAAAAACAAACAAACTGTTTTTTGGCAAGCCCACGCAGGCTCGTCAGACGCTGTGTTCAAGCATTCGTCTGACACATCCTCCAGGCCCTCGTCGTCTTCACGGGCCAGTGGCTTACTAGTGGCTTCCACAAGTTCCGCGGCAAGCACTCGCAACTCGATCTTTGAACCAACGATCTTGCAAATGTTGGTTTTGAGGGCATACACATCAAAATTGGTATTGGGCTGCAGGTCAGGGAACGACAGCATCACTAACTTCTGCAGGGGAATGCAGGAGTCCATGAATGTGATATTAACCATACGGGAGCCCCAACATTGAGAGCCCACTCCAGCTGCCACTGCAAGAACATGCGCACGGTTGTGCCGAAGAAGGAAAAATGGGCCGCACGTAAAACCTTTCACTTGTTTCTCCCACGAAAGAAGAGGTATTTCTCGCGGACGAATACGTGGAACAGCATCCAAATCCTTTAAGATCTGAATCTTTCTGGAATATGTTTGCTGACGTTGACGTGCACTGGTTTGCAGCCGCTGTCGGAAGTCCTGCGAAAACAACGCAACACAAGCAAGGGCTCGACCTAAACAACCATCGGCTTACTTACGTTATATGCGAGAGGCTTCGCCCCAAAAACACATTCACCCGTGCCCCGGCGCGGGCAAAGGGAATGCCCCAAGACACGCGGGGGCAAGGGGAGAAAACCTCCCGCCACCCCACCCCCCTATACACGATGGAGTAGACTTGCGTTTGCGTACATATTCCGATGTGCTCCAGGATGACCAGCAAGCCGGGGGACCAGGGCTATCGCGCGCTAGATGCTGCAAGGCGCAGAACCATGTGGGTGAAGTAGACCTACCATGGTGGACGGAGCTTATGGCACTTCCTTCCAAATTCGCTGACAGCGTCGCCACTTCCATGATCCTACCGCTGGAAGAGAGTCTTACTGCATTGGCAACGCAGGGGCGCAAGATTGAGATCATTCACATGGTTTTGGCACGAACGAGGCGGGCTCCTTCATTTCTTCAAGAGACAATCTGAACACAGGGCAAGCGTTCACTATAGGGTGCTGAGCTGGCGATGTGCCTCGCACAAAGCAAACTTGGTGGCAAACACGGCGGTTTGCGGTCGCAGCGTGGCTAACCCCTTGAAGCGCAACGACCTGTGCGCGAACATGGTAAATATTTCAAATCTCTTGTGCCGTACTTGAGCAGTTCTCCGCGCGGCTCCGCGCCCATGTAGTGCAGCACTTGCAGCTTGAACCTGGAGCCGTGGGCGAGCAAAACAGAGCTGATTCTTGCATCCTCCAGCTCTATGGTCCGAGCTGTTTTCCGCAAGTGCTGACGCAGGTATTGAATAGAGTTTTAAGATGTGCGCCGCATGGTGCACGTGTCGCATCCAGCAGCATCTTTGGAAGTGGCGCGGGGAAGATTTTTCGACACCTTGTATCGTTATTGCTTGATTTCTGAGAACAAGCCAGTGATCAGTAGATTTTGGCTGTTCGGTGACTGCTGTCAAGCGCTGTTGCGTGCCCAGATCGTGGGCCTTCCAAGTGTGCTTGTGTCGGAGGTTCCCAAAGCTTATTTTGTTTTCGGGCGATTTGTTACTCCGAAGTCCCAAATCCATGAGCAACGCAGGTGCTGGCGCTCTTGGACAGCACCAGTCTAGATGTAGAGCGGCGCAACAATTCTGACAGGAGGAATCAAAGGAACGATCGGCTGATGAGCTGCGCAAGAGCAAGCCGAAATGGTATATCATCGAAGCTTACCGGAGGTGGCGGGGGCCCCACCTGAAGCGACGGCTGGCAGCGCGCAAGCAAGCAAAAAAATGCGCACGATGAACATACGTGCATTGGCTATAAGGCAAAACCCAGATTTGCTCAAACGAGGGGGCGGGAAACTGCACTGGGAATCTTCGGTTTCAAAAAGGCTGTGGAGAAGTATCACGCATCAAGGGAACGAAGCGGCTCTGAAAGCATACATCGACCAGAACCGCGAAGAGTTGGAAAGAGAGGCGCGAGCCTTGCGCGAGGTTAGCAAATCAGCAGCGAGCGAAGAGTGGGCTCAGCTGGCTGCAACAGAACGGCAAGGACCAGGGGAAACCTTGTTGTTTTTTGCGGCGCTGTTTTTTGGACGGTGGGTGGGGGGTGCTTTGTAGAGCGGGGGAGCAAGAATGGCAAGCCACGTTGTGAAGCTCTTGTGCGTAGTGCATATTTTGGGAGAGTGTCTTGGCAACGGTGGCAGCCGTTTTCTGGAAACTGCGACTGGCGTGGGGGGTGAAGGCGGGCGTGCAGCTTGATTGTTTGCTGCAACGCTTTGTGTGTCTGGTTTGCCAAAATGGGACTCGTCAAATGCTGTGTTGTTTTCAAAAAAAGTTCTTGGCTTGTTTTGACTTGCAGAGGTTCGTTGGTGCGCAGGCATGGCGCGATGGGCGGATGTGCTCGAGTCAGGCTTTCACGAGGGCGTGGACTGGTGCTGGACATGGGAGGCTGGAGGCAAACTAAGCCGTTGCCTTCTCAGTTGCGCTTACTTGAAGCACCGCGGGTGGGGTGGGGGAGGTTTTCTCCCCCTTGCCCGTGCGTGTCTTGGGTGGGGTGGGGGGGAGGTTTCCGCCTTGCCTCTGCGTGTCTTGGGTGGGGTGGTGGGGGGGGGTTTTCTCCCCTTGCGTGGGGCGGGGGATTTTCTCCCCTTTGCCCCCGACGTGTCTTGGGTAGGGCGGGGGGGATTTCGCTGGCACTGTGCGCTTCTGTCACGGCTGGAGAGACTGAGGAATGCTCCGTTCTTGACAGTCGTCGCAAAAACTGGCCAAGCTCCGCTGCGCAAAGGTAGTTGGAGAGAAACACGTTCTGACAAGCCATGTGTCATGCAAACGCAGGCCACGCTTGGATAGCACCAAGCTCTCTGCACCCTTTTCAGCTTGCCGTTTAGATACTGCACGCGATGCTGAAGCTGCAGTCGCGACAAAAAAGGACGCTTTGTGCCGCACTGCCTCTGCCCTCCTCGTGCTGCCTGTGGCCCAAATCAAAATCTGCATTCAGAGCAGTCAATAATGCGGTTGTCGCACGTCTGCTCGCCTCATGCTGCGGAGCAGCGTCTTCTAGCAATGCTTGCAGCTGCTGCAACTGCCCATGGACACGCGCAACAAAAAGTGATAACGAAGATATCGGCATCTAAAACCAATTTTGAGCTGGAACAGCACTACCGCGCCAAAAGCCATGCTCACCAACACCAGCGGTTTTGCCGAATGCCCCATGGGTTATCGTGGGCTCGCATATAACCCTAACACAAACCCAAGACCTCAAAAAGGCTTCCATATTTTTACATCGAAAATGTTGCCCCAAAGAAGTTCTTGTTCAACAATATCGACTGCAGACTTGACCTTGCTCCCACCATCCATATCCTTGAGGGGCAGTTCAGCCATGTTGCACGCACATTCGTCGTTTCGATCAAAACGAGGCCGTTCCAATTTGGTCACATTCATGGACGCCACTTTCAGGCAAACCTCCTCTAAGATCGAGGATGACATGACCGATGGCTGAACTGCTAATGACAGGGGCGTGGCAGACCTAAGTTTTTGAACACTGATCCGAACAGTTGCGTATGAGAACAATAGCCACAGCATCATGCAGGCAAGCAGGTGCACATGGCCACAAGGAATGAACCTGCTTTTCTTTTTTCCCCGCTCATATGGCAATGCCTGCCCACGACTGTGCGCATCACGGCTTTGTACATTGCTTCTTTGCCTTCAAAGCACGGGCCTGGGCCTTCAGCATGCTGTTCTCTTTCTCCAAGTTTGCCACGACGGTCTCGAGCTCCAAGGTCTTCCTCACGGCGCTTCACTTCTTGTTGTAGCATTGCCTTCGGGCTCTCGGGCTGTGATGCCTTCGGGCTCTCGGGCTTGGATGCCTTAGCGCTCGAGCACGAGGAAGACCCAGACGACGAGGATGAAGAACTGGCACTCCGAGACTTGACCTTAGACTTGTTGGGAGATGGAGACGGCGCACGGGGAACTTCGCGCTTCTTGTCCTCCAAGCACAGCTGCGCCGCATCCCCTTGCCCTGCTCGGCGCTGTGCAGTGAGCAGCCACTTGTGGAGGCGTTGCTGCGCATCAGCATTCCATGCGCCGAAGCGGCCTCGTTGGATGCACAAGCTTGCCTGGATGGAGTGCACGCGTTGTCCAATTTCCTGGGCTGTTGCATTGCTCTTGGTCTCATGCGCTGCCAAAGCGCCGTTCTGGATCTCTTGGATGATGATCTTCGGAATGGGCGGAGATGTAGGTGTTGAAGCCGGGGCAGGAGAAGGATCAGTTCCTTCATGGTCACTGGCTCGAGGGACAGCAAACCGTATGGAGACTTGGGAGAACTTGCACTTGGCCAAGCCATGTGACAGATCAGGAATCGGAATACAAGGGAGATGAAATGATGGCTAAAAATGGCTCCTGAAAGCGACAGCTTGCCTAACACCGAGGCTCTCAGATCGTTTCCGCAAATGTTGCGCAACATTTCCGAGGCTTTGGGAATGCTCCGCAAATGTTGCGCAACATTTGGAAGTTGTTGCGCAACATTCCCCTGGACCGAAAAACCAAAAAACCAAAAAACCAAAGAATCTCAGCCATGGTGGGGGCTAGGATTGGCTTTTTGGTTTTTTGGTTTGTTATCTTTTGTTGTTTTTGTTTTTTGTGTTTTGGGGTTTTTTGGTGCTTTGCTTTTTTGGTCCACAAAATGGCCTTGCAGAAAATGCATGAGTTCAACCAAAATACACTGTAAATATCAATGGTTTTGATACATGATGCAACAACACCTGGGTACTGGGGGGGTACCATATATATATATATATATATATGTATATATATATGTATGTATGCATGCAAGGAAGTACGTATGGATGAAGCCGTGTATGTATGAATGCATGAGTGTTTATAAATCTATGTAAGTGCGTATGTACATATATATATATATACCTACTCCTCATATATATAGATATATATATATGTATGTATGTATGTATATACATATATGTATTAATATAGAATCTCAAAAAGATATGCTGCAAAATATAACCCGCTCGCGCGCCCGTGCCTGGAGCTCTGCAGGCGCAAACTCCAAGGCGAACCACTCCTGAAGGCACCAGCGCCAGGCGCCAGGTTTGTTTTGGACGTCACAAAACTAAGCAAGAACCGGTTGGACACGTGCAAATGCCAGGGTACCAGGGTACCTGATTTTCTTGGCATTGGCAGCTTCTGGCAGTGTCAGAACCTGCAACATGAGTCCAACACGCTCGAAAATCGCGATTGCCAAGCATTGGCACCTGTTTTCGACCACACTGAGCGTTGGACTCTTTCCACCTTCTGCTCCCAAGTGAGCCTCTTGGCCTCTTCCATCTCCTTCACATGTGGCAACGCTTATGGTCGAACACAACAAGGATCGACTGGTGTAGCGGGATGAAACTTGCTGCCGTTGGGCCCGCTGGAGGCTTGCCAATATGGAGTTCGACAGCCTTCAGGAACAAGACAAGGCTAATCTTCAAATAAACATGTCGTCATTCTGTTCGCTAAGTACTGCTGGTCAGTTGAACAAAAGGGCTTGGCTTGTGTGCATGTCGGGTGTAACGAAAATGCCGATGGGTTGGACGATGTGTAGTTGGTATTTGGTATGTTGCGATGCTGTCGCACACGACATGATCTTTGTCTCGCTTGAACATACCATGGCTTGTGGTTGAGGGGTCGTGTTGTGCTGAGGAAAGCGAGACAAACAAGTTGCTGGAGGCAACCTGCACATCATCAAACCATGCAGAATTCCGCTAATCCCCCAAGGTGTTAAGGTCCTTGTCAGCACTCACTATGAGCAAAAGCAGTTGGAGTTGGAGTAGAGTCCATGAATGTGAAATCCACACCCATTCATGCTGCGGGAGTACCAGCTCAACGGGAGCCGCATAAATGATGCTGTGGTTGTATGAAATTGAGCCAGTGTGCCCTGGAATGGAGGTGAACGAAGCAGCGTGTTCACGGTGGAGCCGCTGAGATTCACGATGTGACAAAAAAAATATTCTGAACTAACCCTTCCACCAGCCCGAGCCTAAGAATCGTTGCACTAATATTCCCATTTGCGGAATGGACAACTGTCAAACAGCTAGAACCACGGTTACAACCTGCAAAACTCGAAGATCAGGTTCATCAAAGCTGTCGTTCCGAACAATTCTGTAGAACATGGCAGCCCGTTTCAGCCGCCCTTCAGCTGTCCTTCACAGCCGTGGCCAGCCGCTCTTCTTCCAAGTACTTCTGCTTCCGCTTCTTCTTTCGCTCTTTTTCCCTTCGCTCCTGTTCTCTCCTCTGCTTCTCCTTAACAACGACGCGTCGGAGGGGAATGCTAGCATTGCGGTCACGCTGCATTGCCTTGTAAACTGCTCCAGCTTCAAATGGCTCAAAGCAACTGCAGATGCTGTTCATTGATCCAAAGCCAGTTAAAATCGTTGCCTGCAAATCAAAAGCATTTGACTTGACTAGCAACACCCCCTAGCACTTACGGGGCATGCCCGCTCGGTTTCTTGCCCCCAAATCTTTGTTCCCGACTCGGCCCCAAAAGGAACCCGTGCACTGACCCTGCAGGATGCATTCACTCTCTTGCCTCCTCCACTTCGGCCTGCGCCTTCGCCTTGGCACAGGAGTAGACCAACCCTGCTGAGCCTATTGCTTGAGGCCAGAAACACACGAAGGGCAAGAGGGGACCATGATGTCAAATACAACGTGCGGGAACGTGAGCCAGAGAGTGCTCTAGCTGGACACTGCAATTTGGAGTTTTGCCGTTCTCACAGCTCTTTGGACGCAAAACAGCAGCACATGTCTGGGCCTCGGGTTTTTTTTCTCCCGAATATCCATTGCTCGGCCTGAGCAATGCAAATCTTCAGTGCGAGTTGTCTTACCACGGACTTAGCTTGGAAGATAAAGGCAATTTTTATCTCACGCCATTCCAAAAGTGGCCCTGGCTCTACATGAGAAGCAACTACCCAGTGTTTCTTGTTTGCTGTAGGTCCTGCATTCAAGCTTGCCCCGCATGAAAAGGGCAGCTCTGGTTTCTAGAAACTAAAAGCAAGGAAAACCAAAACTTTGTCAGCACACTCGCGCGCACACACACAAACTAACAGCAAACACTGCACCTATCAGGCAGTATGACTTGAAACAAACAGCCGTGATGATGCAAGTCTTGCGACTAACGCCATTTGGTTCACAGGAATCTCCT
Organism: Effrenium voratum; assembly: GCA_963377175.1. Taxonomy (NCBI): domain Eukaryota; class Dinophyceae; order Suessiales; family Symbiodiniaceae; genus Effrenium; species Effrenium voratum. The sequence goes on from CAUJNA010000112.1 coordinate 130,956, forward strand.
GCAAGCGCCCTAGAAATACATGCAACCCTGCCACGGGTGCTTGAACGGCTGTCTCCAAAACATTTGCTGACTGAACTGTTCAAACGCTGCCACGAGCCAGCAGTGTGTGTGTGTGAATTGGGGCTTCTTGCGGCGCAGGTCCAATCTGGAGTGAAGCAACATCAAAGTGTGGATGCTCATGGCACGGGCTCTCAGGATGCAGCAGACCGTTCGTAAGTTAGTCCGAACTTGTTGACTAAAAGCTTGAGTAAAGCTTCTTGCTGGGCGCGTCTTGACTCACAGGATGCGGCTGACATTGATGGCATTGCGAAGACCATCCTTTCGACGCATCCCAGGAACTCCAGTTGCAAATGAAGAGTATCATCTCACCCGCGCCCCACCCTCGCTCGCACACCCCGGGCTCCCGTGCCCTGCGCTCGGCCATCTGCCTCCTTGCCTCCATGGCCGACATGGCGCCAATGATTTGCCCCGAGCCGTTCGTTCACCTACAATATTTTCACAAAGAGATACGATTCATGGCCCGCACCATTTGCAACTGAGGCAGCTCTGAGCGGAAAATCCTGTGTGCGTAGAGTGCATGAGCTCGTGAAGCATGATTTGGCACCATCCCCATGCTTTCTCTGACATCTTTCCGGGCTGCAAAAAGAAACATTCGCATAAGGAAACAGCCTTCCCCTAGAGGGAAGGCCTTCCTGAAGGACCTGGGAATTGATCCAGCGCGGGTGCCCATGGATCCTCAGGCAGCGCAACCAGCGGCAAGATGGGCTGAATGATCAATCACTGGTCTGAGCAGAACCTAGACTATCTTTGTGGCGCGTAGTGGATCCACGTTACATAACTGACGCCCGTGTGCGTGTGTGTGTGTGTGTGTGTGTGTGTGTGTGCGTGCGTGCGTGCGTGCGTGCGTGCGTGCGTGCGTGCGTGCGTGCGTGCGTGCGTGCGTGCGTGCGTGCGTGCGTGCGTGCGTGCGTGCGTGCGTGCGTGCGTGCGTGCGTGCGTGCGTGCGTGCGTGCGTGCGTGCGTGCGTGCGTGCGTGCGTGCGTGCGTGCGTGCGTGCGTGCGTGCGTGCGTGCGTGCGTGCGTGCGTGCGTGCGTGCGTGCGTGCGTGCGTCGTGCGTGCGTGCGTGCGTGCGTGCGCCGGGAGCGGGGCGGCGGTCGGGCGGGCGGCGGCGGGCGGCTGGGCGGGCGGGCGCGGGCGGGCGGGCGGGCGGCGGGCGGCGGGCGGGCGGGCGGGGGCGGGCGGGGCGGACGCGGGCGGGCGGGGGCGGGCGGGCGGCGGCGGGCGGGTGCGGGGCGGGCGGGGTGCGGGCGGGCGGGCGGGCCTGGCGGGCGGGCGGGCTGCGGCGGGGCGGCGGGCGGGCGGGGGGCGGGGGGCGGGCGGGGCGGGGCGGGCGGGCGGGCGGCGGGCGGGGGGGGCGGGCGGCGTGCGGGCGGGCGGGCGGGCGGGCGGGGCGGGCGGGCGGGGCGGGCGGGCGGCGGCGCGGCGGGGCGGCGGGCGGGGGGCGGGCGGGGCGGGCGGGCGGGCGGGGCGGGCGGGGGCGGGGCGGGCGGCCGGGGCGGGGGCGGGCGGGCGGCGGGGCGGCGGGCGGGCGGCGGCGGGCGGGCGGCGGGCGGGGCGGGCGGGCGGCGGGCGGGCGGGCGACGGGGGGCGGGCGGGCGTGCGGGCGGGCGGAGCGGGGCGGCGGCGGCGGGCGGGCGCGGCGGGCGGGCGGGCGGGCGGGCGGGGGGCCCGGCGGGCGGGCGGCGGGGCGGGCGGGGGGGCGGGCTGGCGGGCGGAGCGGGGGCGGCGGGGGGGGGGCGGTGGCGGGGCGGGGCGGGCGGGCGGTCGGGCGGCGGGCGGTGCGGGCGGTGCGGGCGGGCGGGCGGGCGGGCGGAGGGGGGCGGGGCGGGCGGGCGGGTGCGGGCGGGCGGGCGGGCGGGCGGCGGGCGGGCGTCGGGCGGGCGGGCGGGCGGGCGGGGCGGGGGCGGGCGCAGGGCGGGCGGGCGGGGGCGGGGGCGGCGGGGCGGGCTGGCGGTGCGGCGGCGGGCGGGCGGCGTGCGGGCGGGCGGCGTGCGTGCGTGCGGGCGGCGTGCGGGGACGCGGCGGCGGAGCGGTGCGCGGGCGGGCGGGCGGGGCGGCTGGGCGGGCGGGGCGGGCGGGCGGCGTGCGGGCGGGCGGGCGGGCGGGTGCGGGCGGCGTGCGTGCGGGCGCCGGCGGGCGGTGGGTTCATTCCCACGGGGGCGGCGGGCGGGCGGGCGGGGCGGCGGCGGCGCGCGCAGCGCGCGGCGCGGCGCGTGCGTGCGTGCGTGTGGCGTGGCCGGTTGTTGTGTTGTGGGGTGCGCGCGTTGGTTGTGAACAGCTGTGTGTGTGCCGCCAAGTGCCCCAACGCTGTTGTGTGTGTGTGTGCTGTGTGTGTGTGTGTGCTGTGTGTGTGTGTGTGTGCTGTGTGTGTGTGTGTGTGCTGTGTGTGTGCTGTGTGTGCTGTGTGTGTGTGTGTGTGTGCTGTGTGTGCTGTGTGTGCTGTGTGTGCTGTGTGTGCTGTGTGTGCTGTGTGTGCTGTGTGTGGATGTGCGCTGTGTGTGTGTGCTGTGCTGTGTGTGTGTGTGCTGTGCGTGTGTGCTCTGTGTGTGTGTGTGTGCTGTGTGTGTGTGTGTGTGCTGTGTGTGCTGTGTGCGCTGTGTGTGCTGTGTGTGTGTGTGCGTGTGTGCTGTGTGTGTGTGTGTGTGCTGTGTGCGGTGTGTGTGCTGTGTGTGCTGTGTGTGCTGTGTGTGCTGTGTGTGCTGTGTGTGCTGTGTGTGCTGTGTGTGCTGTGTGTGCTGTGTGTGCTGAGTGTGCTGTGTGTGTTTGTGCTGTGTCTGTGTGTGTGTGTGTGTGCTGTGTGGGTGTGTGTGCTGTGTGTGTGTGTGCTCTGTGAGTGTGTGTGTGTGTGTGTGCTGTGTGTGTGTGCTGTGTGCGTGTGCTGTGTGTGTGTGTGTGATGTGTGTGTGTGTGTGCTCTGTGTGTGTGTGCTGTGTGTGTGTGTGTGTGCTGTGTGTGTGTGTTCTGTGTGTGCTGTGTGTGTGTGTGCTGTGTGTGTGTGTGTGCTGTGTGTTTGTGCTGTGTGTTTGTGCTGTGTGTATGTGCTGTGTGTGTGTGCTGTGTGTGTGTGCTCTGTGTGTCTGTGTGTTTGCTCTGTGTGTGTGCTCTGTGTGTGTGCGTGTTTGCGTCTCTGCGTGTCTCTGCGTGTCTCTGTGTGTCTCTGTGTGTTCCTGTGTGTCTCTGTGTGTCTTTGGGTGTCTCTGTGTGTCTCTGTGTGTCTCTGTGTGTCTCAGTGTATCTCTGTGTGTCTCTGTGTGTCTCTGTGTGTCTCTGTGTGTCTCTGTGTCTCTCTGTGTGTCTCTGTGTGTCGCTGCGTGTCTCTGTGTGTCTCTGTGTGTCTCTGTGAGTCTCTGTGTGTCTGTGTGTGTGTGTGTCTGTGTGTGCCTGCGCGTCTCTGTGTGTCTCTGTGTGTCTCTGTGTGTCTGTGTGTGTGTGTCTGTGTGGCTGTGTGTGTGTGCTTGCGTGCGTGCGTGCGTGCGTGCGTGCGTGCGTGCGTGCGTGCGTGTGTGTGCGTGCGTGCGTGCGTGCGTGTGTGCTTGCGTGCGCGCGCGCGCGCGCGCGTGCGTGCGTGCGTGCGTGTGTGTGTGTGTGTGTGTGTGGTGATCACGTGCAGGCAAACTTGCACACTGGCTGACAAAGATGTGACCGTGCAAAAGTATTCAACACGAGACACGCGCTGTTCACAGGGATCTGATTGGCCCTTCGGGGCAGCGGATTCTAGCAACAAATCACCGGAAACACTGGTTCGGTCTTAGATTAGATGCTCTCCAACTAATCATGCTCTTGTTACTTTGTTTTGGACACCGCTTGAAATGCACGGACCTACCTGGAATCTGAGTGCGGCACTAGTTTTGCCTGCCCTGATTTTCTCAATGCCAGCAGATCAAAACTACAGTGGCTTCCTGGACCTACGAGAGCGATAAACAATCAAGCCAAGGGGTTGCCCACAGTATTTAATCTGTCAAAGATGGAAACATGCAAATGCCCTCAGCATAGAGTAGGGGTTGCTCTCTCTTTCTCCCTCTCTCTCTCTCTCTCCTCTCTCTCTCTCGCTCTACTTCCCCCTCCTTCGACCGAAGCGCTACTTTTCGACTGATCATGTAGACTAGTTGCCCTCGAAGTGTGGGCATGGTGAAACTTGCCGGTAAAGCAACACACATGAGGACAAAGAGGCACAAGCCAACATGTTGAATAGCAGGAGCACAGTGCAAGCGCCAGCGCTCCAATCTCTGTCTTGGAAGCTTTGTACAAGTCCGAGACAGAATTCATTCCTCCTCCTCTTGAGCTTCCTCTTCCTGTCGCACAAACAGTTTGAACATGCATGTCTCAGCACGAGCGCGACGTTCTGAAATGGAATCAGGCTTACAGCGTATCAATCCTCCAACAAGGCGCAATGCGTCACCTGGAAACCCCTGGAGACTCATCTTCAGTGCCAGCATCATCAACATGACCACGACCAGGCAACATTGCCAGCCCGTCAGCATTACTAGCATTACCAACATCATCTCCCCCTAGCTCCCCTCTTCCGCGACTCTTTGCTTGCTCTCCCCTCTGGCTCTCTGGCTCAACACATGTGTTTTGTTGCCTCTGGGTTCCCAAAACCACCTGGCATAGCAAGCACTGCCTGTCAACGGCATCATCACAAGCATTGACTCAGCAGCGCCCTGCATCGCCAGCATTGCCTGCATCACAAACATTGGCTTTCCTGCATCACAAGCATTGCTCACTGGCATCACTCGAATCACCAGCATTACCACTTTTACATTACCAGTGTCATTGCCCGCATCGCTAGCATCACCAGCATCACTGATGTCACCAGCATCACCGATGTCACCAGCATCGCCAACCACCAACCTTGGCTGGAGCAGCTGGGGAGGCACCCACAACAGGCCACGCGAGGCCCGTGAATGAAGCAAAAACGGTTGACTATGTCTGGCCAGTCCGCTCTTTCGTCTTCACACTTCTTCTCAGTTGGTAAAGGAAGCAGCTGATGCAGCAACCAGCCCGAAGGCTAAGAAGGCTATGCGTATCTCACTCTCAGAAGGGCCATTTCAGTACGTCTGCAGGGAGAACACCCTCAAAGGTGTGGGCACGCCGCTTGGAAAAGAAAGCACCCCAAACCCCCCTTTGAGTCTCTCTCTCTCTCTCTCTCTCTCTCTCTCTATTTCTGGGTTTCTTGCAAAATGGGGACAAAGAGGAAGTCTTGCGAACAAGCTCAGCCGGCACCCAGCTTGCCTCTTCAACTTTGGCCTTCTTTTTGGACTTCTTTACAACCTCACCACACGTTCAGCGGATTGCGTCCACTTACGTTCATAAAAAGTTGTCGGTGCCTGTTCTTCTTCCTCAGCCTCCTCCTCCTCTACAGCTTCCCTTTTCTTTTTCGGCTTTGCCTTGCATATTGCAGGCAGGCCAGGGACAACCCTGCATACAAACCCATGCTCTCTGACCAACTGCGGACCTGCCTTCTGATGTCTCAAACAACTAGAGCTGCCAAAACCATTCGTGCTTTAATTCCCGCCTGCAAAGGAGGAAGCATGTCCATACACTGCGCTGAATCTGATTCAAAAAGTCCATTATCTGCAAATCCTCTAGCTGACCTCGTCTCTTGACCATCATGTGATGGCAAGGGTCTGATTCTGTTTGGAGGACCTTACACTTCTGAAAGTGCATGCGTTTCGTGCTTGCAGTCTCCTCTGAAACTAGCATGCTCTCACGCTGCGTGCGCTAGGGTACTCATCGAAACTCACCAGCCAACAGCTGCCTTTGCACAATAATTGTTTGAGACGCGTGCAGCAGGCAACTCGAACAATCAAACGAAGATATTTGTGATAGGCAATCGGCGATGTGTGCTTGCAATGAAGGCCGTGTGCCTGCCATGCTGCCATCTGTGTAGCGCACAACTACTAACTGTGCCTGCCAGACTACATGTTGGTATCGTCACACGAGACGAAACACACACAAAAGAACGAACGACACACCGTGCGGCAGGCAACAGAAAGGCTGGATGGATGGGATGGGATGGGATGGGATGGGATGGGATGGGATGGGATGGGATGGGATGGGATGGGATGGGATGGGATGGGATGGGATGGGATGGGATGGGATGGGATGGGATGGGAGGGGAGGGGAGGGGATGGGATGGGATGTGAGATAAAATAGGATGTGGGATGGGATGGGATGTGGGATGGGACGGGATGGGGTGGGATGGGATGGGATGTGATGTGGGATGGGATGTGGGATGGGATGTGGGATGGGATGGGATGGGATGGGATGGGATGGGATGGGATGGGATGGGATGTGGGATGGGATGGGATGGGATGTGGGATGGGATGTGGGATGTGGGATGTGGGATGTGGGATGTGGGATGTGGGATGTGGGATGTGGGATGTGGGATGTGGGATGTGGGATGGGATGGGATGGGATGGGATGTGGGATGGGATGGGATGCGCTGGGCTGGGATGGGATGGGATGGGATGGGCATGGGATGGGATGCGCTGGGATGGATGGATGAATGGAATGCATGGATGGACGGACGGATAGATGTATGGATGGATGCATGGATGGACGGTCGTATGGACGGACGGATGGACGGGGCTGCTTTGTTAATGATGGCCACAAATGGATTGTAGGAATCATTGTGAGTCCTTGTCGTTTATGCTTTCATGTGATGTTTCTCTTTCGTCCTTTCTTCAGATTTGCTCAATCTCCATTCCTTTCGTTCGCATGTCACTACATCAATTATTCCAATTCCATTCAAGTATATGCTTACCTTCCATTCTGTTCTATTCCATTCCATTCCATTCCATTCACTCATTCACTCATTCACTCATTCACTCATTCACTCACTCATTCACTCATTCACTCATTCACTCATTCACTCATTCACTCATTCACTCATTCACTCATTCACTCATTCACTCATTCACTCATTCACTCACTCACTCACTCACTCACTCACTCACTCACTCACTCACTCACTCACTCACTCACTCACTCACACTCATTCACTCACTTCACTCATTCACTCACTTCTCACTCATTCACTCACTCAGCTCACTCACTCACTCACTCACTCATTCACTCACTCACTCACTCACTCACTCACTCACTCACTCACTCACTCACTCACTCACTCACTCACTCACTCACTCACTCACTCACTCACTCACTCACTCACTCACTCACTCACTCACTCGTTCACTCGTTCACTCGTTTACTCATCAATCATTCAGTCGTTCATTTACCCGTTCACATTGTCATGTTTCACTTACTCTACACTAAGTCCTTCATGTCTTCAGACTATTCTCTTCGTTCCTTCGTTTGTTCATGTGTCCGTATGCTTTTTCGTCCTAAATCCAACGGCATTCGCCAACAGCCGTCACGGCCCACGCCTCGCCCTCAGCACTTCTTCCCTGGCAATGCTGAGCCTGTGTACCACTAAAACTAAAACACAAACAAAACCGACGCCCCATGCACGTGTGCCCAGCATTGCTGGAAGATTTGCACAGGACCATCACATTGCTGGCCCAATCCGTCCCACTGTTGAGCACATGTGGTGGACACCATGAGCAAACCGCACACTAGAAGCACAACAATGCGAGGATGATGAGGCAAATTGCCACCCGCTGCTTTGCGTGGTACCTGCCAAAAGACCCTTGCTGTTTCTCCTGTCACATTGTTCGGAACGTGCTTATTTCGAGCCTGATTCTTGCATGCCTCTGAACTTCTTGCTTCGTGCTGTATTGGCGCTGCTTCCTCACGCCCACCTGTGATGCTGCTTCAGTCCAAAAGCTTGAGTTCTGCGAGAGAGTATGTTACTTACATAGAACTGAATGCATATAGATGCATCTCCCTTCTTCTGAAGAGATCCCTGGCGTGCATGCCCGTGCAACAGGCGGCAAAGTGAAAAAGAAAAGCCGCGATGTGATTGAGACTTTCTGGCATGGCACTTAGAAATTCAGAACAGCCTGATACATGGCAGACTGCAGACTCTGAGGTGGAATGATTGCACTGGGCACACCAACATGCGCATGCTGACAGGGTTGTAAGCATAGGATGCAGGTCATGTACCACATCTCAATGCTGCTCTGCAGGGCAGCACAAATCAATTCGGAACACCGTGGGTTCTTCGACGACGTGCTTCGAGGGACCTCGACCGCGACAGAAATTGGGACATCAACTTGTGTGAACTTGCTGTGGGTTGGCCGGGCACTCCCCAGAAGATAAAAACCTGCCACAAAATGAACCTCCAAATTAAGGCCTTCATAAATGAGTATGGTTCATGTTGAAATTTAGTTCATCAACAAAATGAACATCAATGATCGGATCAAGGCAAGATCGAACCAATAGTCCATCTAAGTCATGTCCAACATCGCATTGCACAATGCCGCAAGTGATGGCACATAGTGGATCTCATAGAGAACCTCAAAGGCATCTGGACCATGTTTGTGGTCTTCTGGATTCCGCCTAGAAATTCTACTTCAAGAACTTCGAAATAGTCATGATGAGTACTGAACTCTCCTCACTGATTGCACCATGGTGCTTATGCAATTTGCAAATGAACATGCTTGCCCATTGTCAAGCACCCACTTATTGTTCTTGGTCGCAATGCCAAATAAAGCAGATAGGGAATCCCAAACGAGTACCCTCAGCCCTATGCTACATTTCGGCGTGTCCATTTCTCGCGGTCACCCCCGGCCTCGGTCTCGGCTCTCTTCTTCAAACGGTCCAAGAGAGCCTCAACCATCTTCTCCTCAGGGGGCCAGGGGTCCAGGAACCCAGCAGGCAGCTTGGAGCATGGCCAAGACTCCAGCTTGATAGCAACTGTGGAGTGTAAGTGCGGTATACAAGGTACACTTTGGCGGATCCAAATCGCCAAATTGCCGTTGTTTCAGTACTTGTAGTTACGCTTTCGTGCCACTGCACCCTTTTGCCCTTGTTGTTCTGCTTGGGTCCCCACTAAAAGTGAACGGCCCGAAAACGGGTTCCCTTTTTCCACGGAAAAACCACTGGACGACTATCTCCAAGCCTCGGTGTTTAAGTTGCAAGGAGGAACCGTTGAGATCGCGTGTCCGGTCACCCACAAGTGGGGTTGTGAAAGTCCAAGATGTTTTTATCCAGACATGGACTTGCGCCTTTCAGTTCAACGGGAGAGGATCCCTGGAGATTGGATTCAGTGTTTAGTTTTCATTACTCGGACAACTGTTGAAATAACAAAAACGCTCTATTACAATGACTGTGGGAGATCTGCAACCTCGTATATCGAATTCTAAACCTTGAACTCTCCCTTCACAGAACATTCTCCCGCTCTGGACCTTTTGTATCCCACTTCTGACAGCTGCGATTCCAAAATCCAGGCTGTCAAGAGCAGCGTTGGCTGTGGCTTCACGCCTCTTCCTGGAGGAACTCCTCCACGCTGCTCGCCGGAACGGCAAATTGCCTGAGTGCAAACTGCATATTGCCACGTAACTACTTGCTCAGCGCAACGGGTCCTGTTATGTTTGGATCTTTGGCTCTGACTGTTCTTCATGGCAAGTTCAAAACAATGCAAGATCACCGTGCTTGGGGGGCCGGTAGTTGATGTGTTGCTTGTCTTACAACTGTTCAGGTGGGGCGGCAAAGGCACAAGCCTGCCAGGGTGCAGATCTCTTCCAAAAGATGCTTTCCTGCTTGTAAGAAAAAGTCGATGTTGCAGGGTGAGGTGGGTAGAGCCGCTTGAGCCTCTATATACAAAATGTGAAAAGAGCATCCATCCTTCCGCGGGAATCAACGCGAGGGCTCTGAATTAAAAACCGTCATGCCCGGACGCTACATCAAAAACGAGCAGAGCAGATGAGCTCCGCAACTCTCTTGTTCTGACTTGTTCTGAGGCCCCACCCCCCCCCACCCTAAGCTATTAAAGGCCTTCTCTTGCAGGGATCCCGTGCCAAAGTAGGCCTTAGGGACGCCTCATTTGGGGCCTTAGGGAAGCCACACGGACGGAACAAGCTCTGACATCGTGGAAGCCCTGGGAAGCCCTTGAAGAGTTATGGGTGAGAATGCTTCGGGTAGGAAGGCTTTGGCAAAGCTCTCCGAGGAAAGTCCAGGAGTCCCAGGAAGGTGCTAAATGTTGGGGGGGGGGGGGGGGTTCAGGTCTTCATTATCTTCATGGCCCATTCATCCAAGGCGCTTCTTGCCTTTGTCGATACGCTTTTGCTTGTCCCACTCGGCCTGCATTGCTCATCAGTTTGTCCATCTGGAATAGTGAGTGCAGTTGACGCGGAAATACAAACATTGATGCAAAGGCGCAGGCACAAACACAAACAAACACAGGGCCCCACGGGGTTAGGCATCAAACAAACTTGTTAAGCGTCAAGCAATGTATTTCAAACAGAAAAAACTTATTTAGCATCAACAAATAACTTGAATACTGGACATCATGTTGCTGCAAAGCGCAGCAAAAGACTGGAACTGCGCCATGGAAAGTTAACAACATATACGGCTTCAAAAACAAACTTGTCGTGCATGGTTGGTGTTGCTTCGTTTGGAGTTTGTTGCCGGTTTTGGGTGGGTTTAGGGTAGGTTTGAGGTGGGTTTCGGCCAATCCTAATCCCACCCTAAAAGCACCGAAACCCCACCTCGAACCCACCCTAAGCCCACCCATTGCCCCCCACCCTAAGCCAAACAACCCCAAACCAACTATCCCCACCGCGAACAAACTCCAAACGGAGCAGCCCCAGCCAGCCATGCCCAACAAGTTTGTGTTGCATGCTTGATCTTAATTGCTTGATGTTGTAGTTCCAGTTGTTTACTGTGTGTTGCAGCAGAGTGGTGCCCAACAAGTATTTTCCTTGATGCCTAATAATTTGTGCTCTTGATTTGCAGAAACAGGCTGTTTGGCTTAGGCCCCCCCCCACCCTCCACCCCCCCTGAAAGGAGCAAGCACAAACAAATGCATCAGCCAGGTGAGAATGCTGCCAAAAAAGAGCCGGGCACTCCCCGGCCAGTGCAGCAGGCACAAACAACCACATCGGGCAGTCCTCCCTGCCTTCCGTGCTTCCTTCCTTACTTACTTCCTTACTTCCTTGGCAGTTGCCTTCGGAATGGCAACTGTTTTCTCTTGATGCCTAGTAAGTTTGTTTGATGCCTATCGCCACAGACACAGCGACATACACTCAAAGATTCCCAAACACGCAGAGAGACAAGAGAGAGAGAGAGAGAGAGAGAGAGACACGGACACAAACACAGACGGAGACACAAACTCAAGCACACAGACACACAGACACACAGACACACAGACACACAAACACACAGACACACAGACACGCAGACACACAGACACACAGACACAGACAGAGAGAGAGAGAGAGAGAGACACACACATGATGAGGTTGGAAAATGGGTACGGTTGCTTGGCAGATACCTAGGTGCGTCAAGAGACACATTGAGCGCCTGCACTCAATGAACAGCCACGTGTGATTGAGCCTCGACGGCATTTTGCAACCAATTCACCTGGGAAAAGCGGACTGTTGAGTCCTCATCTAAGTGTTGCGGCCTCAGTTGCAGCTTGTCCACTGGCAGTTTGTCTCAAAGAATCTGATCCAATGGTTGCGTCCTGAATCACTCAGCCTTTACTCACTGTACAATATCTAAATGCAGCAAAGCTTTGGAGTTCAATACGTATGTGCTGGCCTCATCTACAACTGAACCTATGCTGCCAAGACACGTCTAAAGCCGCTCGACACGGGTTTGTGAGCCATGTTCATGACACCTGTTCACTGCATCTCCTATCCCGACAAATCTAGGACCAGTCGGTCAAGAGATTTAGTCCGAGCCTTCCCACAACCCTGGGTGCGACTCACATCCGAGCCCCACCCCACAAGTAGTGATTTGCCTGCCTCTCCGGCCATAAAGTACTTGTCCTGGCCGAAGGTCAAGTAACAGTCCGGCAACTGATTCATGAAAGTGCTGTTGTGATTGATTGACCCTGTTGTTGATTCGCAAAAAGCTGACCGTGTTGTTGTTGATTTGCCAAGCGTGCTGCCCACTGTAGAGGCCTGAAGCTGCTAGACACGAGCCAGCGGCAACCCTGTGGCCCTCTATCGCTCAAACGTTCGGCACCCTGCCCTCTGTCAAGCAGTAGGAAATAGCCTAACCTTGGGGTTGCGAAGCATAAACGTTGACACACATGATATGGTCCAGAACCTTGCAAGCAACGTTCCGGCAGCCGATCGCTCTGAGCGGGTTATTCTGTGCTGCTCTACGAGCTAATCAATTCCCTGCCAGTGCGGAGGCACCAAAGTACAAAGTGCTTGCAACACCTCACGCTCAACAAACTTCAAACACCCCCATGTGTTGGGGGAAAAGTATTCTCATGCATAATATATACGTGTGTGACTCAAAACTTGGGAACTTGAGGACTTGATGGCTTGATCATCTTTGCATGCACCAGCTGAGAAAGAAGATGACTGCCGCTGATTGACTGATTGGCAAACTCGTAGACAAATCACGCGCATGTTGTTCTAAAACTAGTTTTGGGTGCGAGGGATGATTTGCGATGTCGCATCCAAACACGCAAAAGAAGTTTCGTTGCTGAGCGTGATGCAACCCAACGTCTCCATGGTTGATCAATCTGCGCTGTTGGGGATACGGTGCAAATCTGTTCAAAACAGTCTCTATAAATCTTCAACGCTAGATTTTGAATAAGGACCCTGTGATACTGAAACAATAATGCTTCTACAAGGTAACTTGTCTGCCTGCGGATATGGTGATTGTTTGAATTCATACTTCTAGGTTCTATTGTCGGAGGCTTTAACTTCTGTTTTATTAATGTTTAGGAATAAACGATACAATATAATACTGATGGAACTTTATGAACAGTAAAGGGCACACACACACGCAAGCACACACACACACACTAGAAATGCAACTGCCTTTTAGCCAAAACCTCAGAGCCCAACTCCCGACCGTCTGTCTCTTTAAGCCGGCGAACTTTTGGGCAAGGTGTGTCCGACAGCTGTTGGCAGAAGGCTGCATCGACCCAGCCACTCGGTCTCGCGTTGGTTGCTGCGCTCCAACGCTGTCACCGCTTTCTTGTCCGCTGGTGAGCGGTCGCACCCCGGGAAGGGCATTTCGCCGCGCCGCCGTGAGAACATGCAGCAGCGTTCCGCGTGCACTGGCTCTCCGCAGTTGCAGCCTTGCCGCTTTGACGTTTGCATCAGCGTGCGTAGACGTGACACCTCTGCGCGCAGCGTCTGCGCGCACGTTTCGCAGGTGTACAAACCTACTTGCGCCACCTCTGCACCCGTGCAGCGAGCCGCAGCCTTGTTTGCGCACGAGCTGCACGGGGAGGGCTGGGGTGACGGCACGTGCGTCGCACGCTTCACATGTGTGTTCGTGTTTCTGGCGCAATCGCTTGCTTTTGCAGCCCTCTCCCCCGCACACCACGCAAGGCAGCACGGCGGACGCTTGCTTGGCTGCGTGGCTGCCACACTTGCTTAGGAGAAAGCAGCCGTTGCATATTTGCGGGCAATTGCCAAGGAGTACTGCACATACACCCGAACCGCGTTCCCCGCAGACCATCTCCCAAGTTGGGCAAAGGTTGCCCCACCACGGCAGACTGAGTAAGGTTTGAAGCTGTAGGGCTCCAAGGACGACACGCCGACTAAGTGTTGGTCAGGCTTGGCCTGCAACAGCCAAGCCTTGGTGAGCTGAACGGTGAGCCAGATACAGTGACACCATCTGCCCCCGCATTGCGATGAGCCGTTTTTGTTCGACCCAGGCGGATGACCAGACTTGTCATCAGCGTTAGTTTGAAGTTAACAAGGCCAGTGCAAGGATCGGGTTTTTGGGCTGAAGGGTGCACAGGAAAACTTCCAACGTTTGCAAAGCAAAAGGAGGCGCTCTTGTAGGCAGCTTGTGTTGCTGCGACGCTTTGAGCAAGCGCCATGACCTGGGAAGGTGTCGGCGCAGAGATGGTTGGGCATGCTGGACAAAGGAAATCTCCCACATACTAAAATTATCCCTCTTCCCACAAAAATCGCAGGGCTGGTCATTGACTACTTCCTTGGTGGAACCAAGCTCACAATTTTGGGAGCAAGGCTTTGTCGTATCTGGCTTTGGTGCTTGGCTGAACTACTAAGTCCCTTAAACCCCGACGTGTCAGAAGCATAGGCTTGGTCGACCATGATGCTTGTGCCAACCACATGCCCAGCGCCAAATGCCGCAAGGTGTGGTGGGCGTCTCACCGGAACCACCTTCAAATGACATAGTCATCTGCAAGTCTAAAACACAAAACTTCATACTGACTTCTTTTAACGGCAAACCCTTGAGCACAATTTTGTGAAAACAACTTGACATGACTTTCAATTCCTTGACCTGGGGTGGTGGCACAAAGGCTGTTCATTGTCTCCCATTGAGTTGTCTAGATGTCTCTGATTGAGTGGTCTAAATGTCTCCATTGAGTTGTTCAAGTGGCTAGATTTATATACTGGTCTTGGAAGGAATATCCCATAAATGCCATTTTAAACTATTATGACAACTATGTTGTCTATCTTTTCTATTTACTTAGGGCTCGCCTCTTGCCAATAATAATACCCTTGCTGATCATATGCCCATAAGATATTACATGCTTTTTTTGTATATGGTCGGCGGGGTCCTCACTAACTGTTCCGAATATCTGTGCCTAGGCGAACTAAGCGCATTCCAATTTTGCCCACGTAAAACTGAACAAAAAAGCATCGCTTCAACCCCCTTCACTCAATGCCGTTCATGGCAGAAAGGGGCACCCAAAGAGTCTTTACATTCTGCAGGCAGTATCCCCACCCGGGATAAAGATAAAATGAAGCCGACCACGCGGGGCTTCTGAGCGCAACCAGGGAGTTGAAGAAACCAGTTGCAACGAAAGGAGGGAGAAGACGGCCAAAAGCAGAACGTGTGTATTCTGGGGGCTTCACAAGCCACCAGTGGGCCCGGCTCCTTCGTGGCGTCATATCTGTAGCCGCCCCGCATCATGAGCGAATGAAGCTCGCTCTTCACCTCGCAGCAGATTGGGGCTTGCGGACAAACTTCAGGGACTCCCCAGGCTTCTTGAACAAAACACTGACACCAATTCCAAAAGGGGGGCAACGGCCAACCGAGCCGGCTGGTCTTGCCGCACGATGCTAAAACGGCTGGAAAAGCAGGACAAATAACATCTTCGATGATCCGCAAAGTATGATGCGTGAAAAGCCAGCCACCTTTCTCAGGTGTCACGGAAGCGGAACGCGCAAGCTTGCTCAACCAACGGGAGCTCTGCCTTGCACCGCGAAACATCTGCCAGCTGCCAAATGTTTGGGAAGTCACCCCAATTGGCATCTCTCAACTTTGCAGTGGGCAAGGCCATGGTGTGAAGGAACCATGTACCGAGGAAAGTCATGATCCTCTTTGCAACACAGCAGCTACGAAACATGAAATCTGAAGCTTCAAACTCGTTAACCTGGCTGGAAGCCATGCGAGCCGCCGTCATGCTTTTAAAGCCAATGAAAGACTCGCTTGGCCGAATTGAACAAGTACAACAAATGTGGGTTACCCTAAAAAAGAACTGCTGTGGGCATCAGGAAAACAACACATCACACAGTGTCAAACTTACGTAGAGGTGTGATCTAAACAGGGCACTTGCCCTTCTTCAATACGATATGGTTTGAACACCCACTCCTGGAATGGGAGTATTTTCCGCTGATGCGAGCGATCTTGACAAAGGCATCAAAAATCATGGTATGCTTGATTCCCCAAGCAGTATCTAGTGTGCTTGTGACAATTCATGGTTTGCCTGAAGACCCGGATCGCTTAACAAGTGATCGCTTCTGGCACCGGGTTCGAGAATCCACGACGTGTTCTGTGCAGGCAAAGCATGCTGTTGAAATCATGCATGTGTCCATATTTGAGGAGCTCATTACTGGATGCCCTCCGGCCAAAGCGGATTTGCTGTGAATGGGAGGGCAGGATATGTGTCAAGTCTAACCCACTCATCCTTTCCTGACACAAAATAAAAGAGATCACGGCATATGATACGGCATATGACACCATGTAGGCTCCCTTTTGAAGCCTCCCCTGACGCATAGGTACAAACACGACTCCCTGAGCACTGGCCTTCCCCATGGCCGAAGCTCTGGCTTGGCTTCAGTTGGCTCACGCTGAAGCCAAAATGTGGCTGTGTGAGGGGATCCATGTAGCAAGCAGAAAGCATGGCGGACATCCTTAAAGAAACGAGATGCACGTGGCCAACCAAGATGAGAGTCATCCAAAAAAGATACCAGCAGGATGTTTAAAATCACAAGGTGAGGATAATTTGGACACCCCCGAGACCCTGGGAAGAAATGGAACCAGCCAGGAAACGAACATGCCTTTCCCCAAATCCTCAATCCGCCCAATACTAAATTAGAATCGGATATAGTTGGGCCAATACTAAACCGATACCATCCCAACTGCATTCCTGTTAGGGAATAGAGCTCTGTTTCTGTGCCATGAAA
>CAUJNA010000112.1:152500-170000 GCA_963377175.1 Effrenium voratum
GCAAACACGGACACAGAGAAGAAAGAGCAAGACACAGAAAGGAAAAGCGTTTAGAACAATCTCACAACGATCCTGTAATTCAGCAACTTGAATACATGGGGTGCGGTCGGGAAAGAAATCTGAAAGCAAGTTTGCTTGCGGACTCCAAGATCATTAAGAAATGAGAACAAGTGGCTCGACAGGAATGTTGTAACTTCAATTCAAAACTGCTTGTTGTTGCGTATCTAGAAATAATAGTTATATCAATCATCGGGCGTGCACCCAAAAAAAAACATCAAAGACACATTGAAAGCTGCATGTAAAGATCGCATGCAAGGTGGCAGTGCCTGACGCAAAGGCTTCTACCCAAACCCTCAGTGCCGATTTCGGGAATCTGAGTACAGTTGTTCTGGGAGAAACACAGAGGTGCAACTAGATTAGTTTCAGTATGCATATTGAAGTGCAAACACGTGTGTCATGTTTGAAATTTCCCCAGAGAAAGCATTTAACAAGGAGCTGCATGAAGCGTTAACCAGAACCTGCGCGAAGCAGGTCTGGCAGAACTTGCCAACCCCAATAATTACGAAGCACTGACAAAACCTGCACTCCAAGCGGCAACAAGAACTGGCGCTCCAAAGCGTCAAAACGATGGAACAAGGAGAGAACCTTCTTTTAGAGGTGCGGCAGCGCAAACCACAGGAAACATGTTTTCCTAGGCGACTCTAAAATTCGACAAGCACCCGCTCGAGCTGACCGCGGCCAAATGTCGGACCTTGCCACCACTGTCCTTCCAGCTTTCCAGCTGGCCCTCACCGCAGCAGTGAAGCATGCCCCCCTGGCAGATGCCCATGGCTTCAACGGGGCGAAACGCCTCGCAACGGATAGGGCCAAAAGACAGTCCTAAGTCAGCTTGGGGCAAACCCACGGGTGTGGTGAGACATTCCTGAGCTGCTTGCTAATGTTCGCTTATTCCTCTGGAGTGGACTTGAAAACATGAGTGAGACTGATGGCAAGCTTTGTCTTTAACCCATGCTTTGTCTGTGGGATATAACATATGTTTGGTCCTGATTGCGCCGTCCCTGTGATGTGGGGCAAGATGGCGGGTGATGAGCCCGAATAAGTCAGGTTTCGATGGAGTGTCGCACAATCTCATCAGCACAGCATTTGAGCCACGCACAAGGGCCGCCACCAAGACCACAGGGATATCGGCAAATTGAGGCGGCTGGTAGGGAGCCGTGAGAGCCTGCACCAAGGTACAGGAAGCCTTCCGGAAATGCGGATAAATCCATCTTGCCAAATGAAGCAAAACAAACAAACCTTGCAGGATTCACCCCGACACCACTGGCTCGCCCAGCAAATCGAAACTTGAAAAGGACGAGCTGCAGCGGTCATATCAAGCAAGCATCCTAGATTCTCATTTTGTCAGAAGACTTTGGCGCACTTACCCAGCGTTGGATCTTGGATGGAGGCCATCAACATCAAGTGCGTGAAGTCAGCACAGGCCCAGCCGCAGTTCCGGACTTTTGCTCCCAGAGATCACTGCGTGAACTCGCTGGCTCGTTGGATTGCTTGCTTGTAGAGCCTCGCAGCTTGAGAGGAAGGGCTTGCTGGGTATGGCATGGCGTGATCTTGGCGGTTGAAGTTCATGCTTTTGTCAAGGGGTGAAGAACCTCATGAATGTGTGCAACGTGCACTGCTGCTTCCGCCCCCCAAGGCCTGTGGCTGACAAGGTCCAGAACCACCAACGTGATCAGCAGAAGCACGAAGGCCACTGGAATGGGCGCTCTCCTGCATACAAAACGGCCCAGTGCACAAGAAACATACGAGGCATATGTGTGACTTTCCGCTTTTGCAACCCAAACTTGCAAAGGGCCCGTCCAGCGACAGGTCTTCGTCTCTTCATCCAGCGTCATGAAAATGTAGTGCGAGCAGGGCGGATCCTCGCCTAGCAAGAATGCTATTTGGGTGGCAATGGGAACAGTAGCGGTAGTGGTCACGGCAAGAATCCTGAATCTTTGCTTGAATTTAGTCTTGATAGCATCATTAGCGGCAGCGGTGAAGGCATGTGTAGTCATCAATGTGCAGACTCAAGCTGGGGTTGGAAACCCCAAACTCTTTGCAACCAGAGCTTGAGGAAGTCAAGCTGTCTGCACGTCACACCCTCTAGATGATGGGTTGATGACCACTGTAACTGGAGACATGACCAGGTCTGATTGAGTATCCCTCCAAATGCTTGAGACACACTCCAACATATCTGACTCAGAGGTCACTGATCCCTTGATCACAACAGACTCAGCGTCCACCGAGCTTTGCGCAGCTCAGCTAGGCTGCCGGGCAAATGTTCAGAGGAGGAAAATAGCCTTAGCAAATCAATGGCACAACGGCACGGTCTCAAGGCTCCAAAAAAGGCCACTTATTGCTACAGGAATGTCTCCTGAAAGGAGAAGCAAATCCAATCACGCTCCAAGCAGTTAAATCTGTCATCAGTCGGTGATTGGCTAGCATGCACGAACTTCGCAAATGAGAAAGCAAACCAGCCTGGTCAACTGCCGACGGTCCCGCATGTTGGAATCACTCTGCTTGAAACTCTGCCACATCAGCAATTGGTTGATATGTCTCAATCTGCCGAGCCAGTGCGATTCCCTCTCTGCAGGCATCGCGTGCTGCTAGGACCACTTGCCTGACTCTTGATACAAAAGCGCCCAACAGCTATGGTGCAAGCAAGAAGCTCTGCATCGCAATACAGGTGGGTGGAGTTGCACAGCCAGCCTGGTAGCGTTGGTCCACTGCTGTGGGAGGACAAAGGGCGAGATGAGTGGGCGAGATGGGTGGCCTTGTATACATGGATGATTCCAACGAGCATGTGAGCCATGTTCTCGCCCGGGACGGCTCCGCTCGCCTCGGAGCTCTCGGCCGCCGGATCGCCCCGGGAAGCCAGGCCTCGCCCGAGCTCACGAAGCTGAAACATTGGGCACAGGGTTCCACAAACCCTATCAGGTCTCCTGCAAGCTCAGAGGAAAAACCTGACCAAAGAAAACCAAGACACTGCTGAAATGGAGAGGGCAAGCCAAGCATCAAGCCAAAATAACGAGCTATACACTCCAAGTCAAGCCCGCCTCGATTGTGCTTGCGTGCATTGCGACACTCTGATGAGAAGCTTTGTCAAACGCAAAGAAAACATGAGCTGCGCGCTCGTTGATCTTGCCTTTGCCATGGCATCCCGTCGCATAGTTTCCGCGAAAAGATGTCAACGCTGCCAGGAAGAGCCAATAGCCTCATCTATTTCACCCTGCTCAAGATCAGACCCATGTGAATATGTGAAGCTTCAGAAGAAAAGGTCTGCAATGCTACAATGCTACAGTCCCAAAGTTGCATTCACTGAAATATGACACGTGCTACCTCATTCCAATTGTCTATGCCTGTTTTGAGTACGGTATCTCACCGATTCGTCAACTTACCCATGAATTGTATAGTTGCAGACATGTTCTTGGTCTTCACCGCTGCTCTCTTCTCCTTCTCGCGCCGCTGCTACTGCTCCTCCTCCTCCTCCTCCTCCTCCTCCTCCTCCTCCTCCTCTTCCTCCTCCTCCTCCTCCTCCCTTGTTGATCCAATGTCTTAGATCTTGATCACTCGAGAGCATTCTTACTGCATGCGTTGTTCCAAAGAGTTGCTCATGATGCTGTTGCTTCCACACTTGCGGGTTTCTGCAGAACATGTTCCAAAAGCTAATAAAACTAACCTCAGTTTCAAAGGACGAAGAAACCCCACATGGACAAGGCTGGCAAGCAGCTTGATGCTCGAACTGGCATAGGAATGACACCGCGAAGTGCGGGATGAACCGTTTGTGCTTGTATAATATACTGTATAGCTACTTGCAGCAAAGCCTTAAACAGCCATCCATGCCGTAGAACATCTACTGATTGGCGGCCAGGGACAACTGACCTGCCCAGCCCTTCAGCTCCCAACCAATGGTGGCGTTTTGCAGGTCCACGACCTCATTGCTGGCTCAGGGCCAGTTTCTGGCCCCGCACCGGCAAGAACTTGGCGATCCCCAAACATCTTTCGTCTTTAAAGGGCGTGGGGGAATGCGACGACAACAGCACTGGCCACTGGCAACTCTACAAATGCCTCTTTGATTGTCGGCACTTTGGGTGACAGACTGGCAGACCCATGCTAAGAAAGGCGTGTCATTCAAGAGGGAGAATAGCAAACCAGCACTGTTGCACCGCTCCAAACGCGGCAACTGTCGAAAGAACATCAAGCTAGTCAAACTGCCGTGTTCCGGAGCCATTGCGCCTAGGGGGCTGCACGACCAAACAACCGCATAGGGAGGGCAAAGCACTTTTGATCACATGCTTCACCCTGCTGCAGCAAGAAGCGCTGTGATGAGAATCCGGCTACATAGAGCGCAGACGCCACCATTGATCCAAATGCTATGTGTGAGTACCTGGCTCAGCAACCCTGGCTGTCTATTTACTCTTTCAACTTTAAGCGTGGCTGGCTCAGACGCTTCCATGAATGCTTCTCGTTTCGCTCGTGTCAATCAAGAGATGAATGGGTCGGAAGACCAATTCAAAACTTGCATGCGACACACCTAATCTTTACAATTGCTCCATAGGAGCAATGGCAGCAATGACAGCAATAGCAAGTTCCATGGGGCCCACCCTGGTGATGCGGCATGCATCATGTGAGGTTGATGCATGCCCAGGACCTTGTTCATAGGCCCCCAAAGCTCGTCCGCTTGAAACACGACAAACCCGACAAATAGCGGAAAAGAAACCCAGAAATCAAAGAAGCAGGGATCGGGGCGGAGTGGGCTGTGAGGGAATCTCTTTCCTGGTTGACAATCATCCCAATGTATGTTCCCAACGATCCTCACCTTTTGTCCAAGTCCTTGCTGATTTATCACCCTGATTTGAAAACCCGTTTGTTGACGCCCTCCTTCTGCTTCTGTTTGCGCATGTCGGCATGCCGTCTTGCCCAGCCCGTGGGCACATCATGTCCGCTGGGATGGTCTCCTTGTTGGTGTCCTGTCTGGCCACGCACAGGAGCTTGTCACCCGAGGCGTTCCTGCACTCCGCACACGGACGGAAGCGGATGTGCTGCCCTTTGCCAGGGTATGCCAGAGCCATCAACCCATCCCAACCTTTAGGCGCTGAGTGAGCAGCAATCAAGAACCGTGATTGCCTGATTGCACAGCTCATCTCGGAATGATGCGCGCTGACATGCAACAACATCATCCTGCTTGAACATTGAGCATGTCACAACATGATGCATGATTGTGACCACATCGCATTCACTGCAAAGATAAGATGATGTCATTCAACGACAACAACAACTAAGCCTCTTAAAGGCAGGCCTAAGTGCCAATGCAACTATGACACTGCCAGTCATGGCCATGTCAAATTCAAAGACAACTTGGAACATAAGTCATCCCTTGAAGCAAGTAGAAGTAGCAAGAACCTTGTCTCTTTGAGGATCCTTCATTTCGCGAATGGACACTATGAAAAAAGGGCGTATTTCCTTTAACCTTTGGCAATTGCCAAGAAGGGTATCTACCAGGAGCAGAGGCAAAGGACAGTTTGTTTCACCAAAGCATGGCACGCTCCAGTACATTTGAGCATGGGACAAAACTTTCGTGGGCCTTTTGGAGTTAAAGGGAATCCAAAGAATAACGAAGCACCCAAATTAAGTTCCCGCGGCCTGAAGACGAGTCGCTTCAGCGAGAGCACCACCGATGGGGGCTCTGGCCTAGGTTTCCAGTGAAGCCATCGCGAGCTCATTGAGTTTTGACCAAAGCGATTTCTAGATTGCACTATCTCATTCTTAGTCAGATCCCCCTACTACAATAGCCAAGCTGTTGGGCGATGCATTTCAGAGGGTGCGGGGGACAAGAGAAAAGCGATAGCAGTTCATGCTGAAGTACAACACTGTTCAGTGAGAAAGGTTGAGTGAGTTTAGACGATGGGAGGATGACCTACTGCCACAGACAATTTAGCAGCTCATCGGCCAACGGTCTCGCGTCCGTCTTGGAATCACTCCCAAAGCAAGCTCAACAAAGATGTCGAGAAACGCGCAAACAACTGGCAAGCTTAGGCAACAAACAGCTTGCAATCATTTGCAGATCCGCAACGCACGGTGACGATGGAGCCACCAAAACTGCTGTTGCCTACCCCGTGCGCGAATCAGGCCCCTTGCGAAACATTGGCTGCTGAATGCAACAAATGTTCCAAGCCGGGGATGGACCATGAGCCTTTCCGAGCCACTGTCGCAGCCCGTTCACGCCACCATAATCTCCCTTCAAGGGGCAAGGTGCCGGTTCGAAGCAAACACGCCCTTTGCGTATGCACATCTGGGCTCGACGGCTCCTGTGAGTCTTCGAGCTGGAAGCTCAGGCTGGGCCTCAATTCGAAAGCTGAGCCCTATAGTGACCCTGCCACCCGAGAAGCGGGTGGGGGACAGCGAAGGTCGGGAGGAACTCAGAATTCCTCAAGGAAGAAGCCTGTTCGCCTGATTCTCTGAGTCCGGCTGAATTTTAGAAGCTCACTGGCCTGGAGGGAAAGCCCCTCCCACCGTGCCTTGTCCTTTCAAACATGGGCTAACGATGCTATAGGCAACATGTCGGAATGAGTCTTGAAGCCAATGTCTACCAGTTCCACGATTGTCAAACACAACATGTGCGCAAAAAAGAAAAGGCTGAGGACACTCGGTGGACTGCTGAAGGGCAGGTTATGTTGACTTGAGGCTGGCTGGAAGCTTGGCAGCTTGAGTCTGTGATGTGCACATGGTATGTAGAGTATCTGTAGATTGCCGAATGTGTGTTCTTGCGCTGAAAAACTTGACGGTTTTACATGCGCAAACTCGTGCTGCTTGTGAACCAATGTTCGAGTATGTCATTCTGTCATGGCCCCTTCTTTGCCTGGAAAACAAAGGCCTTCTACACAAAGCAAACACGAAGTTCATCAAGAAGCCAGCCACTCCCTGACAAGAACTGGATCCAAAACCATCGCAATAGTCTCCACCTCCCCACACTCATCCCCAGCGCGGCTCTGAGACATAGAAGAGCTTCTCAAACAGGCGGACCCCCTTCTGGTCAGTAAGAGGAAAACAAGGTTTGGTGACCATGAAGCAAATCTTGAGAAGACGAAGCCAGCGGACGAGACAACTTGGCTTCAGCCAAAGGGAGTCCTCCCGTGGCGCTTCCTCTCACCCCAAAAACCGCTGGCCGGGGCTGCAGCAGCGTCCCTGTCGCCTGCACGGAAATCTCGCCACACTGACAATGTTGCATCCCCTCTCATGCCCTACTTCGGCCAAACTGACGTATTGAATAGTCGGATTGGGCGTCACCGAACAACTCAGCTTGAACAAACAGGAAGCTGCCTCACTTGGAAAGACAAGCTCGAGGCCAGAATTTCATGCCCTGCGATGTTCGTAGGCAATCGAAAGGAGGGTGCCCAGGGCTGAGCCAAAACGGCCGCCATAAATTTGCTTCGCTCCCGCCTGCGGCGAGCAAAGGTGGCCGTAGGACTTCTCTCCCATTTTGAAAGGACAGTCCACAGGGATGTGGGTCCTTGGAATGCTCAAGCAGCAAGCAGAACAAAGCAGCCCAGATCCATACAATCACAACACAGGTCCGGTGCATCCATGAAAGTGCTTCAGGTTCTACGTTGCAACTACCTGTTCAACTGGAACCTGCGAAGCAGCATGATCGTCAAGGCTGCTACTGCTCGCGCAGGTCTTGGTGCCTGTCCCAGTCCCCAGTAAGAGAAGATGACGATTTCTCCCCATTCAACAGCTCATAACGATATCATTCGAATTCGAACCTTCTGATCCTCTGAATACGACGTAGGCTCCAGGTCTTTTGAGCCTCCACCCTGGCCAAGCCCCCGGCATCAAGCGGTCGAAGAGAAACGGCGGCAAAGCCAGGCAGGGCCTTGGCACATCCGCGTCCAACCCCGTCTCAAACGGCTGAAACCACTCCGGCCGCACGCAGCTACACCAAAAGGAGCGGAGACTTTGAGGTGTCAACTTTCAATGGATGGAAGTGCGTATGATATTGTGGCTTCTTGGATTCTTGGCCATGGGTAATCCCAAAACGGACATAAGTAACGTGTTGAAGTGTCCGACAACCGACAACCCGCTCATCAATCCCAAGCACAGCTCGCGCGCAGTCCATTGGTCAATCGAGTCTATCAGCCGGCCTGTTGGTCCAGTCCCAAACATGCCACACACGTGTACGATGGGGTCAAAGAACATATTATGAACGCCGGCGGCAAGCTTCACATGATTAATGTTTAAGCCGCGGACTTTCCGTCCCAGCAAATGCCACGGAGATAAGGGAACAGGCAAACATTCAAGTCATTAGGTACCCTTTCAAATCAAGGCAAACTTACACTTCACGTGCCCTCCAGCTTTACTTTCCTACACCAAACAGGTTCGGACTGAATTCATGTCTACATCGCGTGACTGCTCTTCCAGCTGATAACCACTCTCCGCATTCCCAGCATTGACATCCTGCGGTGTGACTTGGAGTTTCACGGCTTTTATGTCAAGCGACCCCAAACAACATTGTCAGTCGGGTGCATGTTGCTTGAGCTGGCACATGATTATTATTGCACGGGTGTTGCATCAAAACGTGTTTGACTGTCAACTGCCGTCATAGGGTCCTTTGTTTATAGTTGCAATCACACTTCTGTGGATCATGAAATTTAAATATAAGAGCTGTCCTGGAAACATCATTGCCGTGCCAAATCATTTCTTTGTCCAGTAGCAATTTGTTACCTTTGGTATGACTGGCAGGAGGCAGTCTCAGACTTGGCCACATATGTTTGCAGAACGGAACGCTACTTCTCCCAACACTTTCAAAGGACCGAAGGAGAAAAAGACCCGACTTGTCTGTTCAACAGGTGGACAGCAGCCCTGGAGCAATGTGCAGCTTCCAACATCTTCCAACCCCCAGGGTTCCTGCCCAGAGGTGTCAATGATGGTCAGCCAATTTGAGGAGGCGTTGTACAGGAGGTCAACTCCGCACACCTCCCAAGTGCAAGTGGGGGAGCTGGCGCTATATAGATTCCAAGGCATAGAAAGCAACACTAAACGATGACGCAAAGTGCAGGGCATGGTGGCTTCCGACAAGACCTTCTTGCAGCTTCACAGACTTGATGCTTGAGCGTAGCTGGCGAGCCTGACCAAGTACAAAACATGCAATACAACGCGCGACACAAATCCGGGAAACCTCAAGGCCGTCGGAAAAGCATGTCTCCGGCAAGCCCAGCTGGAAATCATGTTGGGCAAAGCCCTCCTGCGCCGTGTGCCCAGCCTTCGGCCGGTAGATGAGAAGCTCGTGCATCGCATCGTTGATCATGTCACCAGTCTGCTTTGGCTGGCTCCAGAGTAAATGTTCCCGAGCTGCAGGATCCACCTGAATCCGAAAATGCGGCGGGAGACACCGGGCAATGTCTTTGAAGACAGAAGCGTGAGTGATCATAACCTGAAGTAGTTTTAGTGACCTTGTCTGCCTGGCTTCTCTTGGCTGCCGGCAGACAACAGTGTCAATTTACGACAATGAAAAGTAAGACTGTAAGACTCTCCCAATTTGGTTGTAAGACTCTCCCAATTTGCTTGAATATTTCGATGATCGCAATTTTGTTTGACCACTACCCGCGCCCCCCAAGACATCTATGAAGCATGTTACGTAAGTTGGCGCCAGGCGCCGTCCTCCTGAGTCCCAGGAACAGAAATGTCGATTTTTCGTTTTCGTGAAATTGCCCGCGGCTCCAACTTGCCCTCGAAACATAGTTCAACCCAACAGCAGCTCCTCGTCGCAATTTTACGACAGTTTTTTGCAAATGCGCTGAGAACGCCAAGACTCGCCAAAAATAGTCCTTTGGTCCCGAACAGCATGACAGGCCTGTAGCCTCACAGCCCAGCCCAACCAGCAACCCACACAAGCAAGGCCCAGCTGAGCCCGCCCAGCCCAGGCCCGCAAACCTGGCGGCACTCGAGCAAGGGACATCATGACATCAATTGGTCCAGCGACGCCAGAACCTGTCCATGCCTGAATCGCCACTTGACCAGCTCTGCTGCTTGCAGTCGAACCACAGACGCTGCGCGCTCGGCTTGGCCGAGGCGGGCAATGCGCAGTGTTTACCCATTCAAGTTGCCCTTTGAAGCAGTTGTTTAGACCTACGCTATCCGACCTTGACGATTTCAATTGAAAAAAGATCCGTTGTCAACCTTCTTGTATGAATGATTGCAATATTCCCTTGGTAGGGAGCTGGTATTCCGTATTCCCATATCGAAAATGACTGTTTGTGTTTCTATGCTCATTCACTACAGGCCTTGGAACTGCCAGCTGGCAACAACCTGAGGTCGGCTCCTAACGTGTCTTTCGCCTCTAGGGAACAACATGTCCCGCTTGGAAAGGCGCAACCGCGAGCCGCAAGGCCGGCCAAACCTCGTTGAAGACGATGCGGCTTGGGGAGGAGTCCTGAGTCACTGATGCTCAAAGGCCCCGCCCATCAACCACACGTGCTCATGAGTGCCCATTGGTGCAAATCAGTCTAGGCAGCAGACCCTGAGAATTGCGGCTGGCGGAGGATGAAAGTCTAGAAAGAAATTCGTGGCGTTCGTCTTCTGCAAAAGCAGGTGCCACAAGGTTGTGTTTCGGCACGACCTCAGTGGGCGTCCGAATGGGGCCATTGGCGCTATGCATGGAATTCGGCTAATTGCCATCTTGATGAATCCACTGTGCAATGCACGTATCTCTGTCTGCATTTGTGTGTGTGCGTGTCTGTGTGGGTGTGCGCGCGAAACAGTACGCACCAGGTGTTGCCATCAGTCTATAACACGGAGTTGGTACAATTTCCAATTGAAGGGGCCTCCTTGCCATGTTAGTGGGAGCGAGGGTAGTGATTTTGCATTTGGCAGTCGCGGTTTAATCGGGACCCGTTATATGGATGGTGTCCTTTGGTTTCCCTTTGAGCATCCGAGCAGGGGGCCCATGTTTTGGGGCACACTCATTCCCCAAAACAACACTAAATCTGCATCTGGGAATGTGATTCTCGGATGAACAAAAGGAAGTAACTTGAACTCACCCAAAAATGCCAAAGTGTGATCCCCGAGGCTAGGCTGCCGGCAATGTGTACCCGGAGCCGCCGAGGATGCCATCCGCACCTGGCAGACCGAAAGCGAAAGGGGGAAGCTGCGGTGTGATTTGATGTGTCATTTGGCCCAGTTTGGTGGGGCGGCTCGGGGGAAAGGCAACAACTCTCTGTCTGATTTGATGCGGCTCAGAATGCCCACAAGCACCCGGACTCCAGAACTATGTGGGCACCGACTCCTCTGAAACAAGTTCCAGACCGAATCTGGCTGCCAAACCACCAAGCCATTCCATAAAGTGTAGGAAAACATAAAACCTGGCGATGATCTGAGGCCCATTCTCAGCAAACACCGGTCGCTTCGCTTGTACAATCCTCACAACCGAATTGGTTAACCAACGCCCACAGGCGGTTACAATACGTTGGGTGCATGACGTCGTCCTTGACAATGATCATGCTCACTTTATGACTCGGGCTCAACATATTGCAACCAATGGGTTGCCATGCCCAAGAACTGAACATCCTCAAACTCAGCAGGTACCGACACTAAGACCACCTCAGGCCTCAGACTTGGCCAGCGGCACGTTGGTTCCAATGATATGGCAGGTTTCTAGAGGCCCTCATAAAATTCCGACACCAGAAAGCAACACCTGTTGCAAGGGTTTGATACTCTCAGGGAGAAGCTCGCCATGCCTCGAAAGAGGTCCAACGACACGTTGGGCCTCCCAGCAATAAGCGGGGGTCGCTGCAGGCCAAAGAGATCAATCGCGCCACAAAAGGAGATCTCCGTCATGCCGACGCTATATCTTCAGCTTAGCAGCCACTTTCAACCCGGATGAGATGCCAGTAGCCTTGAACTGTGTGGGTGGGGCAAATCCCGGTGACAAAAGCGAAACAGGCATGCGCTGAGATACAACCCCGTGATGCCAGCGCCAACTCAGCACAACCTTTCCAACACCTGAGACCATGCACTGCCCGCTACCACCCTTGCAAATAAAATAAGGACACCCTGCATGAAAGGTGTGGTCTATCTGCAACATGGAGGAAACACTCCAGCGTCTGCATTCATCTGCCAGCTGTTCCGCTGCCTTTTTCAGGCTGAGACTGAGACACCGAAAAAAAGATGGCCCTTGCGGGAATTGGAGGAAACACACAGAACTGCGACCACGCTGGCCAAACAATAAGAGAATCGGCTGAGCCTGTCTCGGAAGGAACCAAGAAATGCTAAAACCAAGCTGCCATTTTGAGTCGCCAGCTTCATTCGCCACAAACAGGGCTTCCAAAACAGCAAAACGCGGGCAGGAAGTGCAGCTGGCTGAGCCCAGAACTTCCCAAGCCAAGTTCGACGCGTTAAGTCGACAAGGAAAACCAAAACACATGCTAAGTAAATGGAATAGGAGCGGTTTTTCCCCTGGAACGCGGCTTCATTCTGCCATCACACTGCAATCTCGTGGCGGATCTGAGGTTTGTATCTATGTAGCCTTGCGAGCCCGTGACTTGCGGACTCAGCTCATGTTGCAAATCATAAAACACAAAGAAGTGGCCAGCCCAAAAAAGGAATGCCGCACAGTTTGCATCGAGTTGCCTCAGAGCGGTCAGGTTCTTCAGCAACAGCCGTACCGGCACTGACGACCAACCTAGCAAGGCAGTCAAAGATCAAAGTCCAGTCCGGTAAAGGGAGGCCTGCGAGGCACCAACTCGTTGAACATGAGAACTACCTGAAAGGGGTTGAACCAGGCGCGGCTCCCAGAATCAAGCTGAAAGGGCCAGTGCGCAAGGAACATTCGGGCATCCAACTGATCAACTTCTCACCTTTGCAAGGGACCTGGGTTGAAAACACCTGGACTGGTCTCGTCTGACCAGAGCTGGACTGGAGCAAATCAGAAAGCCAAAACTCAGCTGCAGGGCTCACACCAGAAGCTGAACAAATATTTCAGAAGGCCTCGCCTCTGAAATTGCCGCCTGTATTCAGTCAACCCTGCACTTCA
Source organism: Effrenium voratum (assembly GCA_963377175.1). Lineage (NCBI taxonomy): Eukaryota > Dinophyceae > Suessiales > Symbiodiniaceae > Effrenium > Effrenium voratum. The sequence goes on from CAUJNA010000112.1 coordinate 165,567, forward strand.
TCTATTTCAAACTTCGGCGCAAAAAAAGTGCAGCAAACTGCGGGAGTTGCGAACTCGGGAACCTGCTGGAGCGAAACAAAGCGAAAGGTTATGTCAGTTGCGACCGCTTGAAGAAGTATCATCCCGCCATTTGTAGGCATTGTCCAGTCACCTGGAAATGCGCCAAGCGGTGGCGTCTACACCAAAACCATTTTTGATTTGGAATCATTCCAGCATCAAAAACATGGCACGACTTCATCAACACTAACCTATGCCATAGTCTGCTGCAGCTTGAAAATCCTAAACTCGCTGTTTGCTAGAACAACTTGGACTCGGCAAAGCTGCCACGAGCCAAGCCAGCAGACTGGGCTGCCAAGCTGACAATTTTGGAGCTGACCTCCAGCATCATGTTGTCCAAAGCCTCCACACCTTGCAGCGATTGAAGGCAGGGTGGGATTCCTGGATCAAAACCCAAGGCATCGAGCCAAAGTCGAAGGCGGCTTTTTGGCAGCGCAGTCGTCGGGTTACAACCAATCACATGATGGATTGAGCACGACAATCAAGGAACCCAAGCCTGGCCTAATCGCCTGGCAAATGCACAAGCACAAGCGAAGTCATCGCCAAAAAAGAAGACACGACGCGCATGTGTCTGTGCGGTCTGATGCTTGATGAGGTCACTAGGTTGGCACTGCTGAATTGGCCCGAAACGGCCAAAACTGCATCAGCAGTGTGCCTGGCTCTCACCTCTCGCCCCCTCTCGCCAGCCTAAAACAACTTTAGCACACAAATGCAGCCATTCGGTGTGCGTCAGTCAAACTGCGCGCCAGCTCCCAGAGCAAAGGCGCTTCAAGTTGACGACAGCCCGTGGAAGCTGTGGCCCCGCACCCTGTTGGTAGTACTCGAGGCCGTCGATGACAAGGGCGTCATTGTGGACTGTGGTGTTGGAGAGGTTGGGCGCGTACCTGCGGCCGTCTACTTGACAACCATCTGCCAATCTCTGTCATGTCAAAACAACACGCCACCAAGCAATAGGGTGAAGATGCCAAACAGTCTGGGCGGGCAGCATATCATCACGTTCACAGTTTTTGCATCATCTAGGGGAGGCTGGCCAATGGGATGGAGGGAAGCTGCCGCGACTTTTGTGTCACGCTCAAAGTGGGGATGTTCGACAGTTTCCTCCAATTGTTGGAGCTCTCGTCCAGAAACTCTTACATTCAACATGTCACGTGCGCCTGGCAAATCAATCAGACTGGCAAAGCAGTGCGTGACTGCCTTGCATCAGTGGCCAGCGAAGTGTTCAAAGGGCAGGCCAAACATTAGACGCAGGCCATCTCCCAATGCCTCGACCGGACGCATCTTTGGCCATCCTCAGGCATGGAAGCTCCGATTGGACGCCCTCCCAAAAACAAACAGGCAACTTGACGGCGTGTCGGTTTCACACCAACGTGGTGTAGCTTCGGTTTGTTTCTGGGCGGCAAAAGCTTCTTTGGCTCTGCTTCTCACCTGCTCGTGCTGATCAGTGCTTCTTTTTTCTATCCCGAGCTTTGTCTATGTCGTACACCGCGGCCAGGAAAGATACCACCTGTCAATGTGAAGAGCGGGAAAAATCAACAGTGCTATCCCTGAGGGGAAACGCAATATCGGTGTTTCAAATGGCCAACCCCATCGCGCGAAATGCTGCTCTTTTCTGGGGCCAAGTCTCTCCCGGTGTTCAGAAAACACAGACCGCAAGCCTTGGGGCTGACCCATCAACAACCAAAAGCCCTTTGCCGCCTCATGTGGCAGGAGGTCTGGACGATGGCTTTCCACCCACCATTTCTGATAGCCGAAGAAATAGAACCAGGAATTCCAGGGCGTATCTTGCCTGGAGGCTGAGACACGTGCAATCTGAGACATCAGTCAATCCAACAGGCTGCCTCAAATACAGCATCACAAATCATGTGAGGGGGTTGTATACACAAGCAAATGCCTTTGCCACGATCAACTCCACGCTTTGTATATTGGAGCCGGGTGTGGGGGTTGTTATGCTCTTGCCCGATTGACAGATCGCTTGCGCATCCCTCCCCAACCCAAACGCCCTATACTGGACTTCATCCACGCAGCACAGCACAATGGGTGGGTCTGAACGAGAGTCTAGTTTTGCCCTCTGTTTCTCTTAAACATCTTTCAGTCAACCTTATCCGCGAAGCACAGGTTCTACGTGAGGGGGCGGGTTGTGGGGGAGCTATAAATGGGTTGCCCGCATAATAGATCACTTGTTGCCCTGGCATGTGCAACGAAAGCAGTGAGCGCAAGGTGAAAGCCAGAAGCCAAAAGCCCCAAAAGCTACGACTTAAACACCACAAAGCCAAGAGACAAAAGCTGAAAGCAAGAGACAAAGCCAAATGCCCAAAGCTGAGCCAAACACAACATGTTTGTTTAGCAACACAAAAACAGAGCCGCACTTCACCACAACACAACCTATCACAAACACCACTCCTTCATGCCACTATGACAATACCCGCGGTGACCACCCCAAACATCACCTAAATTACACAGACCACAAAGACACAGACCTCTACAAAGACCTCTAAGATCAGAAAGACCACAAGCACCACAAGCACCACAAGCACCACAAGCACCACAAGCAGCACAAACACCACAAGCACCACAAGCACCACAAGCACCACAAGCACCACAAGCACCACAAGCACCACAAGCACCACAAGCACCACAAGCACCACAAGCACCACAAGCACCACAAGCACCATAAGCACCACAGGCACCACAGGCACCACAGGCACCACAGGCACCGTAATTAAGCACCGCAACCAGCACCGACGCCACCACCAACGGCCTCAAGTAGGAAGAACATACACTACATTAGGCTACGTCTGAGTCGTGGAAGCCTGGCCTGAGGGTGGCGATCTTTTCGCCAGTGGGGCTTTCCACTGTGGCTGTCCAGTACCTGGGCTGTAAGCTGGGCGGACCTTCCAAACACGCTGCTTGATTGCACCCTACCGCCTCGGAGGCTTTGCCATGCCTAAGACAAGCAATGCGTATCGACGTATCGACTGCCCGGCAGTCGAAGCCCTTCCTATCCAAGGCACGCCTGCAAGGACCACAGGTTCTGGACCGTATGCTGGGACTTGGCCACAAGCTGTCCGCCAGGCAGCTGACCTCATGGATCGCTTGGCAAGCTATGACCATGTGGCAAGCTAGGCATTTGGATGCTTAGTGTGGTGCACCTTCGAAATTTCTTAAGGAGATGTCTCATAATATGATGCTCCGGCGGTCTGGTGATCTAATGATGCAGCAGTTCGTAGTTGGTGGTTTGGTGGCTTGGTGGCTTGGTGGCTTGGCGGCTTGGCGGCCTGGTGGCCTGGTGGCCTGGTGGGGCCTGGTGGGGCCTGGTGGGGCCTGGTGGTTGGTGCTCAATGGTCCGGTACTTTGCAAGGTCTCCGTGAAAGCGGCGTTCACAATCAAGGGATCGTGGGGCTAAGTACACATCTTCCAAGGCCAAGGAGTGTTCCGGCTACTAAGATGCTCGAATGCGTTCGGCGCATGTCAGCTTCATCTCCCAAACAGTTTCTGGTGACCCTGGTTCAAAAGTCCCTGGCAGACTGGCTGGCACACCTCCTTTGCACGGGAAGAAGCTGCTACAACTTTCACGAGCACCACAAACCCTTTCAGCCAAAGATCGGATATTGAAGATCCTCTGCGTGGCGAAGAACCACGGCCTTGCCCAATAATCCTCTTCTATTGCATACCTGCAACACTCAGCTGCAAACAGATCGATCTGGAATGGCAATCGAGCGGGAGCCCCTTCTGTGCGTGCGCGCGTGCAGGCGGGCAGGCGGGCAGCGCGCGCGAGCGGGCGGATGAGCCGTGCCGTGCCATGCCAAACTGCTCAATTTCTGTTGGCTGGGATTCAAAGGAATGCCAAATGAAAACCAATGATGACGCGGAACCCAAATTAGTACAAAAGCCCTTGACGGCATTCTCAACACAGCATCCTCAACACAGCAGCCTCCCTCCCTGAGAACCTTTGAGTACAGTCTTTCTTCGCGCCCTTTGCTGTTGAAGGGCGCAAGTTACATGACACAACCAGTCATGATTCATACTTGCGCCGCAGCAAAAGCTCGTCTTGGCTCTTGCCGATCGACCGATCCAGTCCAAGGCTCTCCCGCTTCAGGCTGGAGCACAGCCACACGTGGTACCGGGTGCCCAGATAAAGGCCCCAAGGCTGCCAGCCCTCCAGGGCGGTGCCTCTACCCTCCTCCACGTAGGCGTACTTCCTCGTTGAGTGCGTGCGGGAAAGCTTTCGGCCGCGAAAAGGGGCCCTTCGTGTTTGGGGCTTGGAGATGGCCTGCTTGAAGTGGGAAAAAATAGAAGAGTCTAAACGGCAGCAGCAGAAGCAGCAGAAGCAGCAGTTGAAGAGCGCCAGCTGGAACCAACATTTAAAATGGCAGCCCT
>CAUJNA010000112.1:175000-177500 GCA_963377175.1 Effrenium voratum
CAAATTCCTAAAACAAACTCGAGAATTTGGGGCATTCACAACAAAACCTCAGCAAATGCAAAATTCAATATTCCCAACAAACCTCGAGAACTCCCAAAGTTCCAAAAAACAAAAATATCAGCAACTACGTCAGGGATTGTAATGTTCAATCCCAGAAAACAACATGCAAAATTCACAACAAACATTGAGAACTCCCAAAAGACAAATGTCCCAAATTCCCAAAATCTCAGCAACTATGTTGGGGATTGAAATGCTCCAAACTAACAGTACATGCAAAAATCACAAAAAAACTGCGAGATTTGTTGGATTTGTTGGGATTCCCAAAAAATCCAAAAACGAAACAGTAAATGCAGCCAATACATGTTCAAAAAACACGATAACTCCCAAAACTCAGCAACTATGGCAAAAAATCAGATGTTCAATCAAAAAAACTCAGTAAAATCAAATGGCCAAAACCTCGAGATTCTTGTGAATTCCCAAAAATACAAAAACTCAGTATGCCAATTCCCCCAAACATCGAGAACTCCCCACTACTCCAAAAACATGTTTAGGGCAGCTGAGGTGTATTTCTTTTTTTTTGGGGGGGAATTCTCGAGGTTTGTTTTGAGTCTTGCATTTGCTGAGGCGCATGTCCCAACGCAGAAATTCATGGGTCGGGCCTTCACCTGAGCACGCAATTTTGGACTCGCCGGAGCACGCAACGATTCTGGTCTCACAGGAGCACGCAGTCGCTCAAAGTACTCTGCCACACAACCCAGCTCCAAAACCGAGCCCTCGTAGGTCACTTCACAAGCATTCGCGTGCAAGTTTGACGCGCGGGCGCAAGTTCTGGAGCACAGGAGCACGCAACGATCCAGGTCTCACAGGATGCGGCAGGCTTCTTGCGGCGTGTGAAGCGCAGGACGCCGCGGACTCCTTGTGACAGTTGGCATGCTTGCCAAGCAACAAGCCGAGCGAATCCCAGTGATCGCCGTTGGTTTCCACTTCACCAACCAAGGAGCTAGTTGTTGTTGGTGCTGCTCCTTGCGAGCACCTGCGTTTGGTCGAGCTTGTGATTTACAATTGCTTGGTTTTTGGGTTCCCCGTCTCTCGTTGTTCAAGGACGTGGAAAAGCTCAGCGCTCACAGCGCTGCGTTTACAAAAGGGAAACAGCTAAAACGTAAATTGTAATTTACGCCTGGCTATCCTACCTCTTTCTTGTCATGGGTCCAAACTTTTACATGTTTACTTGGTTACTTTTACTGGGGAAAGTGAAAGTAACATCGCCAGAAGAACGAAAAGGGTACTTTTTGCTGAGTGGTTGACTCGTCTCACTTTCCTGGGTCTACAAGACGGAAACCTAGGTATGACCAAGCACATTAGAATCAGTGATGCAACCAAAGCTAAACTAATATTGAACTGATGACACGACTCGGCTGAAGCGAGCGTGCTACTAAGAACAAATGCTGAAGTACTACTGAACTCTGTGTAGACTAGGAACACAACAATGAACCTATACAAAACTGATTCCAAGCTAGAAGCAGCAATGCATGATCAATACTTCAATCATACTGTCCAGCTAATACTAAAGTACTACTACACCAATACTGAGGTCGTAAAAGCCCGGGCCGGAGTTCAGGCTGCATTGTGCAAGGAAAAAGTGAGCTTATCATTTGCCTGTATGCTGTATTGGTCTCTTGCCAAGATTTAACAAACTGACAGACAGCCAGTTGTCCTCATCCGCAAATTCAAGAAAAACAGACCCCCGAGGACAGTCTGTTTGTCCATCCATCCTCATTTGCGCGACTTGTTCCTGTCCGAAATAGCATGCAAATGCAGCACGCCACCTGGCTTTCGGGGGGATAGCACCTAGCGTGTTTTTGGGGGTGGGATAGCATATGCATATGTATACACACAGACACAAACATGTAGAATGTATGTATACACACAACATGTATACGTGCCCGTGCCATAAAACGAGCGGAATCAGCAAGTCAAGCAGAATCAACTTCATCAAACAGCTTTGACACTGGTTTGACTCGCTATCCGATTCGTCGTTGTTCGTTGTTTACCCAAGGTTTGCATTGTCCTTGATGGCACCAATAAATCAATCTGGGTGAATTATAATATTTCACCAACCTGAAACAAGGCGGTTGGGGGGCTGTTCTCCACATAAGCCACCATTTGGGGTGAGGTCGTGTGAGGTCGTTGTAATTCACCCAGATCAATGAATGAAGACTGTACCCAAACGCATCTGCCATGTCCTCCCCGGGCCCCCAATGGGTCTGATTCTAAAGCGGCTGCTCGGGCGTCGGCATCACTATAAGACACCCCCAGCCACTGCTGGGGCTGCCACCTGGGCCAGAATGTAGGAACTTGGCACAAAGGCGTAACATAGACAAAACACAATCAGGGTGAGTTGCAATGCTGATTTGGTGGACTCGCTAGCTTTCGCTTGCATTCGATTGCTGTCGCGGGCGATCAATTGCTTGCTTCCGCGTTTGCTTGGTTGCTTTGGGTA
>CAUJNA010000112.1:182500-244846 GCA_963377175.1 Effrenium voratum
GGATTGTTGTGTTTTGGCGCTCTGGCTCACTGACCAGTGTTTGGCAAATGGCTATACTGAAATTCAAGAAGTTACGTTGCAGCTGCGGTCAATATGACGTCCATATGTCTCCAACGGGAGACACCTTGCTTTAAGGTGGCTTTCAACAAGAAGCCAACGGCAAACTGGCCACATTCAGAGGGAGAAAAAATCCGCTTGTGAGGTGTTGCAGTGGGCTTGAGCTATGGTAACCTGCGCTCCTGCCCTCATGGCACGGAGTCACGGCCTCCTGCTTCACAAAGCGACTCACGCTCGGGCTTTGAAGCGGCACAAAAGGTAAACACAAAGCTATACCCTGTGACCAAAAGAAGGCCAAGTTCGCATTGGTGCTTGTGCACATGTTGGCTGAAGCAAAAGTACAGCGGCGGTTCAGCAATGACAAGCTGGCCTTCCACACATTGCGCGCAAGCCTATAGCGGCGTTTCATACAAAATTTGGCAAACTGCTGAGCCAACCTGCCCTCCCATCGTTGGGTAGATGAAGCGAATCTATTGGAATTGGGGCCTTGATGAGCAAAGCTTGCAGTATGTTGCAACCCTTGCAAATCACAGAGGCTTGCATGATGACACACAATATTTTGTACTCGGAGAAGCTGGGATCAAGTGCCCACCAACAAGATGTTGAGGGAACAAAAGGGCGACACCTTCAAGGTATGGCCATCTTCACCAGGCAAAAAGATCGTCCCCCTCGCTGATTTTGTACAAAGCCATGCTGAGAAACGTGACAATCAACGTGTGGCCCCATGTATGGCAGTCCCGGAGGTGCCCATAGACAGTTGCGATGTGTCTGAGCATTCTGAAAACTGCCAAAGAATACAAAACACAAGTGGCTAAGCACCACGGGCTGTCTCAGGCCATGGGTGAGCTGCACTCAGAGTATTACCTGCAATTGTTGGTCTGAGTCAAGATGAAGTCACTGTAAATCCGGCAAAAGGAGCAGTTGCACAGCTTCTGAGATTTAGGACAGCGAGATGTTTCTGCACCGCGCTTCTATGAATGCAACCAGATGTCCTTTGGGCATTCAGAAGGTGAAACGTGGACAACACTGCACACGTCTTGGCACAGATCCCTCCAAGCTGATGACTTGCTTTTAATTGCAAGCCCACGGCAAGCCTCAGGTCATGGCAGTATAAAGCCACCGGGTCCTGAACAATCTACGCCACCTCATTTAATGCAAACAATTATGTTGCCGTACTTATGTACCGGCTGCTTTGTTGAGACATTGCCTCGCCAGGTTTCTAATCTAAAAGAAGGAAAGAAAAAAACAGCAATCTTTCCCACACAGCAAGGTTCCTAATTACAACCTGACAGGAAAGCAGGGAAAGCAATTAAATCAAAAGTGAACCACACCCGTGCCCAACAACTTCGCACTTGACCAGATATGACCCCGACACACACACACACACACACACACACACCATGCTAATGGGAACATCATGAAGCCCCAAAAGGACCGTCAGCTACGTCTGGCATCAGAAATGGGGCTTATTCTTGTTCACCAGATCCGCCTGCAAGGGTTGAGTACTTTCTTCACGACTTCCTTGTGCTGAGACATGGCACTGACTGGTCCTATGGTCCACGAAACCAAAGGGCAATGGCCTAGCTATGACACTTCCCAGTTGTGCGTCTGTCGGCGTCTGTGCCACCCGGATCGGCTCATCTGCCGCCAAAGAGGTTCCACCTCAACTTTGGCTGTGAAAGGGCTCTTTGAAGCGGGGATCGCCTGTGCATGTTTACAACGTACATATTTGTCTACAATGTGCGATCCCTAAATGGATCTGCGAGGCTCACTCGAAATATGCGTATTGTAGATCTGCTGCACGGTTGCTGTTGAAACACGGCTAAATGAATCAAGTCTTCTGGAAGGCGAAATATTCGAGGGAACTGCCAGGAGCATTCGTTAGGGGGCTTTCTGCGCAGGCATTCGTGTGCTTCACCAACGCCATGTTTTTCTTCATGACATCCATCTGCTAGCGTAGAGTTTCAGCCAAGTGGCGGCCTCCTGGATCCCCTCTTTGCCTGGACGGCTTTCACGTCGTCGCTCGAGAACCTCAAGCGAAAGAAGCAGGGGAGTGAGGGCTGGGGGAGTGGGGGGAGTGCCACAGCCAACACGCGTGAAGGCGTGCGGAAGAGTCGCAACTGCAACGATGAATCATGCAGAATCATTTGTGCCAAAGAATTGCAATCAAATACACCATAGACTACAAATTGGGAAGCCCCTACCCTTATTGCGAATATCCCTCCCTCTTGACTGCGTCATGTTCGCATGAGACCAACATTGTTCCGAGCTGCTGGAAGAAGGTCATCAGCACGGGCACCAGCTGCTCAGACTCTGCCTCACCGGCTGAGGCAAAGGTAGAGTTGCCCAGTGGCCGATAAAAACGACACGTTTCTTTGACTGCAAAGGGACAATCATGAAGGGGGAAAAACGGGTGCCACTGGACAGCTGCGGGGGTTTGATCCCTCCTTGGCCAAGAGGGTGCTGTCGGGAGACCTGAGGGAGAAAGTCTCTCAACTGGGCATTCCAGGCACAAACAGAACATCAAGAGTGGGCGAAGACTTTGCCAATGCCCCGCGCCTAGCTTTAAAAAGGCCCCAATCAGTCGCTGGTGCCTGAGAAGGCCCGAGTTCAACAGTCCAACAGCAGCATGAAAGCGCCAAAGACACATAGAAGCGCGTTCAATTAAACTTCCTTGAGCAGGGCCGGACAAGGCTGCGAATAGGGACAAGTAAGGCTTGCCCGAAGCAACTGGCTGCTTGGCAGTTGGCAGATGTGTCAAGAATGGAACTGCTGCGAACATTAAGACCCTGCAGGTCAAGCTCACGTGTATTGGCGCTCATTTGCTTCAAAGAATTTGCTCCAAAATATTGAATCAAGGGAACGACAAGACCGATTGAAAACAAACATGGAACCTGGAGAAACCGTGGAGCGTCATTATCATAGCCTCGTCCTAACGGAACTTTTGGGTGTGTCTTACAAGAAGGGACCCCAAAATGGTGATGTTCCCTTTCGTGGCCCTTTAAACCAACCCCCTTTTGTCACAGCTTCTTGCAGCCCTGGGACATTGGAGGACGGCATCGTCTCCACAAACTTCCGGAAGACGTTGCGGATGTACCTGGCGATGCGGCATCGTGTGTCCCTCAAGACGGGGAAAACCTCTATGTGTGCGCCAGAAACCAAGGCCTACCTGAGATTCCAGCACTCAAGGCATCTGCAAAATCTCAAAGAAGGCTTCCTGTCCTAAGGTTGCAAGAAGAGATTCCTCTGAGCCAGGGGCCAAGATGAATTTCTCCTCACTACCCTTAGCAGCCAAGTCCTGGAAAACGTCAAAAGGGGAAAAGGAAAAACAACGATCCAAGTTCCAAGGCAAAAAGCGCGTTAAGGTCAAGAGACTTGAGTAGCAGAAGCAACAGGTAGCTACTGCTGTCAAATGACAAATGAATATGGAATCCACCACTTTGGAAAGGAAAAGCATGGTGTCACTGCACGCGAAACTCACACCAAACTGAAACACTTCACAGACACTTAGCGCTAGTGACTGAATGGCTTGCAGCAAGGAAGGGAATGCGAGCAAGAAAGTTTAAAGCTATGTAAGCTGCAGCCGCAAGCTATGAGGATGACAAACACCAGCTCTAGCTCCAAACCATGCCTGGCTGGCCAAAGTGTTCAGCTGATTCTGAGTGGGGAACAAGCAACAACTTGGTATTTTTGCTTGTTTTGGCATCATGCTCGCCAAATATTCACTACCAAGCGCCAGCAGGAAAGTCATCTTCTGGGGCACTCCATCTGCTGGTGCTGGCCGATGTTTTGCTGAAGCCTGGCCAAACCATCAGGTGAAGCGCGAGCCATCGCGCTCTTAGATTGGCTCGCGTCAAAACCTTTGGACCACTTCCAAATGGCTGTTTTTTTGTCGCTTTTTCTCAGGTGCTCACAACGATCCAAAAGACACAAGAAGGGCCCTACTTTTGACACATTTCAAATGTGGTACCTCTGTTGCGGTGAAGGTTGACTGAGGCCTGTGCCACATGAAGCGTGTCCCTTGAGGTTAGCAGTGGGCAGCCCATTCATTTTTAGCTGACATGAGCACCTGCCTGACAATCGCATGTGGCCATTCAATCATGGGGCTCCGGGCAAGACGTTTCAAGTTGCCAGCATGTTAGGTGCACCGAGCATATGCCTTTGACCCAGCCGACTTGGGCAGGTGAGCAAACAAGTTCTCATGCCGGCGCGCGCTTGTGCTGCTCCACAATCTCTTGTAGCTCGCGCTTGCCGAGCTCGCCTGGGGCGTGGGCCCTTGGGGCCTTGGGGCCTTGGGGCCTTGGGGCCTTGGGGCCTTGGGGCCTATACGGAAACAACACATCTGTGGCAAGATGGCAGACCCCGGGCCTGAAACCAGGACACTGGAGGCCAGACAAGGGGAAGGATACAAGATGATACAAGTATCCAGCCCAACACCACGAGAAACAACCGATTGTGAATAGCTCCGGAACACCTCCTAGTGACATCAGCCTCTCGACAGCACATTGAAGGCGAACTTGAGGAGATAGCAGCGGGAAGGATGATAGGACCAAGCTACCAAAAGGTCGACGAGGGAAAAGGGCATCCATTCCCAGGCTCAAAGCTGCACGTACGGGCTGATAGCCCTTGGACTGATGCGTCACGCGTCTGATCAAAGCAAATAGAGTCGGGGAACCACAAACCAAGAGGACCAACTACACACAAATGGCCCTGTCATGACGCATGGGCTGGGTCAGTTCTTTGGGGCCAGCGCAAATTCTCGAGGCCCTTCCAAGTTGTCGAACGGCGACGCTCCACCAGCTGCAATGCGTATCTCTCACTGCTCAATCTTGCGCTGCGCTGTCCGCCACAAAAATCCTCTCGGGGAAACTGCATCCTGCAGAAACGACTCAAGTGCAGAAAATTGAGGCATCACAGCCACATCACAGGAGAAGGCATGTTGACTAACTAAGCCACGGAGGCACCGCTTCTCGCACTCCAGCGTGCATACTTGAGAAAGCGGCAGGCGGCTGTGCGCCAGCAAAGTGGAATGCGTGGGAACGGGTATATTTGCTGCACCACACAGGCCCACCCGCAGCCGGATGCTGGGGATGTTTGGGATGCTGGGGATGTTGAGGGCGCTTCTTTGACCCTTGTCCAAGTGCCAATGCCCCGCTGAACCAAAAAGTGCCCATGACCACGCTGAGCAGGTGGCACAAAGCAGTGAGCTTTACAGTATATAGGGTTCAAACATTCAGCTCACCAGATCCGCCCATCCCACAACTGTCCACTACTCCAACTCTCCCCCCCACTCCAGAAAGTCTGCTCGACCTGAGGGCACGGCTTTCTTTAAGGGCAGTAGCATGTCTCCCTTGCTCCTGGTGTTTTGACGCATGCGAGCGCACATGGCAATCACCTGAAAAAAGAGATGGGGAAATCGTCAATATGTGTTTGGCTCCAAAAGGCAGCATGCTGCCATCTCACTTGGCTTACGGTCATCCTTCATCATTGACATGTCACTATTTACTTCTGTCAGGGAAACTAAAATGCCTTGATTTCCAAACAAGCGTCTTCTGATTTATTTGGTTTACTCAAAACCGTACATAGCATTGGACTGGTGCACGTGCGGCAACTAGTGACCAGACAAATCCATTCGGATTTTCTGGTGGCAGTCTCCTCCCAGATCTGGAAGGTGTTGATACGGATTCGGGCAAGTTCCTGCAAAGTTCATAGGTGTTAATCCATATTTGCCTCAAACAGCATTGGGACAATCACATTCCCCTTCAACTGCATTCCCACATTCCACTAAGATTCACTCGGAAGAAGCGGCATGCAATGAATTTTGCGCCCGACAACTGGATCTGGTGCAACCAAGAGATTCGTTTGCTGCGCGGCAGCATCTGGCCACAAATTCACACGGCTCGCGATGGATGCACTGACTCCCCGGCCAAACATAGTGCTGGGCCAATGCGAATCGCCTCTGGCCAAATACAAATACGGCTGTGTCAAAGACGAACTTTGCAATCCTGTTCTTGCAGTCGAAACAAAAGTGGGACCTAGCCACCAACCCCAAAACCCAAAACGTCAAGCTGATCCCTCGATTCCTAATTCTCCGGCTCCTCCTGGAGGCGTGCCTCCAGCTGCCGAACCTAACAACTGGAAGTTCCACATGCGAAAAGGGAAAGGGCAAAATGAGTGAAATGGACGGGTGCTTCGTGGTGGTTCAGCAACTATCTTGGGTCTTGGTGCAAGGTATCGTTTGCGTCCAGCAAGCATGCCCTTGCCCGACAAATCACGCAAGGTGGTTCTTGCCACGCGGTTTTGTTGTGTGAGGGGAAGCTGTGCACGTTGAAAGCGGTCCCTCAATCGCAGGAACCTGCAAGAAGACAAGGGCTTTTCTGAATCGGCCTAGGCATGCAGGTGTTGCCTCTCTAGAGCATGTTGCTAACGACATTCTGGAACGGCTGACTAGAATCAAGTTGTGGTAGGACAATGTCAAAGTCCAGCACTAATACCAGTTGTTCTTGCCCTGGGAAAAAGTGATGGTCCAAATTGAATTATTTGCATGGAAACAACAGGAGGGCGCCGTCAGCAGCTGGCTCAGCGTGGGGACTTTCACACTCAGCTAAAGTCGCATACAGCCATACAAAATCAGGACCAGCGCAAGACCAGCACCGTGGCCAACAGTCTGGCATAATGTGGCGAAACCTTCGACTGCTGTCTTCAGCTTGAGCCATACATACACAAATGCTGCAGTATCCTCACTGCGCCGTCCCCCCGACAAAGCCCCGCTCGCGCCCAAGCACACGTGCCTGGGAGCGGAGGCTCACCAAGTCTTGCCAGGCCACTGAAGCATGCAGCGAGTAGGCCTGGCAACATTCGCAGTCCTTGTCTGAGGATGCGGCTTTGTGGCTATTCCGAGCTTATGTTGCTGGTTCTGGTCGCTCTGGTTCAATTCTACGTGTTCTGATCATGCCAATCATGGCTGCGTTGCTTCTCCGACAATACAGGTTACGTCTGCGCTCATTGTGGGCATGTGATAGCTGGTGTGGCTGAGGGACGTTGTTTGTGTCAAGCGAGCCAAGCTGAGCATCGCAGCACAAAGAGGTAATTCTGCCGATGACCTTCACGCTCTCTGAAGAGAAGGCTGGGCACACATCTGGATACAAGCAGATGTGGTTGCGTTTGACGAAAGCTACGCCAATCAAGTGTCATGACATGGCCACAAAACGTTGGGCAACCATATGAGCGCCGCAGCAGGACGTGTGAGGCAGATTTCACACACCAGGGGGCAAGGCCGACTGAAGCGGCAACGTGCCCCCTCGTCTCCTCTCTATCAGCACGGGGACTGTCATGGAGCCAACGCTTTTCAATTGTGATCCCATGACAGTTACCGAATCTCCCTTCCGTAGATAAAATACATCTTGCTGGCAAGCATTCCGCCCAACACCTTCAGGCTGAGAGCGCCTACTTGTCAGACATACATTCATCCATAGATACAACAAATACATAATGTGTTTCATGCATTTGATGTACATACAGACAGGCAGGCAAGCACGCAGCTAGGCAGAGAGGCAGAGAGGCAGGCAGGCAGGCAGGCAGGCAGGCAGGCAGGCAGGCAGGCAGGCAGGCAGGCAGGCAGGCAGGCAGGCAGGCAGGCAGGCAGGCAGGCAGGCAGGCAGGCAGGCAGGCAGGCAGGCAGGCAGGCAGGCAGGCAGGCAGGCAGGCAGGCAGGCAGGCAGGCAGGCAGGCAGGCAGGCAGGCAGGCAGGGGCAGGCAGGCAGGCAGGCAGGCAGGCAGGCAGGTCGGCAGGCAGGCAGGCAGGCAGGCAGGCGGGCAGGCAGGCAGGCAGGCAGGCAGGCAAGCAGGCAAGCAAGCAAGCAAGCAAGCAAGCGAACAACGCACGCCAAACCTGTTCAAGCAACACAAAAATCACAAAACCAAACCAAATGCGGCAAAACAACTGGGCAAATGGTACTACCACTTGCAATGTTGAAGAAGTATGGCCGGTTCACAAGCGCAAACAACACGGGAGTAAATGGTGGACTCATAAAACACAAAGAAATATCCACCTGATAATTGAATAGAAATAAAGCTTCATAACGAAACAATTCAAGACGGAGTTCTATCTCAAGCCACAGCTTCAATAGGGTGTCCTTTCCAAACAGGGCTTTAGTTCAAGCAACTAGATGTTAAATGAAATTTAATGAAGCGAGGAAGTCTTGGTGTTTCTTCTACTTGGCCTGCCCTCAAAAAGAGTGCAAAGCTATGGAAATCCAAGGGAAATGCACTTTCAGTTCCGTTTATTTAAGATTTCTCAAACATACAATTGGCTTATGTCCTTATCTATTGTTAAAGTATATCTAACTGCAAGTTGGATTCTGATCAAGTCGTGCTTGGAAAGAAGCTCCCCATGTTAATCAAAAAAATACTAGTTTCCATTCAAGTCGAAGTTACACTACAATTCTATTGGACTGGAGTTTCTTGTCAGGTTCTGATTCAAAATAGGAATTCTAAGTGAATCTCAGTAAGAAGTTTCTCTTCGTGGGTGAGAAAAAGGCAAACAGAAACCTCGAGAAAAACCAAAAGCAAACCCTACGCATTCATGTTGGCTGAGATACGGTCTGAAATGTTGTTTTGTTTGGTCGTTTGGTTTTTCGGACGTGGTTCTTTCTGGAAAAGCCAAATTCAAGAAATGTATGTATCCATGTTGGCTGAGTTTGGGTCTAACGCTTTTTTGGGGGCTTTCTCGAGTTGTTCGCTTTTGCTTGGTAAAAACACCAAACAAACAAACAAAAGCTAGAAACCAACAAATCCCAATGCACAAAAATACACCCCCATGAGAGGCCCTCTGAAAGAACATGCGGCCTCCAACTGGTGCTGCGAGCCAAATCACAGCCATGGCCTGTGGAGGTAGTAGGCTGTCGCTGCTCTCGTGGCGCACAGGAGCCTCGGGTGCCTTAGGAAGGGCCATCGCAACTCAGCGGCGTGTGGCCGAGACGAGACGCGGGTGGAAACTCCCCCAATCTCAGCCCTGCACCTCGAAAGTCTTTGCTTCCGGCTCGGGCGATGCTTCGAAGGCCTCCTGGGAGAGGAACTGCGCGTGGTTGTGGGCGTTTTGCGCCAACAAAACGCCGAGTTGTGGAATGATCATACGATGGGCCATAAGCAAGTCATAAGGAATCAATGTGACTGGGAAGCAGGCTCTCTGGCGGTCCCAGTTTCGCAAGGTGTGAGGGCGGGTGTCTCAAAGCGGGGACCTATGTTGGGTTTTGCTTGGGCAAGAAGCCATCAAATCGAACCCTTGGTGCCACGAGAAAAAAAAAAAAGGAAATATGCCCACGTTTGCCCCGGTCGATCTCAAAAGAAACACGCAGCATAGTTTTATCCATTGGGTGGTGGGTGGATACTTGGCGAGCCTCATGGAAGCCCCTGTGCAATCTCTGCCCCTTTCTTCAAAACGAACCCGCTCAAAGATGAAGGTTGGGTACCGCCTCTGTGTATTGGACAAGAACTTCGGCTTGGCAGAGCAGCTGCCCGTTCATTCGAGTGGAAATTGAGAAACACCCTCTTGACTTTCCAAGCGAGAAACCATCTTGCACCACACATTTTGAATTTGTCCGATGCTCTGCCTGACCCACTATGCACATCCATGTACATCAAGCAACGTACCAGGCAGCTGAAAGACAAGTAAGGTCCATATTGGCCTCAAGCTCCCAAACCACTCACAGCTGAATGTGATGATACAAAGAATGGAGATTCATCCTCATTGTGTTCCCCGTGAAAAGCGGCAAGGTGATTGAAACACCACCGCATCGGGGGAAATTGCCCTGGGAGCCTGAAGAGGCACTTTGAAATCCCTCGGTACGCAGATCGCTTCTCAATAGTTGGCTCCCTCCCCAACCCTTGCTATGTACAACACACTCTCACTCAAGACAGAATACTAAGATCAACCATGTCCGCCTGAATCTGTGCAGGAGTTGCCTATCCAACTGAACCCATTGCCTGGCACACTTGGTGCATGATAGGCAAAAAGTATGAAACCTACCCTTCACAAAGCCAAACAATCAAAAAGCGCCTGGCCGACCCCTCCTCAGTCTGCGCCGCAGAGTCTGTCTTTGGGGCCGTCGGCCTGGCGCGGCCTTTGGTGGCGTTTGTGGCCTTGTGTAACTTTACCCCGCAACCTCTTGAAAGGGCCTGAGGCCCCGAAATCAAGGAATGGACGCCTCGGAGCCATGACGTCACAAGATTGCAACTTGATTTGCGCAGCTGCACGATTGGGCGGCTTCATGTGACACAGAAGCATACCATGGCATAAAGCCGAATAATGGCTGCTTGACTCGCCATGGTAATCCACGTGTTGGCAGTGGAGCTGCTAGGCAGCTCACTGTTGCGGTGCCATTGCTTGCGGATTGCTGCAATGCGGGGAGATCAGCAACTCAGTGCTGGTGATCCAGACATGTTCCTTGCTAGGTGAACGGCTTAAGCAATTGTTTGGGACATGCTTCAAGGCGTCAAGCCATTGCCGACTGTAAATGTGCCGGAGAGGGTTCCAGTTGGGGCAATTTCTCAGAAAGGGAGGATTGCCTGGCACATGAAAGTGCAAAAAGAAAAGCACGTGTTGTTGTTCTGTCTTGGCAGCAAAACACAAATTGTGGCTTCTGTATATACATACATGCATGTGTACATATTATTTATATTTGTTTTAAGTGTTTCTGTATATACGTGTACAACCATATCTTGACATCCTGCCAATTTAAGGGAGAGTTTTCACTCAGTGGCCTTGGATTGGCAGGATCTCGAAGTCATGAAGTTAGAAGCGAGGTCATGTCGTTCTTAGCACGCAATCCAGTTCTGGTGCCGCAATCGCAACACATAATCCAAATCATCCTTGAAACATAAAACAAAGGACTCACATCAACTATACACAACATAAGTATTGTTTTTGGTGGTACCCTTTTTGGGGTGGTTTTAAAGGGAAACCAAAAGGACAACCTAGTTGATTTCCACGTGGCCTTCATTTATCTCCCAGCTCCCAGAAACAAACATGGAACCTGAAAAGCACCGCTGGGAAATCTGCCCGGGGACACAACAGGTTCCATGCTTGTTTTTGGGAGTGTACATCCCTTGCAGGTTCATCCCTTGGGATAGCTTCAAGAAGTGAAGCTCACTCGGGCACTCCACAAGGCTCTGGGCCAGGGCCTTGCATACTTGTTGGTTTTAGCTTGGCCGCTGGCTGCCTGCGGTCTGGACCACAAGGCTCGCTTGCGTCCGTCCCCCTTTCCCAGAAAGCAAACTGCTCCGTGAAACACGCGAGGGTGGGAGGTTCTCCGGCACAAAGTCAGCTGCCCGTTTTCCGCTCAAGAATTGTCCCCAGACCACCTACAAACGTTCCCTCAGATATATAGAGAGAAAGATGCAGATTCATGTTCCTGAAATTAAGCGTCCTTAGGAAAGGAACCGTGATCAGAAGGTTGCTCTTTCTACTCCAGGCGAGGTAGCTACGCTTTGTGCAAATCTCTCATTCCACCTCGGCAAAACATGGCTTAATCTGAAATATCCCACTAAACTGTGCGCTTGATTGAAATCCGCCCCTGACACCCGCTGAGCTTCCTTATTTGGGGAAGACCTTCAATCAGAACTTTGAAGGTGCCTTTGCGTGTGGTTAAAAGTTAACACGGGAGGTCAAAGGCAGGCGCGCCCTGCGCAGCGGTCAGTTCGTTGCCTTTTACACGTCAATCATTTGGAAAGGTTCAGGCTCCAACGGCCAACTTCAATGGTGTATGTCTACCAAATAATTTAAGCGTGGCAAGCGGACCTAGGTGCAGTTCAGGAAGGCCAAAGTGCAAAGCCGCAGGATACTGAAATACGTGACCGTTGCAGAGCAACAGCGCCTTGTCAAAACTGACCTCCCAATAGCCCAATAATATACAGGTTCCTGGATTCCAAGCATTGTACATGCCGGCTGTGCGTTGCAACAGCCTCTGCCTTGGACTCAGCAGCCTCGCGGGAAGTGAATGCGGATGAATGCGAACCATGTGCATGCTGATCTTCTAGGCTGCTTGCACCAAGGTCAGATCCGTTTGTGGCTCCAGAGATCCCAATCAGTTCCAAGGGTCTTTCATCAAACCTTCCATGCAGGGGGCGTACGTCATGTGAGCATCGTTCTGTGCGAAAGAGCTGCTGAATGAGCACGAGGCTCATCTTCTGCTGGTGTTGCATCACGTGTGATTGCCATCCTGAAGTGGCAGAACTTCCTGAAGCATTTGTTTGCCAACTGTGACAATGCCTCAACACTCGACCAGCACATCTAGCTTCTGCTTGTGAGTGATCCGTTGGCTCATGTTGGGGATGTATATTACCTCGCAAATCAAGCGCAACAACATTTGCCGCGGGAAGGATGGTCGTGGTTGTGTGTGTCCGTGAGCTAACTGCAGAAATGCAAATAAATGTGCAAATTTTTGTGTGTGTGTGTGTGGGGGTGATTTGGCTTGCGTATGCGTCTGCCTGCAGGTGTTTGCTTGCACCTCCAGTCTCTGGTGGCTACATACATTAACCTGCTGAGAACTTTCATGGCTGTTTATCAAAGTAGTGAAGTGCGCTTGTGTTGATGTATCATTGATGTATCAAGCAGGGTTGCTCGTCCCTTTCCCCATACACTACATGAGCATTTGTGTGGGTCTTTTGCAATTGGCGCAAAACACATAGATGCACCACCGGCTACCCTCAACATACTCTCAAAGTCCATGTCAACAACATCAGCAGTCCCTTGAACCAACTCACAAGATTGATGCCGACTTAGTGCACCTTCCCCACCCAATCTGGACTCAGGCTGCCCCGCTGCACGGCTGTCGAGCAGCGCCCGAAGCGTTTCCACCTCCTCATCGTGTGCCTGGACAAAAAAGCACTTGGGATCCCCCGCAAGCTAAGCACATGTGCGCGGAGGTTTGGGGGGCATGTGAAAGGTGTGGAAGGCGTCGAAGGAGCGGAAGGTGCCGAAGGTTTGGGAGATGGGGAAATGGTGCGGAAGGCGCAAAAAACGTTGGAAGGTGTGGCAGGATGCAAGGGAGCTGTTGGGTTGTGGTGGGGTGTTCTTGCTTGCGCTGGTGCGTCCTTTTTGTTGCTGATAGCTTGGTTTGCCTCCGGGCACTGAAAGTTGACCGGACTGCCGCTCCAGGGGGCTGATTTGTTGAGTCTCTGGCCCAGCACAACATGAGGAAGGGGAATGGGCCCGACGTCTTGACGACGTTCCACTAAACGTAGTCTTCGGGGAGCCAGTGTCGCCAAACAGGGGTCCCAGGCTCGAATCCCCCTGCCGGCTCTTTCTCCTTTTGCCGAAAATCTGGAAAAACTCTGTGTTTTTGGACGTCCTCTTTGCGAAAACGCAGGAGAAACCGTGTTGTTTGCGTGAAATGCTGGGGAGCACAGGGGAAATGCAAGGAAGTTCAAGGAAATGAGGGGAGGAAATAGGAAGTCGACATGACAGGAAAGCAACGGGAAACCAAAGGGAAACAAAGGGGAACTGAAAGGGACATGAAAGGGACAGAAATGAAAACAAGGGGAGTGCAGGGGGAATGAAAGGGAAACAAAGGACAAGGCAACCAATCGGCACGACGGGAGATGTAGGGAACTGACTCGCAACGAAAGAACGGGACATGCATGGCAAATGAAGCGGACATACCGAGAAAATGACAGTGACATGAAGGGGGAGTTGAAAGGAATGGAAGGGACATGACCAGGACATCATGGGAAACGTGAAAAGGACATGAAGGGGAAATCAAGGGGAAAGCCAGTAGTGAGATGACAGTTCAGGGTCATGAAGGGGCAGTGCCCGGACATCGAGGCAACTCAGGGGGGACGTGACGCTGCAATGCAGAGAGAGAGAGAGACAGGGAGAGAGCGGGAGAGAGAGAGAGAGAGAGGGAGGGAGAGAGAGAGAGAGACAAAAAGAGACAGAGACAGAGAGCGAGAAAGAAAGAGAGCGAGAGAGAGATAGAGACAGAGCCAGAGTCAGAGAAAGAGACAGAGAAAGAGACAGAGAAAGAGACAGACAAAGAGAGAGAGAGAGAGAGAGAGAGAGAGAGAGACGCAGAGAGAGAGAGAGAGACTAGGTCCTCCAGCAGAGAGGTTAGAATAAGGGTGCCCTTTTTCTGTAGAGGGGCGTGGACAGGAAGGAGACAGGGAGACAGAAAGAGACAGAGACACAGAGAGAGAGAGAGAGAGAGATGGAGAGAGACAGAGACAGGGAGATTGAGGAGAGAGAGGCTTGGGGGGATGGGGAGGATGGGGAGCAGAGGGAGGGAGAGAGGACGACAGAACACGCAGGGGAGACAAGGGAGAGAGGAAGAAGGAGAAGAGGGAGAGGACAATGTCGGCGGACTGAGCCGGAGGCTCTAAAGTCTTGCAGCAATATGTGCTTGAGTGATGCATGGAAGGCCATCAAACATCGTATCCTAACGGAGCTATTCAGCGCCACCTTCTGCGAGTTCTTGGAGCCAATTCCAAGACAACTCGGCCCGAGCGCTCTCCCGTCCTCCTTTTGCGTTCTGCGCAGATCCAGCTCCTGGGATTCTGGGATCAAGCGCCCCGAGCAACAAAAAAAACACTGGTTTTAAGCTGGACAGGGGCACTGGCGATGGCCAAGGATATACAGCAGAAAGCCAAACAGCCGAGGGCGATTTGATTTGCTTGCTGAGTCATATCCCGCATGCTCGTGGACGGTTAGCTCTGCGAAAAACATCATCATTCAACAGTTGATGCTTACGTGTGAGTAGAGGTCAAAACATGAAAATATGAGGTCGCACTGCGGAGCACTACGCGTCTTAACCTTATAGATTGTAACACGTGCTTCCTCCCCCGAGATGTTGCTACCTGGTCGCAGACCATACGTGGGATGCAAAGCCATAGGACGAAACGCGCACGCACACACGCGCACCCACACACCGCCCCTCAGCACTCCTGGCGGTAGGAGCGCTCGCGCTCCCGCCAGCCCCGCTCCAGCTCGTCCATGCGCGCCTCGAAGGAAGCCCGGGAGGACCTGGGCCGAGACACCGGGAAACTTTAGCCGCTGGTGATACTGGCGGTGACAACAAGGCACAGCAATTTTGTGACCTGTAGATTTGTTTCCAACGAGTCCATGATCTTAGCACAAGGGCCAAAAACGGACGCTGAGTTGGTATTGGAAGCAATCTGGAGGCACTGCTACATGCTGGACCTACCTCTAAGGGCAACTTGCCATTCGCCCTAGCTAACCCTTCTTCCTGCTATTTTGCATCCAGGTTCATGGTGGTCAATCGACGACTCGGCTTTTGCGTGGAGCACGGTCGTCCGCATGGAGCACTGTCGTATGCATGGAGCACGGTCGAATGCGTGGGGCTTGTCGTGTGCGTGAACAGTCGTGCGCGTGGAGCGCGGGGCGTTGTATGTGCGGAGCACAGTCGTACGTGCGATGACCCATGCGATGGCCCAGTCAGAAAAACATGACAAGAGCAAAAGCCGAGCGCCAGCAAAGAAATCAAGGGAGATGCCACCGTGCTGAGATGTCCAAGGTATTAAGAACGGTGAAACACGTGGTATGCGAATGTTTTTTGGAGATTGGAGAACTTGCCATCGGGGGATCCAGAAGCAGCGAGCAATGTCACATACATAGATATACATATATATATATATATAGGCAAGCAACGAAATATATATATATATACATATACATATATATATATATATCAAGCATGTCAACCGCTGTCGTTGAAACAGCTCCCCCCGGGTGACCATGATACTAAAAGTGCGTTGAATGCTGCCGAAGACTGGCAATACCTCTTCTGGGAACACCAGCTTGGGGTGTACAATGCCCAAAAAGGGCCCTACTGTGGATGGACAAAATCCTGCACCAGTTGATAAGTGGTTTATCCCAATATTTTTGTAGGGCTTCATCCATCCTAGTTGGTGCAGGATTTCGTGCACCAGGACCCCGGCTCCAGCTCGGCCTCGCAGCGCTCCTCGGCTTCCCGTGCCTGGCAGACTCGGTGACTTGGTTCGCTCGCAGTCGGTGGGGTTCCCCCTTTCTTAAACCGCCTCCACTGAAATATGGCCTAGGCTGGTAGCAAAACAAAAAAAAACCATCCATCACTCGGCCTCGGCCCGATACTTGTTTGCGCTTCCCTTCAGATACTTGCCAATCCAAAACCTGCGCTGTACTTCGGTTGTCCAAGCCATCGGCATAGCATCAAAGCCACGCCTTGCGGTCCATGGCGCGCTCCACCTCCGCACGCCGCGCCTCTGCCTCCAAGCGACAGTCCCATGCGAGGCCGTGTCAGGAATGGAGACAAACAAAGAATCGCGTGAGTCCGGATGGAATGGCCGGAACCCGCTAGATGCAGAACTACCATTATCGAAGCGCCATACCTCAGTTCTCGGTATGCGGAAGGGCAACAAAGCACGCATGCACGCACACCAGTCCCGTTGGAAAGCACCAGCGCTCTGGTCCGATACCATCACACCCTATGCCAAGAAAGTCGACCCCAGAGGAAAATGCATTATTTACGAAGTGTGTTCAGGTCTAAGACTGTATGCTGCTATCCAAATTCTGCAACTGTCCAGAAGTGCAGAGCTCCAGCCAGCATTTGCTTGCTTGAAGAAAGTACTAAAGGTTATGTGGCTGGTGTCTAGTTGGTTCATGGCGGGCTTCTAGGCTCACATTGGATGTGGCATAGCACGGGATTTGATGAGGAATTCTAGCTCACATTGCATGCCAGGCTCAGGCTTGGACTTCCCATTCCAGCACGGAGCAAAGCATTTATCCAGCCATGTAGACAGATTTCCTGAATGAAGCCTGCTCCCAAGACCGCCGCGTGTTGCAATTGGAGAAGCTAGGAGGGCAACATGTTTTGGAGTGGCACTCATCGGCAAGAAATCTGTCTCTGCTCAGCCCCAAGCATGAGCCATGACATGAACATGAAGAAGCTGGTCAAACGAGTATGCGCATGAACGCCCATGTTGAACAAAATCCATGATGCCGGTATGTTGTTGCTTGATGACATGTTCTAGCTTGCTTAGCTTGTATCCGCAGGGTAGAGGGTCTTTTCGAGCATAGTGTTAGTCTTGTTACCTTTGGGACTGATGTTCTGTTTTCTTTGTCAGAGGTGGTTCGACACGATAAGTCTTGTTTTTCACTAGCGCATCAAGGGGACTCCTAGATCTGTGCAGGAGAGGCACGCAAACATAGCTGTGTGAACCGGGACTGCGTGAGATATTCGCAAATGCCTCTTTTTTGGTCTCGAGATAAACCACGTGACCTGAGCATCCCAAACCAGGGACGTAAGCGCTTGAAATCGAAGGCCTGGAGGTTCGACTCTTTGAGCCACTCTGACTGAACGGACCGTGTCATCCCATGGGCTCCCATGATCCATTTCTCTGGTCTTGCCCACAGCTGACCCCATTTTGGATGGTTGAAAGGAAGCCAAAAGGGCACCCGCCACCTTCAGTGCTCCCCTTTTTTTTGCAAATCGTGTGATTATGACTTCTCTGTATAACACATAACATGTGTATATATATACATATATATATATATACATATATATATATATGTGTACATGTGTGTATATATATATAATATAGATACATGCGTGGTTTGCAAAGAATGAAGTTGGGCCATGTCTAGCTCACACCCCGCTATGTTGCGGTTTCCAGGATGTTCCGGGCCCTCCCCAGCGCGGAGCTCGGAGCGCCGACGGTTTTCCCACGTCCCCCTCCGGGCCGCCTCGCGCCTCCCGCACCTGCCGCCTTAGCTCTCGCTGCTCCTCCGCATGCCGTGCCTAACGCGGTCGAGTCCAACGAGTCACTGGTGGAAAGTTGTGGGACGAGCTCAAGGTCTCCGCATTTGGGGACAGAACACAACACAGTTCGCACCCTGTCGGGACTGGTTGGGGGGTCAGTCTTTCATCGTGGCAATTCTGCCTCTAAGCTGACTGAGTTGATGAAGATTTGAGGCCCACCACCCAACATGCGCAGGAAAACAAATGCGCTCCCTCGGTCGAGCGCCTGTCGAAATACTAGTTACTAGGTGTTTCTAGTGCTCAGTGCGGTGCCCTTCTGTTGGGTTGGTTGAAGGCTGGCTGCATCACACCGCGCAAGTTGGGACACTGGAAGTAGTGTGGCACTGAGGCTGAGACAGCAAGAATCGGAACTGACAGTGCAAACCCTTTGCAGCATGGGCATGAAGCCAGTGCGAACTTCAAACCTAGTCCTGGCCTTTGTGTCAACCAAGCAACAAACCGCGGCAAGGCCCGGCCTTCTCCGCCTGGGAGCGCTGCAGCTCCAGTGCCATGGCCTGGCCGACTGGCGCACCGCTCCGATGCCGCCACAGGACTTCCTTCCCTTCAGGTTAAAATCAGACGGCTTCAGGGTACGAAGACGGTCCAAAAATCGCCAAACGGTCTCCTGGCATGTGATAGTTCTCCAGCAAGACTTTGGAAGCCGATGCGAAGTTGCAAGGCCGACGCCTGCGACCGACTCCGCAAACCAAACGTCGGACCGTCGGAGCGTCGGAGCGTCGGACGCCTGCAGCTGTTCGCCCAGCTGCTCCGCTTGCCGCTCCTTGGACCTCGCGGCTTCGGGGCACCTACCTGGAACCTGGGACCCGAGACCCAGGGGAGCGCCCGGGAGAAAGCGGAGATCCCAGGTCTGCGTGCCATGCGCTTCTCCAGACGTCAATTCTAGGTTGCGTGGACATCGAGTGGAATAGCACTTCAGCAGCCAAAGCAACAAGTCCAGGCTTTAGCAATGCCCTTGTTACCTTGCTCCGACTGCCAAGACGCCACGTGAGTTTTTGTTTACTTCCTGGGCCGCCGTGCGTGAGCTCCTCCCGGCTGGAAGCGCTGCTTTGCAGCGCCGCGTTGGCCTACGATTCGACGATGCCGGGAGGCCATGATTGGATCAAAAGCAGACACGGACATGTGGCAAGGGATGCCCACAAACAGAATTATTTAACAAAGGAAACGAGAAGCACTGGTCATCAACGATGGCAACAAGAGAACGCTTTGTAGCTGCCAGTAGCCGCAACTTGTCCACGCCTTTTGTGATAGAAACCAATCCCTGCAAAATGGACAGTAAGACTTGTGTCTGTGGTTGTGTTAGGTCGTGTTCGTGTGTTTTGTGCCTTGTTCTTCGCGTGTAGCTATGTTTGTGTCTTGTGTCTGCGGCTGTGCCTGTCTGTGCCTGTGTCTCGCGTGGGTTCATGCATGTGTCAGTCTCTCTCTCTCTCTCTCCCCATCTCTCTCTCTCTCTCTCTCTCTCTCTCTCTCTCCATCTCTCTCTCTCTCTCGCTCTATCCCTCTCTCTCTCTCTCCTCTCAACTCTCACGCTCGCTCACGCACTCACTCACTCACTCACTCACTCACTCACTCACTCACTCACTCACTCACTCACTCACTCACTCCTCTCCTCCCTCCCTCCTCTCCTCCCTCCCTCCCTCCCTCCCTCCCTCCCTCCTCTCCCTCCCTCCCTCTATGTGCTCTGTCTGCGCTCATGATCGTGTTTACACATCAATGCCTGGAGCGCGCCAAAGACTACAGCATGCTCAAATCCTGACTATCCCTCTTTGCCTCGTCAAGAAAGTTGTACTGGATATCAAAAGAAACATTGCTGTATGTCACGGATTGGCAGATGAAAAAGAAGATGGGATCGGGAATGGGATTCTGCGGAAAGAAGTAGGTTGGGAGTGAAGGGCCATCCCATGTCAGGTTTGCAGCACGTGCTTCACACCTCTCACCGTTCAAGGGCTGCAATTGCGGCCTTCCGAGAAGTCACCTCCGGTAATCCGACTCCCTCACCTCGCCTTCTCCTTGTAGGCGTCGAACTCCTCCTGCAGCTCCTCCGACTTCTTCTTGAAGCGCTGCACTTGCGCCCGCAGGGCGGAGACCTGGCCCAACCCCGACTCAGCCCAAGCTTCGAGGGTAACGAAGCCATGAGAGCCAAGCCTCACTGCACCTGAACTGAGCCGCTGTTGAATGTGAGTGCAACTAGACCCTGAATGACAAGCGACTCCTTGCATGAGATACTGGTCGTGGGGCATGTGCGTGTTGCATGTATGTCTCTTGACTTTAGCAGTACAAATCTGATTTCAAAAGTTTGGCCCGCGCAATTCTGTACCAGCAGCTTCCCCAACGAACTGGCGCACAACGACCCACAGACCACATGACCACGGTAGTGCTGGTGTTCCCAGCCTGTGTCCCCCATGGACATGGACATGGGAATGTCGGGGAGCAATTTGGTAAGCAACATACCCCTTTTGACGATTGCTCATAACATGGGACTAATGTATCAATCTGCCTCACCCACATGCCAAGTTCTAGCGTCACGCCCAGTTTCTCTGAGCAGATCCGTGAGTCTCAGGAGCCCTCGTCATGCCGGCAGCACAGGGCCTTCATGACATTCATATTTCAATTGGGATTGCACCAACTTGCCACCAACTCACCCAAGGGGCGGAGAAGCTGAGGCAGGGAACCAAAACACCGCCCGGGCGCCGACCAGGGCCAACAGCGTCTTAAAAGCCTCACCTCGCCCTTCCATCGCCGCTGCAATGGCACGGGCCGCTCGGCCACGTCCAGCAAGGACAGCGGCCACCACCGTGCCCTAACCGATCGCCCATCGGTCGCTCGTCTGATTGGGGCCTTCTGCGAGACACATCATGAAACACCCATGCTTGAAAATGAAGAATCCAATTTCCAAGCCAGGCTATGATTCAGCCAAATATGATCTGCTGCTCTCCTCTAATTGGCAATCCCCGGAGAACGGGGCATACCTGTTTGCGCCGGGTCGACCATATATGTACAATGCATCGTATTTGCATGTTGCCCTTGTCGCAGGGTGTAGGCAGGTTCCAGCAGCACGGAACATAGGCGTTGTCACTGGCATGTGCTCCGATGAACTTCGAGAACAAGCAACACAAGCTGGCAGTTTCTCGGGGCATCAGGTGTGGGCGGTTTCAAACACATGTTTAAGCCACAATTAAACAACCTGCGTGGTCTGGTCGTTTGAACCATGTCAATCGACATTGTGCTCTGCCCCCACCTCTTGGAGGCGTCTGGCACTTCCGAAGCCGACGTGCCTGGCTCAGGCTTAAGTCAAGTCTTGTCGCTGCGCGGATCGTTGAAGTGGCGCCCTTTCCCACCGTTGGCGTTTTGCTCTTTGCGCGCAAGGCGCAAGTGGCCCCCACTGGTTGACCTGACAACACTTGGATTCGTTCTGCTTGCACATGTCCAAGGGTAGTTAGAGGTAAGGTGAAAGGCAGCAACAAGCAGGTGAAAACTGTTGTCAAGGTGCCCGAACTCATTCATTGGACACAGTCGCGGTGCTTGAGCTTCATGGGTCCAGCGCTGGACCAAAGCGAGTCTTGCAAACTATTGAAAAGCTCTCCGAAACGATTTACTCATGATGCCCTAACAAAGACACCGTGTCCGCTGGATTTGGCACCAGCAACACCTAACTGAGACTTCCCAATCCAAACTGGCTCCCTCAATCTTGCCCATGCGCTCTTGTTGAACCTTCAGAAACCTCATTTTTCTCAAATGGATCCTGTGAATATACCATCTAGATGGTGGAACCGACAAATCAAGACGTAAAATGTGGAGTTAGGTCTTCTTGGCGTCTTGGCTTCACAACATGCGTTGTTTGTACTTGGGTCATCAAACAATCCAAAATGAGTGGAACATACTGATTGTATACGAGTGCGCGGCGCAGTCCTAGTACGTAAACCAGATGTCCCATGATTTCTTGGCCCTCCCAATGGTTGCAATCAGTGGCTCTTCTCGTGTGCACCCTATCAAACGCTCATTGTTGTTTATGGCGTAAGGGATCCACAAGCCCGGAGTCGTGGATTCGCGCACCATCAGCGCTCACGCCAGTGCTGATGAGGCACCACACCTGGGCATCTGCATGAGCTGAGGCGATGCTCATTCCATTGCAGACCTTCTCCTCTCGCACAGGTTAAAGGCAAATCCCATGCAGGCAATGTTGGCCCCAACGTGTGGCTGTCAACCTCTTGATTGGATTGCCCGAACTTGGAAGAAGCCATTGATAGGTTCATGCTCCATGCCATCAACAGTCGCCCTGATGAGAAACTCCCAAACATGTGATGGCTCATAAACAGGTCCTTCAAATAAGGGTCAAGAGGTGTCTTTCAGGAACCTTGATCGACTCAAGGTTGCTTTCGCTGGGTTTGACATATTCCAACCCCAAGGGCCGGGCATCATCGTCGCTCTCCACAGCTAGGATGATACCTCCACATGAAATTGCAGGCAGCTGGAATCCAAGCTGGCAGAGGACAGAATTCCGCTCACACCAAAGTTTTGGACCAAAGATGCTGAGCGCTGATGAATGGAAAGGCAAAGAGGGATACGGGTATGCCTTGCACTTCAGCAGGACCTTGTGATCTTTCCGATTATTGAAACGCCCTGGCTGCACGACAAGGGAAAATCAAACGCAAAAGAACAGCTTCGGTCGATGGCATCGATTTTTGTCTGCACGGTTTTTGCACGGGACGCGGGACCAACTTGCAACAAAGGCGAGTGGGAGCCCAGAGCAACGAGTGTCCCGCCGGCCCCATCCTTATCCCTCTCTGCACGTCAGGTATCAGTGATCCACTGCTTGCCACATATCCCCCTTCATTCAATGGTATTCCGTGGCTTTGGTTCACCCAGTCCGTCCGTCACTCTCCAAGGCCAGAAATCCGAGCGACGCAACATCTTCCACCTTCTTGCAGGGGATAAGCATGGAAACTCTCTACGCACGGCGTGGGTGTCGCAAAAGGAAGGGTCAAGATGGTCCGGGCAGGAGGCGCGATGCAAGCTCCACACGTGCGCATCACAGCCTGCATAACGGCCTGCTTGCTAAAAGTGCAGCAACTACTGGATGCCAAATTGTTTGCATCTCTGGCATGTTTTGATGCGAAGCCCACGGGATGCAAGCTTCATCAAATTCTCAGATCTTCGGTTCTTCCAAAAGGAGTCGATGATCATCCTAAAGGCCTGATCGGAAGACCCCTCAACGAAAAACGCTTGGGTTAGCTAGGTTTGACACGTCCTCACTTTGGAACATATCTCCTCCCGGCTGCCCAGAACCCGCCTCCCCGCTGCTGGATCTCCTCCCTTGATGGGGCTACACCTAAGAGATGAGAAATGCACGCCGAAGGGAAGTTCTGCGGTGCGTTTCAGAACGGCATTGAGCACATGTTGTTCACATCCTGAACAACATGCTAAGCTAGGCAGCAGCATGCTGGAAACCAATCCAGGTATCGAGCCTGTACTTTCATGCTCTTCTTGTCAGGTTCCGACTCGCAGATTTGGGAGATCGTACCCTTGCCCTTCCTGCGGACTTGAGTTTGAGCACTGTAGGAGGGGTAAGTCGCGAGCTACAGTCACACGCCTAAAGAGCTGTATGTCATGTCGTGTAACATCCAGCATTGGTTTCATCACGTCTGTATGTGTGAGGTTCCAACGCGCAATGATCATCGCACTCCAGACGAGAAACCGTGAGAGGCCTCAACATAGTCAGGATCGCGTCGAAACTACCGGGCCCCTCCAAGTAACGCTGAGTGGTTTGAGCATACCAGCAGATATCTGGCTGCATGAGCGACCCCCAGTCCCCCCCTCCACACCCAATTGTCTGAAAGCTTCAGCGAAGTTTCACAACCTGCAGCTGAACTCCGGCCGCAAACCAGTGTCCAGTTCTCCTCTGCATGGGCTTATCACGTTGGTAACCGCCAACATCATCTCAGTCATGTGTTCCACATGGTCCTGCTTGTTTTTAGGACTCTGCTCATGGTCGAGAAGCTCCCAGGTGCCACCCGCATGGCCATAGCCCTGGGCATGCGGCTGAGGTTCTTCTCCATCGAGCCCATTTGCTCCTGGCAGAGTGGGTCATACGGAGAGGTGGAGTGCAAGGACACAACCCCCAAAGCACAAACTTCTCCCTCAACAGCAGCTCGCAGGGCTGACCCAGACAAGGCGCGGCCCTTGTGTGCCCTTGTTTCCTTCGTGCCCCTGTATGTCCTTCTGTGACTTGTGTGCGTGTGGGCGTGCACAAAAAATATTGCGTGCGCTATGTGTTCCAACTCTTGTCAGAGAAAAAAAGTTTGACAAGACTCACTCACCAAGTGCCTCGCCGCATGTCGAATTCAGAAAAGCTGCACTGTGCGAGCCAGGTGAGCTCACCCAGCCACTTGGGCTCATCTATATCTTATCTATATCTTCCCAAGAACACCATGAGCAGGGAATCAATTCATCGTACCTGATATTGCCTGATACCATGCACATGCTGCCGGCGACATCACATGCGATTGAGATCATGCAACGCTTGGACTTTGAGGAAGCTCTCCCTGGTTGCTTTGATGTTGCTGCGTGTGACCTGCAGATGGGAACACGGGGCTGCACCCCCATTCCCTCGCAGACCAACAGGAGACTACCAACAATTCTGTCAGTTGCTCAAAAATATTCAAAGCTCCCAACCCATTGCGAAAGAGCACCAGTCCGGCTATGCAGTCATGTCTGTGCATGCCCCAGCAAGTGGCTTCCCCGTCGCCAACTGTTGGACTGAAGTGAAAATTGAGATTGGTCTGATCAAACTAAAGACTCGCAAGTCTGTTCTTCAGGTGCGCATTGAGTTCGGTTTGGCAAGCTTCAACCAAAGATGACTTCGGGTAGCAAGTTTCGTTTCGGAACAAGGGGTGTGGTTCAAAGCCATCGGAAGCAACTGTTGAACTCCGCTGATGCACTCCAAATGAATGAGCCCGATTCAGGCTTGATGACATCGTGTCTGTCAGTTCTCGCTTTGCTGCCTATGATGATTTGTATCAGTTGGCTTCATTAGGCCCTTGAGTTGGCTAGGCATTCTTTCATTTTGGCTCCCGCCTGCTTCTCGCGTCGCTCAAGCCGATGAGTCTTTTCTGAAAAAAGGTGGCATATTCTGGGTGACCCAGCTCTCTCTCTCTCTCTCTCTCACATACAAAGTCAGGCTTTGCCCAAAGCGCATAGCTTCAGCCCCATTGACCCTACTGACTCCCAACCTGCGCGTGCCCACGGACTCTCCTGGAGCAGCAGCCGTTGGGACTGAGACTTGCTCAGGGACTCGCTGAGGGCCTTCTCCTCGGGCGTCTATGGGACTGAAAGGAACCCGAAGAAATTTCGCCTTTCGATTTTTTTTTTAAAACAACTCTCAATCCGCACTGGGCTCACACGCGGCCCAGCAACTTGTGCGGATGCCCAAGCATGAAGCAGGGTAGCCAGCCATGCTAAGTGGTCAATGGATTGACCAACCAAAAATTGGTGGCCGAGAATACGCAACGGTGCTCAAACACCTGTAGTCCCAGAAAGGCGGAACAGTGTGGAAACAAACAGTGCTTCCGATCGTACTTGCCGGCAAATTGACCTCCTGACAGGCAGGACCCGCCTTACCATTCATCTTGGTGGTCAAGACAGACAGCTTGTCCCTGTCAATCAAGGTCATAAATCAAGGGCTGCACACCAATTTGCGGATCACTTTGTCTGGCTGAAATTGCGGGAACTGATGGGTCGCCCCTGCGAACATCAGTCGCCGCTTCGGCCTCAAACATTAACACCATGATCCTTTCCATCCAAGCTTGCCCAGAAACATGGGGCCAGGTCTGAAGTCCCTTAAAGGAAGCCAAGGAAAAAAGGGAAGAGCCGCGCAAAGACCGGGAGAGGTGACCCCCACAAAGAGGCCGGTGACTCGCTGTGAGGCGACCTGAGGCCCCCTGCCCGGCACTCCGATTCCGCCAGGGCCTCGTTGGCCTTTGTAACCAGCTGCCGCATCCTCAAAGCAGCGGGGCGCGAGCACAACGCTGTCGTGCAGAGTTCCCCGGGCTGAATGTCATTCAGAGCGAACAAGGCAACCTTGTGTCCCAACACGCTTGAGGGGAAGGCCTGTGGTTCGATGCATGGAACCTTGACTCATGCAGAAAAAGTCAGGACAAAATTGAGAACGAACAAGCACCGCAAGTAATGCTTGGCGCCAACACGTACACACACACACACACACACACACACACACGCACGCACGCACGCACGCACGCACGCACGCACGCACGCACGCACGCACGCACGCACGCACGCACGCACGCACGCACGCACGCACGCACGCACGCACGCACGCACGCACGCACGCACGCACGCACGCACGCACGCACGCACGCACGCACGCACGCACGCACGCACGCACGCACGCACGCACGCACGCACGCACGCACGCACGCACGCACGCACGCACACACACACACACACACACACACACACACTCACGCACACACAAGCGGGTGCATGCTGTTTCTTCTTGTCCATCAGCCAAGTGTCTTCTGCACTTTCTCCTGCTGCTGCTGGTAGGCCTCATCCAGCTCCCTGTTCCTGTGGGCGGTTTGAACATCCGTGTGTGTGTGTGTGCACACACACACGTGGAATGTCAAAATCAGGACCCCGTAGCCCTCTCAAATGAACCCAAAAAGGGATCTGTGGTTTGACATGCTGCCATGTGTGAATGTTTACAGGCATACATATGTATAGTACATATATATATGTATATACATATATACATATATATATATATATATATGTACATACATGTATACGGCTTCACATCTTCGCGCCTGTATATGCACACTGAATTTGTATGTGCAGCACTTCTGGCATGGGCTTCGAAGTTTCAACCTCGCGCATTGAATCGTTCCAGCCGGAGGAATTGGATGCTTCGCCTTTTCCTCCATCTTGGCGCCAATTGGGCAGCTCGTCCACTACTGTTTTGCAACAAGAGCAAAAGGTTCACACACTCTGCCCGTTCGGCCCTTGGTGGGCATGAACAGCCTTCTATGTAGCCGGTGTTTCAGGTATGCATTTTGCCTCTCGTGCACACCAAGTGTTTTGCATGTGAGAAAAGTATTCATGCTTTTTCAGATCACAACATTTCAGGAGCTCATCTGAAAGTTGAGTGGCGCGCTGGGGGGGGGGGTCGGTTCATGAAACGCCAGAAAGCACATCGTGCGGGAAGAAGGTGCACACAACGAAGCTATCTTAGGGACGCATGAGTGTGCAAAGAGAAAAGCTACAAGACCAGCATCACAACAAGCCATGGATTCGACCCATTCCCCGGCCTCTCGCTCAGCTGGGCATTCTCCGCCGTTGCAGCTTCCAGGCCTCAGAAATTCTCCGCCCTGCATCCAATGGATGTTTCCTTAAACCTGGCTGGACAACGCGGCTGGACACCCCTGTTGGCTGATTGCTGAATGGAATGCAATGGTTGTTCAAGTTGACTGAAACTATCAGGGCCAGCAACACTGCGTAGCTCTTTGCGCAATCTTTGGTCCAGAAGTGAGGGAGGGAGGAAAGTGGGAGAGTGATGTTTAAAGTCCAAAGAGGGAACGTTGTCGGACATCTGAAAGACCCACAAGAGAGGTTGGTGATGTTGGACTTCAATTCCTCTTAGTACGCCTGCTCCACAAAAAAGATTGGTTTCGTTTCCGCACAGCCAAATTGTGAAAGAAAGAAGGGGCTCTACAGGAAAAAACACCCATATGGTATGGGCCTGGTGGCAGTCCCATTCAGAAGGCGCTGTTCCATGCTTGGATGCAGGTGCTTGGTCCTGGGTTTCTGTCTATGGAGTCTATTGTCTGTTTAGAGTGTGGTGGTGCACCCTGAGATCAGGGAAGCTTCAATGAATCTTAGAAAGGAAGCTTCATCACTGTGAGAAGTCCGTAGACTTGCATCCTGCTGTTCGGTTGGAAGCTGAAGCAGCAATCCTTGATACGGGATGACCATACGCATGCGGAAACGAAGGATTCGAGACCAGCAATGGATTCCTTCACGGGTTCTTCATATGTTACAGCGTCTTTACTTGCAGTGCTTGACAACGAACAATGTAATAATGTGTGTAACAGACAAAACATCCACGATGGATCTGCGGCTGGGCCACAATCAACACCTTCGCTGCAAAAAAAAGGCGCCCTTCCACCTGGCGATTGGTCTCCGGCCTCCTGCTCATTAATAACCAAATGGGGCCCGCAATCCTTCGGTCAAATCGTACTCAGGGCTTTGGCACCACAGGTAAGACCCAACTTGCCAAGGATCTGCAGGCACACCATGTTGGACATGCATTTACAGCGCTCGGAAGTCTGACTCCCATGTCTTCCGAATTGCACGTTGCAAATGTGGCGCGCCTGAGCTGTTCCTGTGCTCTGGGCTGCTGTGGTGTGCTCAATCCGTCTCTAGCTTCTCATCCCGACTATGCTTCCAGGCACGAAAAAGCCGTCAGCAAGCAAGCACTGGCTGCGATTGCTTGCCAAAAGCCAAACGCGCCATTTCTTTGGCCCTTCTCTTTGCGCTGTGGCGTGTCCTTCTTGTTCTGTGTGTTCTTCGCGACTAGAAGGAAGCTTGCAAATTATCATGCTGTGTCTGCTTTCCAATGTTCATTCTGACCCAGTGACAAATGTTATCTGTCTGTTCCTGATTCGTACCAGGTCCAGACACCGCTACAACACTCTAAGCAACGGCGCCTGAACCGGCCAAGGACTATCCGTTCTCTTGGTTCTTCTTGTTTCTTCTGTTTTGTGTTGTGGTTTCTTCTTCTTCTTCTTCTTCTTCTTCTTCTTCTTCTTCTTCTTCTTCTTTTCCTTCTGCCTCTGCTTCTGCTACTGCCAACCTTCCAGCCACTCAAAGCACAGCTCCCACAGGTCTGTGAAGGGGGGTGTCAGTCAAGGATACCAGCTCTCTGGGGTTCCTGCGGCCCTGCAACGCCAGAAGATGCTCCTGGAGCCAATCAGTTGGCAGAACTTCAAGGTGCGGGATTCAAGAGTTCAAGTCTTCCAGAGCTGACCCATAGCAAGTCCACATGTTGGTGCGAACAGCTTCATTTAGCACCGCGGCGGATTTCTCGTCATCTTTCTCCCGGCAGGAACGCCCCCTTTGCGGTGAGGTTCTCATGCTGTGGCATTGTCCCTGCAATCGGTCGCGGTGGTTGGTTTATTGATGTTAGTTCCCGCGACTTCCCATCGGACTCCGCCAGTCCTTGGACCTCCGCACCACTTCCCCAAGCTTCGCTTCCGACTCCGCTCGCGCCTGAACCGAGCGGGGCAAAGCCTTTAGGTCCACAACCCACAGCCCCGTCGCATTGTGCACTTGCAAGAGACACATGCGCCCACACACACATATACTTGAGAGAGGCAGAGGCAGAGGAACTCCTAAAGGCCATCTTTCAGAGCCACTCGAATGCCAGTTCGTCCAAGCTTGCCTCTTGCAACTCCTTCTTGATGGCCTCGGCATCTCCCTGGCATGTCAAGAAGGGTGAAGTATGGCCAAACACGTGTCTAAGTTGGATAAACATGCTTGGCTATGTTTCGCTTTAACAAATTAAGGTTGAGGTGCGCAGCTTCGGACCTCTGAAGCCAACGCTGGCAATCCCCCCCGGAATCGGGAAGTTGACAACAGGAAGCTCTTGTGGCCCGGGGTGTCACAGTGCAACTCTGTGCCCGGGAGCCCTAAATAGGGTCGCAAGATTCTCAAGCTCCAAACGGTGCTCTCCAAAAGACTGGCCAATGTAAGACTCTGTCTGAAATCTGCAGGTGGTAAGGTACCCCGAATCCCGCCGTAGAAAGGAACGGGCCAGCTGGCCTCCGTGGCAGCAGCCTGCAAGCCTCGAAGCTTGTCGCACTCCTCAAGCGATCCAACAGACGCGGTGTTTGCGGATGTTAAGTTGTCCTTTACACATTTGCGCCTTGGTGTCAGGGGCAAGTGATGTCTTGCTGGGACATGGGAAGACAGGTGTGCTCACCTGTTCCCACACACTGCCCTCGCCTCACTGCAACGGAGAAACAGCAAGGGCCCTGTGTGCAGCCATCATCCCCCTGCCAAAGAACACAGGCTGTTTCAACCCTTTGACCCCTGAGCCGCTGCATGGAAATCAACATGCCAGCAGAACTGGCGAAATTGCGAGCACTTTTTGGCAATTGGGGGGTTTTAACTTGGCCTCATATATGTTGCACACCGCTAGTCTGCCCGCAGGTTCGAGTCGACGAAACCACTTGCAGCATCCGACAATCATGGGAAGCCGTTCTCAGGAACATCTTTCCACATTGCTCTTTACGGAGACGCCATCCGATTTTGCCAGGCCGGCCCCGATCTCTTTTTGGCATAGCATCGTGGAGCTATTTGTCTCGCCAACTCTGGGTCAAGCCCATGGTTCCTTCACAACTTCGACTGCAGGTTCCCAGTCCTATTTGCCTACTGGGGAGAAGTGTGGTGAGTGCCGAAAGGCACCTCGCCACTGGGTGGGGATTGAAAAGGGGGACCAATATGAACCTGTCTCAACGGCTTGCGGGAGGTTCCACTCGCACCCCACCCGCAGATCATTGGTTTCAGCTGCGGTGCCAAACTCAATGCCGTAAGGCTATGTGATTCGAGCCACCACACCAAAGGGTGCTCTCAACTCGACAGGAACCATAAGATTGGCCAATGTAAAACTCTGTCTGGAATATGCAGGTGGCAACGTACCGCTGAAGACAGGAATGGTCCGGCCCGTCCTCCGTGGCAGCAGCCTGCATGCCTCGAAGCTTGTCGCACTCCTGAAACAATCCAGCTTGAAAACAGACGCAGTGTTTGCGGATGTTGAGTTGTCCTTTACACACTTGCGCCTTGGTGTCAGGGGCAAGTGATGTCTTGCTGGGACCACATGGGAAAACAGGTGTGCTCACCTGTTCCCACACACTGCCCTCGCATCCAAACGAAGAGCACAATTCAGAAACTGAAACTGAGAAACAGCAAGAGCCCCGTGTGCAGTCATCATCCCCCTGCCAAAGAACACAGATTGTTTCAACTCTTTTAACCTGAGCCGCTGCATGGAAATCAACATGCCAGCAGGAATGGCGAAATTGCGCTCACTTGTTGGCCATCGGGGGTTTTAACTTGGCCTCTTGCATGTTGCGTGCCGCTATTCTGCCTGCTGTTTGGAGCAGACAAAGCCGCTTACAGCATCCGACAATCATGAGAAGCCGTTCTCAGGAACATCTTTCCTCATTGTTTTATCAGCGTAGAGCTGTTTGTCTCGCCAACTCTGCGTCACGCCCATGGTTCCTTCACAACTTCGACTGCAGGTTCCCAGTCCTATTTGCCTACTGGGGAGAAGTGTGGTGAATGCCGAAAGGCACCTTGCCACTGGGTGGGGATTGAAAAGGGGGACCAATATTGAACCTGTCTCAACGGCTTGCGGGAGGTTCCACTCGCACCCCACCCGCAGATCATTGTTTTCAGCTGCGGTGCCAAACTCAATGCCGTAAGGCTATGTGATTCGAGCCACCACACCAAAGGGTGCTCTCAACTCGACAGGAACCGTAAGATTGGCCAATGTAAAACTCTGTCTGGAATATGCAGGTGGCAAGGTACCGCTGAAGACAGGAATCGTCCTCCGTGGCAGCAGCCTGCATGCCTCGAAGCTTGTCGCACTCCTGAAACAATCCAGCTCGAACACACACGCGGTGTTAACTTGTCCTTTACACACTTGCGCCTTGGTGTCAGGGCAAGTGATGTCTTGCTGGGACCACATGGGAAAACAGGTGTGCTCACCTGTTCCCACCCGTGTGCAGTCATCATCCCCCTGCCAAAGAACACAGATTGTTTCAACTCTTTTACCCTGAGCCGCTGCATGGAAATCAACATGCCAGCAGGAATGGCGAAATTGCGGCGAAATTGCGCTCTGTCTTTGGCTCTTGGGGAAGTCTCGGTGCTTAGCAGCTCAATGTGCTAGATAGCTAGGGGTTTGCTCGGGTTTCAACTTGGCCTCATATATGTTGCACACCGCCATTCTGCCCGCAGGCTCGAGTCGACAAAACCACTTAAAAGCATCTGACAATCATGGGAAGCTGTTCTCAGGAACATCTTTTCTCATTGCTTCGACGGGGACGCAGTAACGACTGTAACTTTGACTGCGGGATCCCAATCCTATTTGCCTAATGGGGAGAAGGGTGGCGAATGACGAATGGCAGCTCGCCACGGGTGTTGTATCCTTTTGGGCATGGCTTGAAAAGCAGAAACTATTTGAGCCTGCACGGTGGTTGAAAGTACTGTCACACCCGGTGTGCGGCGCGCCTGCTCAAGCTCGTCGATCCTCTGCAGGTGCTCGGCATCTCGCTTCTCCAGCTCTTCCAGCCGAGCAGTCACGGAGGGTCCCTCAGTCAGAAATCCCTTCATGGTGGGTCTGGGTTGAAGTTGCCATTGTTGTTGGACTGGTCTCAAGTGCCTTGGGTTGGGAATGGGTGGGTTTGTGGTGGGTTTAAGCATGTCGCCTTTCCCACGCAGTTTGCTTGGTCCTAGTTGGCAACTCTTGACTCCTTTTCCATCCTATTCTCCTCGCCTCAGCGTCACGGCTCAGGCATGCCCCAACCGGAGAAGAGTGGTGAATGCCGAAAAGCACCTCGCCACTGGGTGGGGTTTGAAAAGGGGGACCAATATGAACCTTCTCAACGGCTTGCCGGAGCTTTCACTCACAGCCCCACCCGCAGATCATTGTTTTCAGCTGCGGTGCCAAACTCAATGCCGTAAGGCTATGTGATTCGAGCCACCACACCAAAGGGTGCTCTCAACTCGACAGGAACCGTAAGATTGGCCAATGTAAAACTCTGTCTGGAATATGCAGGTGGCAAGGTACCGCTGAAGACAATAATGGTCCGGCCCGTCCTCCGTGGCAGCAGCCTGCATGCCTCGAAGCTTGTCGCACTCCTGAAACAATCCAGCTTGAAAACAGACGCAGTGTTTGCGGATGTTGAGTTGTCCTTTACACACTTGCGCCTTGGTGTCAGGGGCAAGTGATGTCTTGCTGGGACATGGGAAAACAGGTGTGCTCACCTGTTCCCACACTCTGCCCTCGCATCTTGCCTTGCAAAGTGAAACAAACGAAGAGCATAGAAACTGAAACGGAGCTAGATAGCTAGGGCTTTGCTCGGGTTTCAACTTGGCCTCATATATGTTGCACACCGCCATTCTGCCCGCAGGTTCGAGTCGACAAAACCACTTAAAAGCATCTGACAATCATGGGAAGCTGTTCTCAGGAACATCTTTTCTCATTGCTTCGACGGGGACGCAGTAACGACTGTAACTTTGACTGCGGGATCCCAATCCTATTTGCCTAATGGGGAGAAGGGTGGCGAATGACGAATGGCAGCTCGCCACGGGTGTTGTATCCTTTTGGGCATGGCTTGAAAAGCAGAAACTATTTGAGCCTGCACGGTGGTTGAAAGTACTGTCACACCCGGTGTGCGGCGCGCCTGCTCAAGCTCGTCGATCCTCTGCAGGTGCTCGGCATCTCGCTTCTCCAGCTCTTCCAGCCGAGCAGTCACGGAGGGTCCCTCAGTCAGAAATCCCTTCATGGTGGGTCTGGGTTGAAGTTGCCATTGTTGTTAGACTGGTCTCAAGTGCCTTGGGTTGGGAATGGGTGGGTTTGTGGTGGGTTTAAGCATGTCGCCTTTCCCACGCAGTTTGCTTGGTCCTAGTTGGCAACTCTTGACTCCTTTTCCATCCTATTCTCCTTACGGTTGGGCGGGGATGGTGGAAGCTGATGCCTGGAAGCAACGCGGTGCCGGGCTCGGCTGACGCGAGCCAAGCTGCTCTCGCGCAGTCCAGTTCACCACTTTCCCATTCCCAGCACCACGCCCCTCGCGAGTTGCCTTTCAGCTTATTTGCAGAACACTCCCGGTAGATTGAGGTAAGTGTACAGTTCTGCTTGCAGTTGATCTTGGGTTGGCACGGCCTGATTCAGAGTAGGATGGACCAACTGACTGACCGAGCACCGCATGGGACCCTGCCACAACCTGGTCCGCAAAACCTAGAAAAGACTCGGGGCCGTTCGCCTCATGGCGGACACAATATTGCTACCTTTATTTGGTGCTAGATTTTCCTGCAATCAACTCTTTTCCCTTGGCTTTTAGAAAGGGCTCTGTCAAAAGGACACGTCGGAACAGTTGGTTTCTTGGGCTTGTCCATCTTTCCTTTTGGCCTCCTAAGACAGTCCTGAGAGTCTCTGGTGACAAAGTCCATAGGACACAGGAACAGGCAAAGTCGGGTGATCCCATGGACGCTTTGAGACGTTGAGCTGTAGACTCCTATGACGGTGAGTCATGACATTCATGGTCATAGTTCCCATCCCTACAAATGTAGTGCAAGCTTCTCTTGAAGAGACCCGAGGCACGGCGCTGCGCGAGGACTTCTCGCCGCTCTCCGGCTCCAGCTCCGAGATGCGCGCCGCAGGGTCCTGGCAGACGGGACATCTTTCCAAACACAAGCGGCTGCAAACCCGGGGGAAAGCAGAGCCTTTGGCCCCTCGAGCATTCCCTACCCGCCCTGGACGCACAGAATCTGCCCAGATGCCAGGTAGATACAATTGGTCTCCGGCATGGCGCAGGACAGATCACCAAAAGGGAGTCAAGGAGCGACGCACGATGCTTCTTCCAAAGAAGCTCGGACCTGAAGACACGCTATCTCGAGTGCAACCATGGTTTCTCCTGTCTCCTGCAGTCCCGAGGTTCCGACATAATAGTATTGAGTCTCGGGCCGCTTCCATGTGGTGATATTACGTCCATCGTTAGCCCATTTGGGTTGCTGTGTTCGGCCCTTGGGTCTCGCTTGCTTTGCCTTTCGAGTGATTTCAGTGAAATCAGAGGTGGAGAATGGGTGGCATGCCATGTCCTGTGCTTGTTGTGTGGGGCGTCGGAGCGCCCTGAACTGCTTCCATGGCACCAGGACTAGATTGGAAGGAGGATGGCTGGTGCTTTGACACAAGATAGGCATTCCAGTCAAAATCATAGAGAAGTGTCCACAGCCACACCCAAACGCACACTGAATACAAACAGCCGGCTTGGAAGCTTCTGGCTTCCCAGGAAGTCCGCCAGAAGTCTCCCGGGAAGCCCAGCTTTCGGCAAGCGCTTTGGCTTACACGCCATGCTTGACAGGCCTCGCGTTTTCGAGTTACATGCGTTCAACAATGGCTACTGGTACTGACAGTGGCTACTGGTACTGACAGAAGCCCAGCCCAGGAAGCTAGCACACAGACTGTAAGAGACTGGTTCAATGCTGGAGCACCAGAAACTTTGGCTGGGCGGTAGAGACCATGCCGCTTTGATTATATGCTCTGAATGATTTGCAGACCGTTGACACCGTGTCAACTCCGAGTGCAGCATGCAAATACCCTGTCCCTACTTGCAACCAAAATTTCAACCCACTACCAAGCAACTGCCTCCATCCCACCACTGGACCCTCCAAAGCATCCCGTCCTGTCTCTCAGACCGCATGCCTTCCTCCTCTTCATCCACGGAGGAGGGGGCTCTCGTGGCCTGCAGATTTGCAAGTTGCTCATCCTTGGAGGTCAAGGTGTCCTGCATCTCCTGCCAACAGCACAAAAACAAACAAATAAGCAAATCCTTCCAGAAGTGCGGACACCTGGCTCCCTAGTCAAAAATAGAGTGCCCAAGGAATGCCAAAATATGTGCAGCAGGAATACAATTCATTGTGATTCATATGGTGCAGATGTATGATCAATGATGCGTCAGGTCATTCACGGGCGATGACGTTCCATCCAATATCAGTAAAGCCGCAAAAGTGCCATTCTAGGATTCTGCTTCAGTCACGCCGACCGTATCCATACCATGCGGCCAAGCCCCAGCGTGCGGACTTCGGTCCTGCATGCGCCCTTGCATTTGCAGAAGTCGATCCTTGGCCTTTTGCATCACCTAGCAGATTGGGAAGAGAGCCCGCGCAGCCACATCAACAGTCTCACAAACGGCGCCATGTGAGATGACGAGCTGCTCGCTTGAGGGGGTTACTGCTATCTATGACTGTGAACGCAAAACGTTCCCCCACTTCTCGCCACTTACACATCAAATCTCTCATCAAGAGGTTGAGGGTAGTTTTGTGCTTCAATCTGGATGGGCCTGGGGTTTGGCGTATGACTTATGTCAGAAGAGAGCCGAGCCGATTTCGAGCTGTTGACGTCATCCTCCCCGGCCCCCCTTTTGAAGCAGTTTCCGCACCTCCTGCAGCCGCACCTCCAAAGCCTCCCTCTCACTGCGCCGCGCGCTCTCCGCCTCCTGGACGGGGCGGCGGGGTATGGGGCCTGTGCTTTCCGAAGGGCAACTCCCAAAGGTAGCAACAAGGAGCCGTTCTCGACTCGTTCCGGTCAAACAAGTGAGGAACGGAACATAGATGGTGCTATTGGGCAGAATCTCCCAGGATTCAGTCAGAGAGTCACTAGGGCATTTTTTGCTGTCCTACTAAGGAAACCTCCTTGCACGCATGGTCCCACACCTCGGTAAGAACAAAGGATCCATCCTCTGAGCAGGGCTACTGGCAACGACCCAGTCGAGAAGCCGGTGAACCTGGGGCACGACGACACTTCGATCAGGTGGCTACAGCCTGGAAAGGAGATCTCCAGCCCCTCTTAGCCCTGAGACCCACAAAGGGTGAGCTGAGGACAGGCTGATCATCTTTTGCACAGCATCGCCTCAAACAGCAGTGACCTCATGATCATTTGCTACTCTCCGCTGTTACTGGGGCCTTCTCCCAAAACTATGCTGTATTTGTGAGTAGACTAAAACGCAATCGAACAATAGTGCTTTCTGTGTACCCCAAATGTGGGGCAAGGTGAATGCAAACGGGTCTACGTGTAAGGTTTTGGCCGAAGGAATTTCGTTTTGGCTTTTAACCCCTTCCAAATTACCGCAGGATGCATCATACAACAGTTCACAGGGCCCCCGATACTTCTTCGCTAGTTTCCTCCACTTAAAACCTAAGCAAACCCTCGAAAGTCCTCGATCTCATCAGCCCGAATGTCATGCACAAACATAGACCCAGGAACCCACCACACCTCTGTTGCCATGTCCATTGTTCTTGCTGAATCAAACTCCTCTTGGGCAATTCTGCATGGTAACGGAACCACTCCCATTCCGGTCTTGCCAGTTTGCACTTGCTAGATTTCCTCCCCCTCGCCAAATTGTCAACCTTCCCGCTAAGATGACTGCCCAGAGATGTGGCCTTCACTTTTGTGCGTTGTATGCTAAGGCTCAACAACGAGATAAACTCGGCATTGCCATCGGGATTCCCAGCTTTGACATCCAGCCAACTCGACCTCGGTGCCCCTGCGCTCTCAGGCTCCTCCAGCCGCTGCTGCAGCTCGGCCACCGACACCTCTCCTCCCTTCGCCTTGGGCTGAGTTGACCAGACGAGTTGAGACGCTAGGGGGCGCGAGGTGACGCGAGACCGTTGAGCTTTCCATGGCAGTTGGGTCCCTGCCAAGAATTGCCAAAGCTTGCATTGAACGGCGCTTTGTGGCAAGATTGTCTTCCAGGAGAACAGCACAGACTGTGTTGTGTGCTGGCAAGCACTTCCGTACGCCCTCAATCTTAAACGTCCAAGTCAGGATCGCACCGCAATGCCCGATGGATTTGGGTGCGGTGCTCTCTTTTCTTGAGAAGGTCAAGTGCAAACAAGAAATGTGTT
This sequence comes from Effrenium voratum, assembly GCA_963377175.1. Taxonomy (NCBI): domain Eukaryota; class Dinophyceae; order Suessiales; family Symbiodiniaceae; genus Effrenium; species Effrenium voratum. The sequence goes on from CAUJNA010000112.1 coordinate 220,066, forward strand.
TGAAGGCTGCTGGCATCCTTGGGGGAGAAAGTACTGCAGCTGCTCCTTCGTTTGGGCGCCGGTTGCCTCAGCGATGTTGGCTGCCCGTCTTGTTGAAAAGATCACATCCACCACACAGCCTCACGCTAGAGGCTGACCTCTGGCGTGCGTTCCTAATATTTGGGCAACCGGTGTGCTCTTGAATGCGCTGACCGCTGGCGTGTGTGCTTGACATTTCGGGTGTGCTGGTGTGTGCTTAACATTTGGATTCATCCTCTGAGCAGGGCTACTGGCAAAGAGACCTGGATCGAACTCGACCAGAGTCGAGAAGCCAGTGAATCTCAGGCACGCCGCCATTTCGGTAACATGCGAGTCGCAGGGAAAGGAAACATTATCAGAACCCTGTGGCCCGTGGATCGCCCCGATGTCACGGGGAAGAAACAACTGGCACCCACCACACCTCTGTTGCCATGTCCATTGTTCTTGCTGAATCAAACTCCTCTTGGGCAATTCTGCATGGTAACGGAAGCACACCCAATCCAGTCTTGCCAGTTTGCACTTGCTAGATTTCCTCCCCCTCGCCAAATTGTCAACCTTCCCGCTAAGACGACTGCCCAGAGATGTGGCCTTCACTTTTGTGCGTTGTATGCTAAGGCTCAACAACGAGATAAACTCGGCATTGCCATCGGGATTCCCAGCTTTGACATCCAGCCAACTCGACCTCGGTGCCCCTGCGCTCTCAGGCTCCTCCAGCCGCTGCTGCAGCTCGGCCACCGACACCTCTCCTCCCTTCGCCTTGGGCTGAGTTGACCAGACGAGTTGAGACGCTTGGGGGGCGCGAGGTGACGCGAGACCGTTGAGCTTTCCATGGCAGTTGGGTCCCTGCCAAGAATTGCCAAAGCTTGTATTGAACGGCGCTTTGTGGCAAGATTGTCTTCCAGGAGAACAGCACAGACTGTGTTGTGTGCTGGCAAGCACTTCCGTACGCCCTCAATCTTAAACGTCCAAGTCAGGATCGCACTGCAATGCCCAATGGATTTGGGTGCGGTGCTCTCTTTTCTTGAGAAGGTCAAGTGCAAACAAGAAATGTGTTTGAAGGCTGCTGGCATCCTGGGGGAGAAAGTACTGCAGCTGCTCCTTCGTTTGGGCGCCGGTTGCCTCAGCGATGTTGGCTGCCCGTCTTGTTGAAAAGATCACATCCACCACACAGCCTCACGCTAGAGGTTGACCTCTGGCGTGCGTTCCTAATATTTGGGCAACCGGTGTGCTCTTGAATGCGCTGACCGCTGGCGTGTGCTTGACATTTCGGGTGTGCTGGTGTGTGCTTAACATTTGGATTCATCCTCTGAGCAGGGCTACTGGCAAAGAGACCTGGATCGAACTTGACCAGAGTCGAGAAGGAATGAATCTCAGGCACGCCGCCATTTCGGTACACAGCTGGCTTTGTACTTGCCATGAGAGTCGCAGGGAAAGGAAACATTATCAGAACCCTGTGGCCCGTGGATCGCCCCGATGTCACGGGGAAGAAAACAACTGGCACCCACCACACCTCTGTTGCCATGTCCATTGTTCTTGCTGAATCAAACTCCTCTTGGGCAATTCTGCATGGTAACGGAAGCACACCCAATCCAGTCTTGCCAGTTTGCACTTGCTAGATTTCCTCCCCCTCGCCAAATTGTCAACCTTCCCGCTAAGATGACTGCCCAGAGATGTGGCCTTCACTTTTGTGCGTTGTATGCTAAGGCTCAACGAGATAAACTCGGCATTGCCATCGGGATTCCCAGCTTTGACATCCAGCCAACTCGACCTCGGTGCCCCTGCGCTCTCAGGCTCCTCCAGCCGCTCTCCCTTCGCCTCAGAAGATGGGATGGGCTGACCGTCTGACCAGACGAGCGGCGCGAGGTGGCACGAGGGCACGAGCCTGCCCGGGAATTTTGCCAAGGCTTGGTATTGAAAGGCGCCTTGTAGCAGAAACTTTTTTGGCAATCACATGCCCTGCTCTCTGGAGTCCAGAGATTGATAGCATGAAACACCTTGAAACCATCCCTCTATGAGAGCATCTCTATTGACTTGTCAGGTTGAGAAAATGGTCATGGCAGGGATGCACGCATGGCAATGGGAATACGTCTGGAATCTTGGCGTTGGGAGAGGTCTGGAAATCCAACGCACCACTACAGAGCAGCGTGGCAAATATTGCCTGTCCTTTGTGCCAGTGGATGACATCTGCAATGCAGGTGGTTGAAAGGATGGCTTTGGTTGAGATCATGACCGACCGGCTTGATAAGGCTGCAAAATTGCTGACTGCCTAAACAAGTAAACTTTGACTCAACCTAGCTCAATCGGTGAGCTAAAACCTGTGCCAAACAAACATATACATGTAAAACACGTATGGTACCTGTTGTCAGTCGTGTTGTCACTCTTGGGCAACTGTCTAAGGCACAGCATCTTCAACTCCTAAAGTCAGAAACAGGTTCACGGAGAGACAACTCCATCTGCGCCAGGCCACAGAGCCCAAGTCCAAGTCATCCTCGCCCCAGCCATCCTCCTCATCCATCGCATGCACGGCCCCAGGCCAATTGATCTAGTCGGAATCACAGGGGGGTCTTGCAGTCGCGTCTGTTCAATGAAGTTCGCCGTGATGATTATGCTTGCGCTTACACGTCCTGACAGATCTCACTCGTTGGAGGCTCAAGCACAAAGAAGGCATTCTAAAAGCTGCTCGATTGCTGTAAAACGTGTCGAACTCATGCCAAATCCGCGACTCCAGGTGGCAATGGTCAGTTCTCCTGTTGGCCTCAATCCTCTGCCTTGACCTAAAGCCTTTCCTTCGGTTGCCAGAGCCAAATGTCAGGGATCGCTGGAGTGCTGCTCTGACGCGCTAAAATGGACCCACTATTTGTGTCTTGCTCCATTGTGAAGTCTGGCCTCAGCTCTGGTGAGATAAGCTTGTTCATGCGAACAACTTTGATCTGCAGCACGGGCAGCTCAGGCAGCAAATCGATGTGCAGTGAATATCTGTGTCTCTGCCTCAACCTGTGTCTATCTGTGAGTGTAGTTGCGTTTCTTGACTGCGTATATTGCCCTTTCCTCGGCTCACGTGATATTCTTGCAAGGAGAGCAACACTGGCTCTTGGGGGCTTGCTGCAAGCCCTCACAAATTGCTCTCGTAGTAAGTCCCCTTGACCTGAAGGATGGAATCCTCATCCTCACTCAGATGCAAGTGCCCACTGCAACAGTTCTCAGATCGGGCTTGTCAGCCCAAGATCGTGATAGGAATCAACAAGGATAAAGGATCATTATCATCATCATCATCATCATCATCATCATCATCATCATCATCACCATCATCATCATCGTCATCATCACCATCACCATCGTCATCATCATCATCACCATCATCGTAGTCATCATCACCACCATCATCATCATCATCATCACCATCACCGTCGTCATCATCATCATCATCACCATCATCATCATCATCATCATCATCACCATCATCATCATCATCATCACCACCATCATTATTATCATCACCACCACCATCATCATCATGATCATCATCTGCCTCATCATCTGCCTCATCATCTGCCTCATCATCTGCCTCATCATCTGCCTCATCATCTGCCTCATCCTGCCTCATCCTGCCTCATCCTGCCTCATCCTGCCTCATCCTGCCTCATCCTCATCCAACAGGCTTTGAATCGCGCTCTGGACCCCAAGCCATCATCAAAAAGCGTTTGATCGATAGTTGGGTATCATGTGCAGCTAGCACACATGTGCTTCTGGCAAGGCTGCTGAATCAAGTCTGAACCAGAGTCATTGCCAAGCACAAATCAGGGATTGCCGAGAAAGGATACGATTTCCATAAAGTTGCCTTTATTGACAACCAGACTGCCCCAGCTTTCTCCCCATGGCGGTCGCAAGTCAGACCGATACGCTGCCGCGGGTCCCTCCACAGCCATGCAATAAATGAATTTAGGAGAGCATTGAAAAAACTGCAGCGTCACACCAAGAGGAGCGGCTATGTTCCTCCTCTCGTCACCTCAAAGAACTCACGAGATAGGCCTGTGCAACGAGAACGTGCCAACGTTTCAGCGGCCATGGATAGTGTTAGAGTTCAGCAAACAGTACGCACGAGCTAGAAAGGCCTCAAATCCCCTGGTCACAGCCCCAAACTGTGGCCAGTGCTCTCCTCTCCAGATGCCACCCGATGGCATCCTGCCTAAAAGTTCCCCGGATGAGATGCTAGGAGCTAGAGAGAGCAGCGCCAGCGAAATTGCCCAGGCACACAGAGAACAGACTCTAAGGTTCTGAAAACAGACCATATTGGAACTGGCCCACGCGCCAAACCAGCTCGCACAACCTCAAACGTATGGCTTTGTTCGCATTTCAAAGCAAAAAAACTCTGCTAGGCATTCTGCATAACGTCAGCAGCTAGTAGCATCTGACCAAGGCTGGTTGAGGATATGTGTACGTATATGTACGTGCATGTACATTTATACGGATATGTGAACATACTATATCTACTTATAAACCAAATAAACTACATTGTGTATGTATGTATGTATGTATGTATGTATGTATGTATGTATGTATGTATGTATGTATGTATGTATGTATGTATGTATGTATGTATGTATGTATGTATGTATGTATGTATGTATGTATGTATGTATGTATGTATGTATGTATGTATATATATATATATACACAATGTCGTTGTGCCACTCGCATGCGCTTGCACATTAACTAAATCTTCCTCATCGGCTCATCATCATGCATTCTGCATGGGACCAAAGTCCGCACATCTGCCGGTGGCACTCTGCTCGTGCTGACCAATGATGCAGGGCTCATGGTCACACATTGAATGCATTGCCCCAATTCACATACGTAAACTCAATCTAATCTGAAGACAAAAGGCACATTACCTCACATCCTTCATGATGTTGACGGTCAGTAAGCTGAGCAACAAGCAGAAATGTGGGTTCCACCGGCCGATGGCAATAACGCAAGTGCACAAATACCGTGTCGCGTTTATCCTTATGAAACGGTGCAACGTTCCCGGCTGCGTCGCAGGACCCTTCCCTGCGAATGTCATGCAATAGCGCATCGGGAGTTGATGCGTCCGGCATGCCCTAGCTGTGCCAGCAACAAGCTCATGACTTTGAACTGGCACAGCTCTGCAGACACACGCCAGCGATGAACCCAAGTGCTGCAACTGGCAAGAGAGCATGTCACAATCATCTCAGAGAATCCGCAAGGATGTAGCACTCCAAAGCCATCCTGGCAGCTGGCTGGCGCACCCACCCTAGTTAATTCACATGTCATTTCACACTGTCACAGCATGTGTCATTGTTTGAAAACATGAGTTTGGTCCCTCTGTGGGCTATAGACGTGTCCTTTGTGTATATGTGTGTATAAATCCATAAATACAGTATCAAAGCGTATGTCAAGTTGATGTGAACCGTGTTCCGCTCCGACATATGACCCCCCAAAAGAGTAGTGCCTTGAAGGTCTAGATACTTCACTCCCAAGGGCCAACCGTCTTCATAACAGGAGACTGAGGCAAAGAGGCCTCGTTCCTTGGCAAGAGCGACAAGCGCTCGTTAGAGGCCTGCCCATGTGGGCTATCCTTCGCGACAGCACTGGAGTCGCATCACACATTGGCCATCTGGATTCTTCCTCAGCAATGCCAACACACATCTGCAAACGATGAAAAGGCGTAAACGCCACAAACGGATGGTTGTCGCGCAACAAATTGTTCAGCACAGTCTCATGTTTCTAGCTTATCTGTTTGAATAAATAGGCCCTGTTGGGACCGGTACTGTACAAGCAAGGTTCTGCGAGGCCTTGACTTCACTTGCGTTTAGCTCAAGGTCACTCAGTTTTGGATAGCCCCTCTCTCCCTTATTGAAGAAATCCAGAAGAGTGCCTGCTCTACTTGCGGATGCCACCAAAAATGTGTATATATTGATGGACACGGGTGCACGAACCCTAAGTAATGAAGCTGTGTGAGGGCGGGTTCAAAGGATTATTAAATGGTGATTGTACTTTGACACAACTGATGCGCTGATCAAATTGCACAAAAACAGCACATATCCAAGAAACACGGCAAAGCACCAGTTCTTTACTGGCTTTGCCATGTGTGCACCTATGCTGTCTTGCAGTCGGGCAAATGCACAGCCAGCAAATCCCTGTCACTTTGTCACCCCAAGCAAAATCTTATGAAAGCGACTCTAACAAGGGAGCAATAAATAACATGCGTTGAGGATAGGGAGAGGGGTGCTGTACTGTTGGACACTCAAACTAGCTTAAATTTGCCTCCTGCTCCTCGATGAAAATGCAGCTCGGCGCGAAATGAGACAAAGCCCAGCCTCAAATGTCGAAGTTCGATGAGCTGTTGTATGCCTGGGCCAAAGCACGCGGCTTGGCGCTTTGTCAGGCGCTTGGATAGTCACCCCTCCCAAGTCTTGCGGACCATTGGCCAGCATGTGAAGACAGAGCCCAAAATGAGGAAAAGATAGGCTGTCTGATGGACAGGTGAACGGAAGAACGAGCTTCAGCCTCTAGACTTTGTCACGGGATTGAGTCATCCTGCAGACCTCAAACTGCCCTCAAAGACCTCCAAGAGCGATTTCCTTTGAGAGCCCTGTTGGTTTCCTTTCAAATATCATGACAGCAGGGTCGCTCTAACGCCAGTCAGCTCTGGGCAGGCAACCCGGGTCACAGTGACGCGCGCGGGCGGCGGCGGCAGAGCCGCCAGCACCTGGAACTCACGCCTCCCTACTTGCAACCAGCGTTTTTTGGCTTGGAGAAATGGCTTGTTGTTCTTCTCTGTGGAGCTTGGTGGCTTAGCATCACAAGCTCCATTTGATTGGTTTCCACAGGACTGGCCTGTGAAGTTGCTTCCGTCGCCTCGCTGGGATTGTTCTCTTGTTGACTTGTCCAATGACAGAAGCCAACGCTCTGAGTGGTGCTTTTTTTGGTGAATCCTGCAAGTGCTGATGATAGTAAACATGAAAGCAATCGACGTCAGAGTCCTCACGTGCATGTTTTTGAGCCATCCAGCTTCGCCGCAAGGGCTACGAAGTAGCTCGAGGAGCCCTCCAAAATGACGCGTGGCAAAGAAATTCATTCATGAGAGGCCGGAGCCCTGAGAGGGGGTCGTTTACACGTAAAACTTGCTCAGTTTGCGATGTATGTACGGTGTGAGGGATTGTTTTTTTTTAAAAATTTTCTTCTGATTTACCGTAAATAATCCGACGCCAAATTAATCAATGTTTACTCCTACTGTACATGGAGACCATAAAAAAGTTGGCTGGTCAATAACCATAGAGAACTCAACTGTTTGTCAAATAACATTTATTATTTGCTTGGTTCTCTTTATTGAATTGAATTGGTTCTTGCCATCTAGCATGTTTTTTTTTTTTTTTTTGACAGAAGTATCATCATCATTTGTTTATCATCCTGGTTATGATTATTATTATTCTCATCTTCATCTTCAGTACTGTCACAAATGAATAAAATTAAGTAAATTTACTGATTTCATGTTTTGTGTTTGTGTGGTTTTTTCTTATCTGCTTTGTGTGGTCATAATGAACCTTACAACTGAGCGCGTTAATTTGGGAATGTAGTATAAGTGATGAGTGTTGGGCAATGAGTGTTAGTAAACACAGGATGTATTTTGACATTTCATCATCAGGTCTGTTTGAAGGCATTCCAACACTACATCTGCTTCTGTCGCAGCGTCTGTTCAACTCTGTCGCAGCGTCTGTTCAACTCTGTCGCAGCGTCTGTTCAACTCTGTCGTCCTTCTTCCCTCGACTATCTCTAGTTCCCATGATGAGAATACAAATACTAGGGGTGAAAGAATACTAAAGGATTAGGGGGATACTAGAGGAACTCTAAGTGGAATACTGGGGGAATATTCAGGGAATCTAGGGAAGTGCTAAGGGTGAATGCTCGAACAATACTAGGGGAATACTGAGGGAATACTTGGGGAATAATCAGGGAGCTAAAGGAGTACAGGGGGAATACCGAGAAAATGATAGGGGACTACTAGGGAAATAGTGAATACTAGGAGAATGCAAGGGGATCAGCAAGGGATGTATTGGGCTATATTGAGGGAATATTGGGGGAGTAAGTACTGAGAGAATACCCGGGGTATACCAAGAAAATACTAAGGGAATGCTAGGGCAATATTAGCGGAATACTAGGATAATTCTTGGAAAATAGCCCCAAACTAGAAAGACAATATCGAGGAAAACCCTCAAAAAAAAAAAAAAAAAAAAACAGACAAAGGGCAATGGGTATAACGGTCTATATAACCAAAACATACCCCTCAGGAGCTTGTTTTTGGTTTTGGGTATTGGGCATGACCAAAACATGTCCCGCGGGACTTTGTTCTTTTTCTTGGAGTTGTTTCTGTTTTTGAAATGAGCCTCAACTCGAGCCCGAACGGGGGGGTAGCTCCCTTCATGTGCAAACAGTCGATTTGGCCTTTGTTCTCCATACGCTTGCTGGTTTCTGTTTGAAGTCCCCGTAGGCTTGAGACTTGGATTCGGGTTTTGGAAGGCGAATTTGATTGCACCAAGCGGATAACGCTTGCAAAGCCCAATCATTGCAAGCCCATCTGAGGTCAATATGTGTCACAAACATGAGCTACAGACCGATACACGCTATGCGCAGCCCACTTCAACTATGGCCTTGCGCTGGGACAAATGACCACTTGGAACTTTTGCACTGAAACACATCGAGCGGCCAGGCAAGCATGGGATGCAGGCTTGCGAAGGGGCCCTTGGTGTTTGAAGCCTGGATGCTGCACCTGCGGCCAGAGACTGCTGGAGGAGACCAGCTTCTTCAGGAAGTTCTCCTAGCCAAGATACCAAAATGCCGAAGGCAGGCCGAAGGTCTCCCGGCTGACACGTCTGCCAAAGAGGATTGGCCGACTGAGTGTTGAACAAGGTCGTACCCTTCCCAACAGGACACGATTACTTTTCTAGGAAGAAGTTTGAAGGAAGACAGCAAACACTCACGCTCTTCAGCATTCTGCCAAGCATCTCTCTGCAAGAACAACAACAGAGTCCTTTGCTGGATCGCCTTGCTCTCTCAAATTCGAAACATCTAACATTTGGAAGCTACCACACCAACGAGAGGAGCGGTTTTGTCCGCCAGTGACTGCTCCGGGTCTATGCATGGCTGCTGGTGCCGATGCACCTGAACAGTGAAAACGCTAGGCCTGCACAGGAAGAGTCCTTGGGGCTCTACCTCATGCGCGGTGCAGTTGCGACAATCCGGAGGGCAATCCCTGTCAGCCAACTATCATCGTCCCTGCTACGTCATCTTCACTTGGAGCTTGGGAAAAGCACCCAGCCCAGCAAAGAGATTCCCCGTTGAGCAAACTGACAGTGCTCACCCCAAAACTGGGGGCGAAGGAGAGAGCGACACAACCGGCCAGTGCCAGATCCCCGATTCCTCAGCCGCCTTCTCTTTGTCAAGAACCTCTGGTGCCTCCGCGCAAGTGCAGTCTCGCAAGCAAAGCACGTGCACGAAATCAGAAACAGGCTTGTCTCAAAATGAGGAGCCACCCAAATGCTTGCCGTCAACTGAGAGTGCCGAAACTGAGACATGGCTGCGGGTCAAAAATAGATACCCAATAGGTGCCGAAAATGGAACCCTGGAAAATGGAACCAAGGACTAAAACCTGCGGTCCCCTGGTTGGTTTATTTTGACACGTAGCCACATATGCCAAATGCTATTTGGAACAAAGGCCAGGGATGCTGGCCTCCTGCAGCATCTTCTCCCCCAGCGGAGGGCGGCCCTGACGCTTGGCATCTCGCGGCTGAAACCATAGCGAGTATTCACAACGAAGATCCGTCCAAGCTTGCGGGTAAAGATGCTGTTTATGGTGTGATGTGCACTGTTTATGTGTGGAAAGCAGGCATTCTTTGTTCAAAAGCGGTCAAATGGAACTATTCTCTGAACCTGCCTAAGAGATTCTGTGGGAACCACAGAAAATCATTTTCACACCGCGCTCACAACCTTGCCGGGAGGATTGCTGGGCTGCCTGGAATTTATGTTGTACCACTATAGTTCGTGTGATGTTTGCTGGCTTCAACGCGGGTAAGCACGAAGCCGCCAGGGATTCCCAAGCAACTAAGTTTGCTCTGACAAGCATGTGGTTGCTTGCAATCGTCGAGCAAAGCTACAAGGTATCTGCGTCCCAATGTACAGCAGCTTGAAATCAGTCCACGTCATTTAGAAGTTCCATGCAAGCACACGTTCCCGTGGCTTCCTTTGACTTTGATCTTGCGACAGTTTGGTTGTAACCGGAATCGCCATGAAATCCGGGATTTCAGTTGAACGGGTCCCTAGTGTCAAGACACAGCCAAGTCCACAATAGCAAAGCCTCGACCTGTTTGCGTTCCTCTCGCCTTTCTCCTGCTTTCTGAACAAGACGAAACCCATTCATCGCCTTCGGAGGCCTCTCTGCAAGTGGTGCGCGCTCCTGGCAGTTTGGTAAGTAGCACTCAAGCGGACAGTACAAAGCACCACGTACCAAACGAACCATGCTGCCCATGCGTTCATCCGCACGACGGAAGTGGACAACTGCTGCTATTGATTTGTTGAGTGTTTCGATGCCATGCCTACACACCCGTACTCGGTCAACTTCTTTCGTGACTACTAACTAGCATTGACTCTCTCCCAGGACAGGTCCCAAACAGAATTCTGCTGAAGGTTGGCAACACTTCCGGGCGAACCAGCTCATGGCCCCGTCGAATTGGACCGCCTGGCACTGGACTGTGGAACCAAACAAACGGCGCTCGGCCAACAACTCAGAAGTTCCCCACTTGAGCCCTGGCTCCATTCGCCCATCCATGCATTGCGTCTGCTTGAACAGTTTCTGAGCAGCAGAAAGCACTGTTTCGAAAGAAAAGAGAGCCATGTGCATGTACAAAAAACCTACCACAGAACCAAGCAGAAGAGCGGTTCGAAAGCATCCCCGAATCATCGTATGTATGATGTAGCACCTACAAGCGTGAACGTGTCACACATCATGTTGTGCTTGTTTTCCATTCGTTACTATATGCAAGAAGGCAAACAAACCAGCAAGCAAGCAAGCAAGCAAGCAAGCGAAGCAAGCAAGCGAGCAAACAAACAAGAAAGCAAGCAAGCAAGCAAAGCAAGCCAAGCAAAGCAAGCCAAGCAAGCAAGCCAAGAAAGCAAGCCAAGCAAGCGAAGCAAGCAAGCCAAGCAAACAAGCCAGCCAGCCAGCCAGCCAGCCAGCTAGCAAGCGAATCAAGCCAAGCAAGCAAGCGAAGCAAGCAAGGGAAGCAAGCCAAGCAAGCAAGCGAAGCAAGCAAGCAAAGCAAGCCAAGCAAGCAAGCAAAGCAAGCAAGCGAAGCAAGCAAGGGAAGCAAGCCAAGCAAGCCAAGCAAGCAAGCGAAGCAAGCAAGCAAAGCAAGCCAAGCAAGCAAGCCAAGCAAGCAAGCAAAGCAAGCAAGCCAAGCAAGCCAAGCAAAGCAAGCCAAGCGAAGCAAGCCAAGCAAGCCAAGCAAGCAAGCAAAGCAAGCAAGCCAAGCTAAGCAAAGCAAGCAAGCAAAGCAAGCCAAGCCAGCCAGCCAGCCAGCCAGCCAGCCAGCCAGCTAGCAAGCGAATCAAGCCAAGCAAGCAAGCGAAGCAAGCAAGGGAAGCAAGCCAAGCAAGCAAGCAAAGCAAGCAAGCGAAGCAAGCGAAGCAAGCCAAGCAAGCAAGCAAAGCAAGCAAGCCAAGCAAGCCAAGCAAAGCAAGCAAGCGAAGCAAGCCAAGCAAGCAAAGCAAGCAAAGCAAGCCAAGCAAGCAAGCAAAGCAAGCAAAGCAAGCGAGGCAAGCCAAGCAAGCAAGCAAAGCAAGCAAGCAAAGCAAGCAAGCGAAGCAACACAAGCGAAGCAAGCCAAGCAAGCAAAGCAAGCAAGCCAAGCTAAGCGAAGCAAGCAAGCAAAGCCAGCAAAGCAAGCAAGCCAAGCGAAGCAAGCCAAGCAAGCAAGCAAAGCAAGCCAAGCGAAGCAAGCCAAGCAAGCAAGCAAAGCAAGCAAGCGAAGCGAAGCAAGCCAAGCGAAGCAAGCAAAGCAAGCAAGCAAGCAAAGCAAGCAACCGAAGCAAGCAAGCGAAGCAAGCCAAGCAAGCAAGCAAAGCAAGCAACCGAAGCAAGCAAGCGAAGCAAGCAAAGCAAGCCAAGCAAGCAAGCAAAGCAAGCAAAGCAAAGCAAGCAAAGCAAGCCAAGCAAGCCAAGCAAGCAAGCAAAGCAAGCAAGCGAAGCAAGCAAAGCAAGCAAGCGAAGCAACACAAGCGAAGCAAGCCAAGAAAGCAAAGCAAGCAAGCCAAGCTAAGCGAAGCAAGCAAGCAAAGCCAGCAAAGCAAGCAAGGGAAGCAACACAACCGAAGCAAGCCAAGCAAGCAAAGCAAGCAAGCCAAGCTAAGCGAAGCAAGCAAGCGAAGCCAGCAAAGCAAGCAAGCGAAGCAAGCCAAGCGAAGCAAGCCAAGCAAGCAAGCAAAGCAAGCCAAGCGAAGCAAGCCAAGCAAGCAAGCAAAGCAAGCAAGCAAAGCAAGCCAAGCGAAGCAAGCCAAGCAAGCAAGCAAAGCAAGCAAGCGAAGCAAGCAAGCGAAGCAAGCCAAGCAAGCAAGCAAAGCAAGCAACCGAAGCAAGCCAAGCAAGCAAGCAAAGCAAGCAAGCAAAGCAAGCCAAGCGAAGCAAGCCAAGCAAGCAAGCGAAGCAAGCAAGCGAAGCAAGCAAGCAAGCCAAGCAAGCAAGCCAAGCAAGCAACCGAAGCAAGCCAAGCAAGCAAGCAATGCAAGCAACCGAAGCAAGCCAAGCAAGCAAGCAAAGCAAGCAAGCAAAGCAAGCCAAGCGAAGCAAGCCAAGCAAGCAAGCAAAGCAAGCAAGCAAGCAAGGAAGCAAGCGAAGCAAGCCAAGCAAGCAAGCAAAGCAAGCAACCGAAGCAAGCCAAGCAAGCAAGCAAAGCAAGCAAGCAAAGCAAGCCAAGCGAAGCAAGCCAAGCAAGCAAGCAAAGCAAGCAAGCGAAGCAAGCAACCGAAGCAAGCCAAGCAAGCAAGCCAAGCAAGCAAGCAAAGCAAGCAACCGAAGCAAGCCAAGCAAGCACCCTGAAGGGACAAGAACATGATTGAACGCTCGAGTCAGTTGCCACGCCTGCGTGCATTCTGCCAACACCTGGAGGACCTGAACCTGCGACAAAGTTCCAAATTCGCTTTGCTGCTTGGGACTGCCGTCTTGTTCAAAGTTTAGCAGGAGAAAGCGAGAGCGAGAGAGAGAGAGAGAGAGAGCAAAAAAAACCTCCGTACCAAAGGAAGAAAACGTACTCCCCGCTGACCAGACTTCCACCCTTAGCAAAGCCGCAGCGAACTGTAGCTAAGCAAAGAAAGCCTAGCCCATGCATTGATACATGACAAATCAGTGAGCTGCCAGCAACATGCAGACAAAATGGATGGCTGGAATTCACAAACTGTTTTGACGCGCGCCCTAAAAACTCAAGGTGTTCTTGGGCTTGGACCTGAGAAACACACAAGCGCTGTCGGATTTCAGCCCGTCTGTTGCAACCTCTGCCATCCGAGATCGCCCAAGTGTTGACGTCCTAAGGTGAAACTACCCCAAAGCTGCACATGTTCCTCTCGAAAGTACGAGAGTGTCTTGGAAGCTGCAGCCAAGAGCCGCGGTGACTCAGGCCCCGGCGATGGTGCCGACACCTCCTGGGTGCCGAGCCTTTGGCTGAGGAAGCTGAAGGATCAAATATATGAGAAAGAATGAGAAACAATGAAAAGGATGAAAGGGATGGAAAGGATGGAAAGGATGGAAAGGATGGAAAGGATGAAAGAGAGGCGGTCTGTGGGGTCATAGGAAAGCCAGCGTCAGAGTACAGGGCCGGGGGGGACGCCCGTGGATTTCAAGAATACAATATCAAAGAAAATATGATCCTCGATGGAAAAAAGTCCCAGCCCAAAAACTGGAATATGCCCAACTCATCAAACACAATGCTTCACATGCCTTTGCAATGCAAAAAGCCCAATAGGATTAGATGAGCATTGACTGATGTTTTCTAAATGAATCTCAACAGCAACACTCTAAGGCGTGTGCATCCTCTGCGAGATCACTGTTCCAGCTTGAACACAGGAATGTTGTCTGCATCAGCATGTGAGACAAAAGGAACATGCCCCGAATGGGGGGAGATGCCGTCACTCGTCTATTTCCACACTCACAAAAATGCGCAAATGTGAGTTCTTGCCTTTGGTGTTTGTGAAAATCTAGCAGGGAAGCTTGACAAGGAGAGTCATTCCCCGCACTAAGGGGCAAATGGCATCCTACTTCACGTGTTCCAACCAGCCTCCAAAAGAAAGTGTCTCGTTTGTGTGACAGCACCCCCCCCGCTTCCTCCAAAGCGAGAGCCGGATCTCACACCATCGAATCGTGCAACCAAACGGCTGCCAGGCCACCTCCACGCGGTGCCAAACAGGCCCCCCCCCAATGCCAAACCTGACTGGAAACCGATGGAATCCGAATGGCGATCGGGACCCATCGCCTTGGGCTTCTCCGGGTTGCCTCAGAGCGCTTCACGAGCTCAACACAGCCCTAGAAGCCTCCTAGCCTTGTGAAAATCGCCAAAAGGTGTCTTTGCAATGTTGCTTTTTCGAACCTTTCACCTGATCGGCGTGTGCTTTCTACTAATAAAAGTCTTGGGCAGTGCTCAAAAGATGCTGAAAGTTGGCTTGTGAAAGTAGGGGGTGTCACATAGCCATGCAATGAGCGGACTTTCTCGTGAGCTTCCGAACGCCAGCGAACATTCCGAGTGCTCAAAAAGGCTTCGACAAGGACACTGACGTCACGTGGAAACCAATACCCAGCGGGAAACGCATCAGACCTGGGCCATGCTTCCGCGACGCGAATTCCGGCAATGTATGAATCAGGTGGCGGTTGCACTTCATGCTTCTCTTGCAAAACAGGAATGCAACTGGTCCGCGGGTGTGAAGGACGTCTTCCGAATCAGAACAACATCGTCTTTACATTGTATGCAGGTCAACTATATTGCTAAGATTGGTGAAATCCAAGAACTGTATTCCTCTGAGAGTATGTCCTTTGACCCTTCTCAAATGGATCAGTGATTAATTTAAGGAACTTACACTATTGTAAACCGCTCGTTCCACGCAAGTGTCGCTGCCAAAAATCATGCACCTTACTTGCTCAGTGGCACTGATTCTTGTCGGACCTTGCCCCGTCTGCTTTAGACAAACCCATCCAGACTATATGATCTTAAGAGGATGCCTCTCACTGGTCAGTCTTCAAAGTAAACATGCACAGCATGCCGAGGGCTAAGGGAATCCCCAGACAGTATCAGTATGCTGGCTGCAGATATGCCTCAGTGTAGAAAAGGCTCCCCGAGGAAAAGGCACAGGCTGTTTTCTTCCAAAATGAATAACATAGCACGGATAGACAGCGGCTAATCAAGAGGCCACTTCAGCACATCCAACCATTCCACTGGCGATGCTTTATTCCGCACAGTTCCCTTTTGTCGAACCCATCGAATGCACGCAAGGATTTCAACGTAGGCTCAGCTTGCAAGCAGCCCCGGTTTCAACCCTGAGGCACTGGCACTCAGCCTGGCAAATTCACAGAGATATGAAGAATCTAACACTGAATGTGGTACGTCCACTGAAGGGTGCCTGTTTCGATCAAATCCTGGTCACAAGGAGCCGTACAGTTGCTGTTCAATTGATTAAAGGATGGAATCAGGGCACTTTCAACATTCGATCGACTACAAGATGTGTGAGGGATTGCGGACGATGAGGCACTGTCTTTGTGAAAGACTCTCGCAGTACGTCTTCAAAATCCACAGCTTAACGATGCTGCGATGCTGATGGTTCTTGTAGTATGACAAACTTGAAGAGTCCGCCATTGCTTTTCATGGAACTATTCTTGCACAGGCTTCTATTGGATTTTGGAGGGGATGTGGGATGTGGAGTGGCTTCGCGAAGGGGTTGGGAGAGATTCAGAGTAGTTTGGGCTAGGGTTCTGAAAGAGTTCCGGTGGTTGTTGTTGGGATATGGAGTTAAGCACCTGGTTGTCATGGCTAAGGGGTATTGGTGAAACCCTTACCACATGGGCTTGTTTTGCAGCGGACGTTGGTGAAACCCTCAATTGAATATTCGCAAAGGTGTTTGCGGTCCGCATGCATATATTGATTCCAAGCCAAACACCGCCCCAATGCCTGATATCTACGCATGGTGTGTGCCTCTTAGAAATCAACATCGATTCACGCGAAGTGCAGCCACCTGTCTGTTCACTGGGCGGCAAAAATTTGTCAGACCTTGACCTTGAGCTCCCCTTTTGCTGCTGACTGCTTTGGCTGCAGAACTCCAGGCTGCCAGCAGCCGGCAGTGCCATGCCGTCTGCAACTCTTCCTGCGCGATCGTGAGGCGGTTCGACGCTTGTGTTCTGCTGTAGCGTTGGCTTTTACCGGCTTATGTTTCTGAATATATCTCAACACACATATGGTCAATTGTGAGTTGGTGTGGATAAATGCATGCATAGAGGTATACATATACGCTTGCACTGATAATCTGAGAGCAAGTCATTAATCCAAAAGCATAGATCCAAACCATAATCAGCAGCTAGGAATTTCTCGGTGGATTCGCACTTCTCTCTGAGGACCGCGGACAGCCAAGGAGATAATCTGCAGAGCTCTGTGTCAACTTGTCAGGCATGATGGTCTATTCGGCCCAGCCACCAGCCAGCTCCGCCAGCCCCAGCGCTTGTTTTGCTTACAACCCCCCACCCCCAACTCCAGCCCCGGCTCAAGGCCAAGCGCAGGTTCCAGGCCCAAGCGCCAGGCAAAGCAGCCGCCCAACTTTCCGACCTTCAGGCGAGAGCCAAGGCGCTGGCTAAGCCCGTCGAGCCCAGTCCAGCTTACTGCCGCTTCGTTGGCCGGCCCCCGCAGCTCGAGCTCAAGTTCCCGGCAATCACGTTGCGCTGCAGCGTCGGCATCATTTGCTCAAGCCAGCATTGCTCTTGTGGTTCTTTTGAGCCTGCCGAGGCGGGCAGCGCGCAGCAGTTACAACAAGTTAGCTTGTGATTCGTGATGTCACAATGTGATGATTGTGTGAGCTAATGCGCTCGAGACTGTGATGAAACATGTTGGTCAATGATAAGTCTAGAAACAACCTAACTTATGGCTATCGCCTCTTGCTTGTAGTCATTATACTGAGTTTAGCACGCTAGCATGGTTAATTTGTGGAACTGCGACATCACACCAAACCCAAGGGTCGGTCGCCATTCTGCTTGGCTCGATGGCTTGAGATCACACATCTTCAAAGCGCCGCTCAAGCCGAGGGCACACGTCCGTAAAACGCACCCGATCGGCCCTAGGAGCGCGCGAACATCCTGCGCGATCCGCGCCCTCGGGTATGAACCGACCTGACTTGCAGCCTTTAGCTTTGCCCTCCCGGCTTTCGCAAAGCCAACCAACCAATTTGAACCAATCCCCTGCGCAAACCCAGTGCGCCTGCCGCACCACCGCCAGCATGTGTGCTGCCGCTAGTTGCTCGCGGCGTAGGCGCGCTGCCTGTAAGGGTTACCATCAAATGCAATGACGGGAGTAGACACCTGCATGTCGCCATCTGCAATGTGCAAACCAAGGATGCTGCTGCCCCCACTCGCTCACCGACATCCCACCAGCGCCCAAATGGCCATCTGGTCCCGCCGGCCTCCTTCTGCAACCGGACCGTCGGCTCCAGCGGTACCAGCCCGCGCCAGAGCCGCAGTGCCCAGAAGAGCAACGCCCACGGGCCATCCGCCTAGCGGCGAGAGCGTGACAATCAGCTATGTCTGGTTCGTAAGAGCCACGACGGCTGAGAACAGCTCTCATCCCTGCAACTCCTGCCTTGGGCGCCAACGGTGCCGCTTTGCCAGGAGCCTCGCGTGCCCAGGCGTGGAAGATCCGCTGGCTCCGTCTTTGGCCCATGGGCACACTACTCAGCGTTGAATGGCACACCTGGCGGGGAGGATGAGGCACACACGCAGGGAGAAAAGGAGGGGACAATCACACACGCATAGACCCGGAACAGGCAATGATGCAACGAGTTAGCTCAAATTGGTGCCGGCGATGAGGTTACGACGTCAGCGCGAGTGTTCCTGCGCCGAAGTACATTGGCTGGCAAGTACTTTGAAAACGAAGATAATGAAGGAAGAACGTAGCATCAATATAAAAGGATATCACTACGAGAGCGCATGCTTAAGGGCAACACCATGTGGGTTGCTCTACAAACATTGAATGCTGCATAAAATAGAGGCTAAAGTGCGATACGATGAGTCTGCACGGAGGCAACAAAAGCCTTACCTTGTGAGGACAGGCAAGCTACAAAAAGATTGGGTTTGCCGTAAAACCTTGGAAGACCTTATACTTGTCTAGCTAAAAATGTATACCGAGCAGCTTCTGGGCGATGTTCCTCCACGTTCGGGCCCATGGGCCTCTCGCATTCCCTGTGAAGTTGAGTCAAACCAGCATCCTTTCTGAGATTGTCTTGGAGGAAATACTACAGAAACCAACTTGTTGGCAAGGCCCACAGTTCGACAAGCAGCCCTGTGCCACTTTGGCCTGCGCCCGCCAGGCGCGCAGCACGCGCTGCACCTCGCGGCGCCCGGCGCGCCTCAACAGGCGCTCCAAGGCCGCTGGGGCCGCGGCCCTCCGCGCGTGCTGGCGCCACAAACGCAGCATGCGCCGCAGCAACCACTGTGGTGGTGCTTCATCACCTGGCACGCGCGCCCGTCATTCCTTCTTGCTTACTATTCACCAAGAAGCATAGACAAGCAAACAGACAGACCAACAGACTGAGAGACCAACAGACCGACAGACCGACAGAGAGTGATATAGAGAGATAGGCAGGCAGGCAAGCAGACACGCAAACGTCACAAACAGACCGACGGACCGACAGACTGACTGACAGGCACGCAGGCAGGCAGGCAGGCAGGCAAGCAGGCAAGCAGACACACAGACAGACAGACACAGACAAATAGATAGACCGACCGACCGACCGACAGACAGGCAGACACAGCCAAACAAACCCAGAGACAAACAGACAGACAGACAGACAGACAGACAGACAAACAGACAGACAGCCAGCCAGCCAGCCAGCCAGCCAGCCAGCCAGCCAGCCAGCCAGCTGGGCAGGCAGGCAGGCAGACAGGCAGACAGACAGATAGACAGACAGACAGGCAGACAGGCAGACAGACGAGCAAACAAACAAACAAACAAACAAACAAACAAACAAACAAACACACACAAAAAAAAGAAACAAACAAACACAAACACACACACCCACCCACCCACACACACACACGCACGCACGCACGCACGCACGCACGCACGCACGCACGCACGCACGCACGCACGCACGCACGCACGCACGCACGCACGCACGCACGCACGCACGCACGCACGCACGCACGCACGCACGCACGCACGCACGCACGCACGCACGCACGCACGCACGCACGCACGCACGCACGCACGCACACACACACACACGCACACGCACACGCACACACACGCACACGCACACACACACACACACACACACACACACACACACACACACACACACACACACACACACACACACACACACACACACACACACACACATACACACACACACACACACACACACACACACACACACACACACACACACACACACACCGGACCCCGCAAAAAAATCGGAATCGACGAGGTGCAACGCGCGGGCGCATGTACACACAATGAAACGAGGACCAGGGGAAACATGAACAAACTCGAGCCCGTCATGAATCATATGCAATTGTCGGCAACCCGGTGCAAGCCTGACAGGAAACAGAAGACCCGATTCCAACGCAGCAGAATCAGAAATTTGGCAGGTGGATTGCTATCACAAGCAGAAGAAAACGTTGTCGTCGGTGCCAACCTTGCTCTGTTCCTGGCATCACAGCCACACAGAGACACAGAGACACAGACACACAGACGCACAGACACAAAGACACAGACCCACAGACACACAGGCACACAGACACACAGAGAAAAAGAGACACAGAGACACAAAGACACACAAACAGAGACACACAAACAGACAGACACACAGACACACAGACATGCAGACACGCACGTACGCACCCACCCACCTACCCACCCACACACACACACACCTGTACCAACGCACACCTGTACCAATGCGGACGAGCAAACAGATAGACAGACAGACAGACAGACGAAAAAACAAACAAACAAACAATCAAGCAAGCAATCAGACAAGCAAACAATGAGACAAGCGAGCAGCAAGCAAGCAGGCAAAGCAGGCAAAGCAGGCAAGCAGGCAAGCAAGCAAATAAAACCAACAAGCGAACGAACAAGCAGACGAACAAACACAAATACATGGCCCACACACACATACACGTTCACCACACAAGCCCAAGGCAAGACGGATGTGAACGTGTCTGAAGTCACAATCCTGTGCCTCAAAACAGTCCTTTCAAACGAATGACTTGCTTTTGGCTCAAGCAACCGATCTGGCCTTTGTCGCGCACCCACAGACCACTCAGCCCAGTTCGCACCGTGGGCACGGGAGACATGCGCTGAGCCCCGCTCCGCGTAGGCCACTCGCCGCGAATTAAATCGAGCGCGTGTGCAGTCAAACTACAGCTGAAGCCAGATTCTTTTGCGGTCCAGCTATGAATCGATCTGAGGATCCTTTTTGACATGGCAAAAGAGTTCCTGCAAAAAATGTTCTAAACCGTTGGCAGGAAGTTCGATCAGCCCCAATGTGCCCATTTGGTCAGAGTGGAGGAACACTCCGGACATTGTCACTGGATGCGTCCAGTTGCAGTTGTCATGACGGCCTTTCGTCTCTGTGTGCGTGCGCACAAAAGGTAGAGACTCTGTATATCTCGTGAATGTTCGCCCGGTGATTCTACTAAACTAGCGAGCCACAAAAGCAGCGAGGAGCACAGAAAGACCTCAAAGCATGACCAGCATGCAAAGCTCCCAGCTGCCTCGTGCTGATTTGCCCTTGCGTTGCCGTGGAAGGTCCAAAGTCTAAGAATATGTCCAGATTCTCCAAGCCCAAGATGCTCAACATGGCTGCGAAACTGACGCCAGTCAGCTGAAATCAACCACGTCTGTGCCTGCCGTAGGAGAAAAGTCGAAGCCTCAGACTGTGTGCAGTTGGGCAAAAAACTCAAGCGTGTGACAAGTCGACACTAATTGCTCCGCCTCCGTTACGCAAAGATCAAAAAAGGTCAACACTAAATCAGTCAGGCAGACCGAACGCTGGTCCTCCAGGATGGCGTGGCAAAGTCCTCATTGCACCATCCAGCAAATAGAGCGACTGAAACAGCGTCAACCAACCTTGCCGGAGCAAATGTGTCGGAAATTGGACTGTATTGTTGGACGAAAAAACCCAAGGGAGAAGCGTTTACCTGACATGAACCCGCGTGGCAACTTGCAGAGTCCAGAGGCATGAGCCAGCCTGGCGATGTCTTGACCAAAGAAGGGATGGCACCGTAAAGTGTGTTTGTTGCTACTGCTGCTGGCAGCAGGGAAGCCGGAGATGACAGCCATACCTACAAACGCCACCCGCCTTCTTTGCCAAGCTCGGCTGGTTCTTCCTTGAAAGCTTCAGACCTTGCCCAATCTGCTAAGGTGGACAAATGCCCGGTTGTCCCCTTGCCTGTCCCCGTGCCGTCGGTCCTTGCAAGAGTTTCAGCTGCACAAAGATCTGGTCCTGCAGCTGGGGGCCTCGGCCGGAGGGCTTGCTCAAATGCACTCGAGCTGGACGCCAGAAAATTGGATCAAACAGTTCAACTAGCTGATCTCTCGAATCCATGCACTTATGTCCGTTCCCAGCGACGGGCTTGTACACAGAAAATTCAAGTGGTACACTGTGTACCTATTAGCTGCAAAGAAATGTCGGGCAGAAAGCTCGTCCGCTTTCCGCGAGAGTTTTTATAGGCTCAGCTTCGCAGGATTTAATGTACGCAAGCTGCGTTCTCCGCCCCAAACCAGGTTGTATTCAATCTGAAGAGAAAACGCCCAACAACGCAAGACAAGAGCGCACGCGCGACGCAAGCGCAAACAACAAAAACGTGATACGGCATGAGCGAGGCGACGCCTTCTCTGTGCAAGTTCTTTGCGCAGGTTTCTCTGCCCAAGCTCTCTCTGAGCAAGTTGTCTGCACGGTTTCTCTCTCCGCGCAAGACTCCCCCGCTCTCTCTCTCTCTCTCTTGTTGTTTTTCTTCTGCGCGCGCACACACACACGCATGACATCACTTTCTCTCTCTCTCTCTCATTCTTTATCTCCGTTTATCTCCCTGTATCTCTTCCTCTCTCGCTCTCTTTCGTCTCTTTCTCTCTTTCTCTCTTTCTCTCTTTCTCTCTTTCTCTCTTTGTCTCTTTCTCTCTTTCTCTTTGTCTCTCTTTCTCTCTTTCTCTCTTTCTCATTTTGTCCTTCTCTTTCTCTTTCTCTTTCTCCTTCTCTCGCTCTCTCTCTCTTTTCCTTTTTTTTCCTCTCTCGCTCTCTCTCTCTCTCTCTTTCTCTCTCTCTCTCTCTCTCTCGCTCTATGGGCAAGAAGCCGTCTTACTTCAAGGGCCTTTTGCAACGCTTGCGGGAATAGCTCGGGACCACTGTATTGCGAAGCCAAGCAGTTGTATGATCTGAACCCCCTCCCTTTGCCTGGAACCCCTTTCATGCGCTGCGCAGACATCAGTACTGCTGGACATTCAAGACTGGGGACACACCGCAACTTGCAGGGGTGTCACAGTTCAAGGCCCACAGGCCCTTATTGCGCTGGATCGTCGAAAAAACCTCCCTTCAAGCTTGGGAAGCAAGCGAGGGTTCCTGCTCGTGATGATTAGGGGCTGTGCTGTTTTGTTCAGGCCTTTGAAAACGAGCCGG
Organism: Effrenium voratum; assembly: GCA_963377175.1. Classification (NCBI taxonomy): domain Eukaryota; class Dinophyceae; order Suessiales; family Symbiodiniaceae; genus Effrenium; species Effrenium voratum. The sequence continues at coordinate 243,013 of CAUJNA010000112.1, forward strand.
GCACACTCCCGGAGCGAAGCACTTGGACCCAAAGCTTGCCACAGGTGGCCTGCAGGGAAAGGGGCAAAAAGCAAAAGCAATGCACGGTACGTGTATGAGTGTGCGTGCGCGTCTGCGTTCAACAGCATGTGTGTGCGCGCGCGTCTTTTCAGGCGTGCGCACGTGTGCGTTGGCGGGTGGGTGGGTAGGTGGGAGGGTGGGAGGGTGGGAGGGTGGGAGGGTGGGAGGGTGGGTGGGCGGCTGGGTGGGCACAAGTGCGCGTGTGTATGTGTGTGCGCGCGTCTGCCTGCGCCTGAGCGCGTGTGCAGGCATGGGTGCAGCTACAGCCCCGCGCGCGTTTGCGTCCGCTGTGTGCACGTGGGTGTGCACGCGCGCACGTCGGCCTGCGCGCGGGGGTGCGCGTACACTGCGCGCCTGTTTTTGTGGACAAGAATCGATACGAGTATGCTGTAGTATAAGTGTGTGTGTGTGTGTGCGTCATGCGCGAGTGTGTGTGTGTGTGTGCATGTCATGTGCGTCAACCGCGCGAGTGTGTGTGCGTGTGTGTGTGTGTTCAACAGGAGGATGGGGTTGTCCTGGATTTGGCATATCTAGATGCATTTGCAACAGTTCACTTCAACACACACACACACACACACACACAGACCACACACACGCACGCACGCACGCACGCACGCACGCACGCACGCACGCACGCACGCACGCACGCACGCACGCACGCACGCACGCACGCACGCACGCACGCACGCAGTCCCTAAAAAGCACAGTGGCAGCGCGCATGCTTCACAGAATATCAGAATCACTTGAGGGTTTCTGATCCAGCCCCAAGCCCAACAAATCTCAAGTCGCACTGCAAATGAACAAATCATGCAGGTCAGACTACATCCCCAAGTCTCGAGTCGGCATGCATCTCGCCATGACACATCATGGTGAAGCAAGCTGGACAACAAGGAAGTAAAGTGCGAGGAGCAGAGTCCCAATTGCATATCACGTGTCTTTGCCAGCAAGTGTTTCGGAGCTTGCAACCCCCGGCTGAAAAACTATCAAAATCATGTCAGCCTTCTGCTTCCCTATCTGCCATGGAAGTTGTCGCACTTATGGACATCACAAAAGCACCTATGCAACAAGGTGCTAATGTGCCAACTAGCACCCCGTGTCACACGCACACACACTAGCACTGGGCACGTCAATACATAAACTTTAGAAAAGCGCCCAACAAGCATTCATGCACTGTCTGCGCCTGAAAAATGTGATTGCATCTGTACATGAAGAACCACTTGACGAGTGCGCTCCATACCTGGCAGTGATGCGCCACAATGCTTGGATTCAGCCTGAGGTTGACAGCCGACCAACCCACGGTGTGTGTGTGTGTGTGTGTGTGTGTGTGTGTGTGTGTGTGTGTGTGTGTGTGTGTGTGTGTGTGTGTGTGTGTGTGTGTGTGTGTGTGTGTGGTGTGTGGTGTGTGTGTGTGTGTGTGTGTGTGTGTGTGTGTGTGTGTGTGTGTGTGTGTGTGTGTGTGTGTGTGTGTGGTGTGTGCGTGTGTGCGTGTGTGCGTGTGTGCGTGTGTGCGTGTGTGCGTGTGTGCGTGTGTGCGTGTGTGCGTGTGTGCGTGTGTGCGTGTGTGCGTGTGTGCGTGTGTGCGTGTGTGCGTGTGTGCGTGTGTGCGTGTGTGCGTGTGTGCGTGTGTGCGTGTGTGCGTGTGTGCGTGTGTGCGTGTGTGCGCGTGTGCGCGTGTGCGCGTGTGCCGCGTGTGCGCGTGCGCGTGCGCGTGCGCGTGCGCGTGCGCGTGCGCGTGCGCGTGTGCGCGCGCGCGTGCGCGTGCGCGTGCGCGTGC
>CAUJNA010000112.1:247446-272005 GCA_963377175.1 Effrenium voratum
GGGGACGGACAAAGGGAGCGATCAATGGCAACAATGCGGCATCAACCCGATAACCAAGCAAAAACACACACACAGACACACAGACACACGACACACAGACACACAGACACACAGACACACAGACACACAGACACACAGACACACAGACACACAGACACACACACAGACACACAGACACACAGACACACAGACACACAGACACACAGACACACAGACACACAGACACACAGACACACAGACACACAGACACACAGACACACAGACACACAGACACACAGACACACAGACACACAGACACACACACACAGACACACACAGACACACAGACACACAGACACACAGACACACAGACACACAGACACACACACACACAGACACACACACACACACACACACACACACACACACACACACACACACACACACACACACACACACGCACGCACGCACGCACGCACGCACGCACAACGCACACACACACACACAACACACACACACACACGCACGCACGCACGCACGCACGCACGCACGCACGCACGCACGCACGCACGCACGCACGCACGCACGCACGCACGCACGCACGCACGCACGCACGCACGCACGCACGCACGCACGCACGCACGCACGCACGCACGCACGCACTTCACGGCAAAGGAAAAGCTGGGAAGCAAAAACCGCGAAGATCTCGGGAACTGCCGGCCTGCTGGCTTTGGAACCTTGGACCTCCTGCACAAATGGAGCCCAGCTGCTTCGGTGCGTTGCAACCGGAGCACGTTGCACCTGCAAAAAGGGCCCTTCAAGCTACGGTAGGTGCCCTCCGTCCACAAGATCGGCATCAGGGTGTTGAAAAGAATATTACACTTTGGAAAGGCCATTCTGACTCATCCAAGGTAAGCAATGCAGGGATAGTGCATGACTGTCAACGTTCAAAAACCAATGTTTCAACCTCTTTAGTTATTTGGGCACTACTCCGTTTTGAGGCAGGCCCGTCATGGCATGTACGGACCTCAATTTCGTGAGAAGAGCAGTTTCGTTAGAGGTCGTATGTACGGCGCGTGCAGCTGGCTTGAGCTGCCGTTGGCCATGTATTGGAGACGAAACGAAGTGTTTCCAGTTTCATTTCCAAACATGGCCACCTGGCATGTAGGCCGAACACCACAAACACGTTACCAAAACACCAGCTCCAGAGGACATCAAGAGCACAGGTTCAAGGTTCCAACTCACTTGACATTGCTTGTTTTACTTCCATGAAGTTGCGCGCATGGACCAATCAAGGCTGCTTAAGATTCTTCGTGATTGAGAAATTGTAAGCTTCCTTGTTTGTTTGATGGGCTAGCAAGGCAGACTCGATGGCACCCAGCAGGTCCTTGTGGTCTCACTGGCTAGGCCTGGCACGTGGCTTGGACAAGGCACCGGAAGAAAAACGATGTGTCCACAAGCCACCTCTGGTGTCTTCCTACGAGCGTTCTACATCACTGCGATACACAACCAGCTCAGGCTACTCACTTGGATCTTGATGCTCTTATCTAACCGTACCTGAACTCCGCGCAGTTTCCAGGCTCAAAAGGTGGTTATGCGGCATAAACCGTGACCCCACCGGCCTAGGGCCGAGCTAATGACATCCAGCTGCTGCACGCAAAGCCCGACGAGAGCCTCTGCCTGCATCCGGGATCGAGTCGGTAGCCGTGTGCCTCATTTGAATCACACATGTGGCAGCACGTGCAGTGGCGCCGCGCGCTACTGACTAGGGTTACCTCCGCAACCCAACAAGTCAAAACTGCTAAACTGTATGAGCATGCCGAAATGTCAGATATGTATATCCGGGCAAATGCATGGGGCGGACTATTTTGCCATGTCCAATGTGTCAGAGAGCCTTTGAGGAAGGGGATGATGGCTTCCTGATGATCCGCAAGGCAAGTGCTGGCGCTGCCCTGCCAATGATTCAATGCATGCAAATATGTTGCTGTAGCAGCAGCAGACACAAGCAAAGCTCGTGCAAAGGCTGAAAGTGAAGTGCCAATGACAGGTGGAACTTGCTCACAACCACTGCATACCATGCCAGAATATTGGAGTGCGCCCAGGAAAATGTGAAAAGGCTATGTTAGAGAGCAAGGGGGCATCTGTGCACGCGCATGAGCGTACGGGCATGGTTGAGGGCTCCCTAGACCAGAAATTTCTCCACGCCCTCCCCCAGGCCATGTCAGGGCAGCTGCGGTTCCGCAACGCCTGACCGGCTGACCGGCTGAGCTTGCTGTCACCTTTCATGAGCCCTCAATCTGCCCTCAATCTGCCCTCAATCTGAAACTGGCTTGATCGCATGTCTTTGCTGCGAACAAAGCCTTAATCGCGCTAAAGAGTGATGCACTACTTCAAGCGATTGGGTAAGCACCTCGCAACGAAAAGTGGGGACTCTCCGTATGTACGGGTGCGTGTGCAAAGGTGCGTATGTGTGTGTATGTACGTATATACTTATGTATCGATGTACTCATGTGGCAATGGACCTATGCATGCACTGTACGTAAGTGCGTACATCCATACGTCCGAGCGTCTGTACATCTGTACATCTGTCCGGTCAATCCATCTGTCTCTGTCTGTCTCTGTGTCTCTCTGCGGTCTCTGTCTCTCTTTCTGTCTGTTTCTGTCTGTGTCAGAGAAGCAGAGACAGACAGACAGACAGACAGACAGACAGACAGACAGACAGACAGACAGACAGACAGACAGACAGACAGACAGACAGACAGACAGACAGACAGACAGACAGACAGACAGACAAAGGACACAGAGACAAACAGATAGACACAGAGACAGAGAGAGAGCGAGAGAGTCAGAGACAGAGAGAGAGTCAGAGACAGAGAGACAAAGAGACAGAGATACAGAGAGACACAGAGACAGACCGAGTCTTTCTGTCTGTTTCTGTCTGTGTGCGTCTGTCTTTCTCTGTCTTTCTGTGTCTGTGTCTGTCTGTCTGTCTGTCCGTCTATCTGTCTCTTTCTGTCTCTTTCTGTCTCTGGTCCGTCTCTGTCCCTCTCTGTATCTCTGCCTCTCTGTCTCTGACCCTCTCTGTCCCTCTCTGTCTGTCTCTCTGTCTGTCTCTGTCTGTCTCTGTCTGTCTCTGTCTGTCTCTGTCTGTCTCTGTCTCTCTGTCTGTCTGTCTGTTTACAAGTAAATATTCGCACATAAGTCCGTTTTTAAAAAGGCCGGCGCGCGACTGTACTACGCGCAGGCAGACAAGTTGTTCCTTTGGGCAACACCGACACACGAGGGCAACACCCAACCAAGACGGAAAACAAACAATTGTGTTTGGAAGCATAACTCACTTCAGCAAAAAGAGCTGTGGAACCCATGAGAACGTTGGCATGTGTGTTCAGCAAGGGTGCGGACCGCTGGAAACAAGCAGCTGGAATAACGGAGACACAAGCAGCTGGAGTTCATGTTTGCCACCCGCATGCGGCGCATTCAAAGGCACCCGACCGAGACACGGCTCCGATGCACCTGTTCCAGCAAGCCCTTGAGCACAGAGGCGGCCTGGAAGGCGCGGCTAAGCAGCCTCGGCGAGAAGGCGAAGGGAGAAGAAGTCTCCGGAGAGGCCAAAATACTAACTAGAACTCTTGAAAACAGGATTCCTGAATTTGGAACTGGGAAGATAAAAATGGCCATGCCCGGAAGAGCGGTGATCAGATTACGGAAACCAACTTTGTCTCCCCAGCAAAACAGAGTTGCTTCTACAAGGAAACACTCCGCGCACATCTGTATGGCTTGATCCCTCTCAACTCAAATGAACATCAGCGCGAGGTAGTGTAAACGCAAACCGCTCAGCTTGTTGCATCTGGCCACTACGAACAGAAGCCACGACGATCTACCAGCCCAGGTGTTCATTGCTGTAGGCTTTCTTGCCTGTGGATGGTTCGATGGGCATCTACACCGGGCTTTGAAATATGCTGTCGTCACGCTGGGCAAAGAACAAAAGCCTCGAAATCGAGATGTGTTTGGCCACAATTTGCTAAGAACACTGCTACTGGACGAAGTCCTGCACCGACAATAGACCCCTGTCAACCGCAAGCTTCTCCGGAAAGTACGTCCCGACAATTGAATCGAGTTCGGGCTCTGGTATTCAGGTTCGGCTTCGGTGGAGTTCAGGTGAATGCCAGCCAGGAAGCAAGCAAAGGCTGGAGACCAGGGATGTCTTGATGAAAAAGTCGCAGATCAGCTGGTGCTGGATCTGGGCCGTCACAAGGGCAAAACAATGCGCAAAACGTTGCACGGCACAAATGGCTAAGCCTTGCTAAAAAGGATCCGCGTTAAAGGGCCTCTCAATGCCTTCCCCGGCTCCCTCGGGCTGCAAATGGCAACTCCCCAATTCATAGCCACAACCCTAACGTCAGCCGTGAGCCGCTTGAAAGGCCCGTGCTGCTCTTGCGAGTGAGCGGGTTGGGGCTCTACACTCAGATTGAGAAGGCTCTAAAGACTCTGTTCACCCTGGCCACCCTGCAACGCCTGGCCGCGCTCCGCGAGCTCCCATCCTTGGCCCCGCGACTTCTCTGCCTGCCAGGCCGGCAAATATGGCTTGGCATTCGTTGTTAACGTGATGTATAATGATGTATGTGTGGCCTGGCTTGCTGTTGAGTGGTCTCGCTGGTGCTATGTTCTTGCTTTCCTGTTTGAACAGAAAGGCGGTCTGCCTTTTTGGTTCAACTGATCAGGCGGGTTCGGATAGTCGATTGTTTGTATGACTGGCTGTCTGATTGTCGCTATATAGCTTGATTGTTTAGGCTGCATGCGTTGTCTGGTGGTTGATCTGCTCGATTTGGAGCTTGCTGATTTCGCCAACTCTGTTGGCAAGATTGTCTGCATTGACTGTCTCATAACAAAATATCACGGCCCCTCATGCTCCCTCCGCTGCGTTGGAAGTGGAGTGGCACTGGAAATACAACCACAAGTTCCGTTTTATTTTGTACATTGGCCAATTTCGATGAATTCCCTGTGGCCCCCCCTCAGGAGCTGTGGCCTCTTGCGTGGGTCTGGCTGGCTGGCTGGCTGGCACCTGGTCGACTAACTGAAGGTTTCATTGATTCGGCCGGCTGTTCTAGTTTTGCGTCAGCTTGGTTGGATGAGCTTGATCACTGCTTTGGCGACGTTGGCGACGTTGGCGGCTTTGGCGGCTTTGGCGGCTTTGGCGGCTTTGGCGGCTTTGGCGGCGTGAGTTGGTTGTTGTCTGGGTTGGTTGCTGCTAGAACCTGCTGATGCCTGCTTTTTACACACTGAAAACTGCAGCCTCGTTCAACAACGGCCTATGCAAATCAAGCCCCCGCTTCAACTCAGCACTGGTGCAATCGAATTAAAACTCAGACATGTGCATCCTCGGCCTCCGCCCTCAAAAGCTTCAACCCATTCTCCGGGATGTCCCTCCGGGATTTCCCTCCGGGCATCCCCTCTGGCAGGCGCCTCGGTCGAGAACCTGAAGGAGTGCAGCACACCAGACAGGAAGTCCAAGATGACGTCCACGCCTGGCGAGAACGGACCGAATCCGGAGATCCGGCCTGAGGCCCAGGGCATGCGAAAAAGGCGGCACCCTGCGCAGGAGTTCGGCAGCTTTGAGCAGAAACTGAACCCATTGTGTACCAGGATCCGGAGCTTGAAAAGGGATTCAGACTGACTTTGCTGAGGGCGCTGTTTGATGCCTCCATGTTCAACCTGTCGGTGTCAAACTCAAAGCACCCGGCGGTCGCAGTGAGAACGCCTACATTCGATTGCATGGACACCAGCCCTGCCTGCACGCTCCGCCGGGTCAGGTGACCTGCCAGGGAAATGAAGCCGTGCTATTACTTTTTTTAATGTAAGCCATGAGCTTGCGAGTGCCTTGAAGCACAACATAAGGATGCTGATAGCTCACAAGTTCATCGTGGCGCAAACTTCAAAGAGATCACCGATCACTTGGGTCGCTGCACCCAGAATCTATCGGTCTGGCTGAAGGAGCCCCGCAATTAAGTCGCTTGCAGCCGTGACGCGTTCATATGCCGAAATGCTGGCACTGCGCTTGCATCGGAGCAAGCAGCCTGAACTCCAGCTACCTGGCCTCTGACCAACATGAGCAAGGGGTTAGCATGGCAATCTCAGCATGGCCTCCCTTCAGCAAAACGACTGATGCTGCCCCGCCTCTCACCCAGGCCTCAGCGAAAGTCAGCCACGGCCCTCAAAGATCTGGAACCGATGTGTCTCAAAGGTTGGCGTCTTGGCGTCTTGCCGTCTTTGAGCTTACGAACTGTCCGATTTCGTCACGGGGCGATAGGAGTCAAAAGGGAATCCGAGTGAAAATGGCATCATCTGAGGGCTTGAACCTGGACTTGTCTGGGTCTCCTAGCGAAAACCATACCTTCGTCTGACAAAAGCCCCTTCCAAAAACAATCCGTCTGCAAAGCCTAAAGCCTGGTCTTGACCAATGATAAGCTGGCCGGTGCACGGGAGAAGGCATCCCAAAACAAGGACAAGGCTCCCGCTTGGACTTCGCGATGCTGCCTGGGCAGGGAAATCATGGTTACGGGTTCGCACCCCATCATATTCGCCATTAGCGCCTCATGCCAAGTCTACAACATGCGCATCTAACTTTAGTAACATTATCAAATTTCCCATCCAATGGCGTTTGCAGCCAATTGTTTGGCGTGACCTGGGTTTTGAACACATGTTGTTGCTTGTATTCACTTCCACTGGTCTCATGTGTGTTGCCTCCCTATATCTATATATGTATATAATTTACATATTCATATATATACATATATATATATATGTACCAGTCCCTGGGCCACGTACCCCCCCCCAATGGTATGGTCCCCCCACTCCCCCGCATCATCCGCATCTTGGGGATGATGCTGGCAATGCTGGGGATGCTGTCCAGTACCGTGTGAGCCCTGCAGCTTCGGTCCCAGACTCCCCCTTTCACCCCGTGAACCAACACCCCGCACCTCTCGCAACATCCTACCCTAAACCAAACCACCCTGCAACCCCTCCTTAACCCCAACCCTAAGCCTAAATCAACCCAAACCCCAAACCCACCCAAAACCCACCGCAAACCAACCCTGAACCAACCCCAAACCAACCCACCAAGCCTAAACCAACTCCGAACCACACCCCAACCACCCAACCACCCAACCACCCAACCACCCCACCACCCCACCACCCCAGCACCCCACCACCCACCCCACCCCCACAGGGGGGGGGGGGTTGGGGGGGGGAGGGGGGGGAGGGGGGGGGTCCACGGCCTGGAAGGCTCCACCTCCAGTGAAAATATCTAAAACGCGCATGCTTGGGCACGTCTGTTTCGGGAAGAAGTTGGGATTCATGCTCACCCTGAGTTGCTTTGTAGACTTAAATGGAGATGCCCGCAAAGGGCCAGTGACGCAAAACGCCAGCGTGGATTCACGAGCAAAAACCCCAAGGCGTTGCAAACCGAGCTCCAAGTCAAACCACATCTCACGAAGGCTCATCATCGAACGCCGCCACGGTGGCGCTACTAAATGGTTCAGGCTTCAAAACGGAGCACCCCTTTCTCTGAGAGAATTGGTTGGTGCCAAATTGGGATGAAAGGCCCAAGTTGAGTTGGGCCTCCTCTCAGCAACTGATGGGAGACGATTTGATGCCAGCTCACCCCACACCCTCACCGGGCAACTGGGGTCTGGATGAGTTTGCTCATCGGCCCAGGTGTTGAACTCGCGCTTGACATGCGAGTGACCTAACATGGCAAGGTCCAAGGTTGGCACAAGCTCCATCAAGATGGCCGCATGGGGCATCTTCTAGGAGGAGGCGCCGGACAAGGAGCTTTTTCAACTGGAGACCCTCGAAAAGCCCGTTGCTGCGCTTGAGCTCTTCGACTTTTACTTCTGGTGAGAGCTGTCTTGCTCTGCACTGAAGGCTCGGTCTCACACTCCCGAATCCTGGTGACAACCAGGCGAATGTCTTTTCCCTTTTCTTTCCACTTCGCCTCATCCTTCGGTCACAGGCAAGCACCACCAACAGGCATGGTCCGCCTCGCCTGGGAGCGAAGGGCGAAGCCAGGACCAGTTTGGGGCCTGCCGGAGTGTCGCACAACTCTAGAAGGGTTGAAGGAAGGGCTTCGCCAAGGGGCAGGCCGACGTGGCCTACTGGACTCTGCCGAGGTAAATCATTCGCGTTTCGCGAGTCTGGAGTGTGGCAATGATGACGACGTCCTTGGCCGGAGCCAACAGCACGCAAGGAAACCCAAGCCATGGACGGGGGAGAGTGCTGCTTTCTTCCACAACAGCAGCACCCCCAAGAGCAGGAGGGTGACTAGAATTGGCGAGCCCGGCGTTGCCCTACTTGGGCGAACAAGGCGTACAGGAGTCGGAGCATGAGAGCTGTCTTTCAGCCCGGCTGACGCCATGCCCTACGTATCCACCTTGTGTGTGCAGGCGCCTCTTTATTTCGTCGCATCTGCCTTAGGGAGGATGAAGACCTCCCCCAGCCTTGGTGGACCCCCTAACCGTTTTGAGCGTCGCCTTGGTCCTCCCTCTCTACCAAGTTAGCCAGGCACCTTTCCATGCATGGAGGCGCGAGCCTCCGCCACACTCATAGGAGAGTACATGGCTTGAGGGGGCCATAGGGTAGAATTTCACTCCAAGAACTGGAACAAGTCCACGGCTCAAATTGTTCTCAAGTGGACCCTTACGCTGAGTTAAGACAGGTGTACACCTACGGCTACCCTTCAGCCCAGTCACCAGCCTATTGAATAACCCACCGAAGCATTGACGGCTGAACCATTGAATTCCCACTTTCAATTGGCCACACCGGCTACCCTGCCTCTGGTGTCCGTAGTTGAGATGCCTGCCCAGCATGTGAGGGCTGCACATATGGTGAGTCCCAAATGGAAGACACATCGTGCAGGGGTTGCACCAGAAAGGACGCTATATCAGCAGTGAGGATGCGACCCGCATCCTTTTGAAAGTTCAGACCAGCTGGCATTGAAACCAGCCATCTGATGGCTTTGCAGCCGAGGTCATTCGTGCCACCCTGGAGGAGAAACCACGAAATAGAACCCAATGACAATCTGGGCTGAAAAGTTGCAGCCGGCCTCGTTCGACCCTGTGGAGCGTCGTTTCAGTTGCAGCTCTGTATTGGAAGAAAAGCTGCGAAAAAGAGAGGACTGTACCGGTCTGATTCTCAACGTTCACTCGGAAACCCCAGCTACCGGGCCTCAGGTGTTCGCAGTTGAGGTTGAGATGCCTGCGCACAAGTGGCGAGTTGTCTCACAAACCAGCCCTGATCTCTGCCGTCCCTTTTTGTCTTTGACCATGTTGCAGAAGTTCTGAGCAGCTGAAAAGAAAGGGTGAGTTTTGGTCTTGGTTAGGATTGGTTTTGGAGTGTTGCCTTAAACCACCAAAACTCGCCAACAACTCACGCAATGTTTTTAAGGACTGGTGCTGCATTGAGTGGATTGAGGTCAACAAGTGTCACAGCAAATGCTTCTGACCTCTACCCGTTTCTTTTTTTTCGGCAGATAGAAATGATAGAAAAAAAACGTTTTTGATCTTGGATGCGCTTTGTTTGATGCCTTTCACGAATTGTTGCTGCGCATGAATTTATTGGGCGTGTTAGAATGATTGCATAGCCTTGGCAGTTCAGATGTTCAAAGGCCTCGATGGACCATTGCAGGCAGAGCCAGGTAGCTAGTTACGTATCATGTCACAGTCACAAGTGGGTTGCGTAACCACATCCCTAAAGCAACCCTAAACGCACCGCTTAACCAGCAGCACACCCAACACAAATCAGCTCCAAGCCAACTCCAAATCCACCCAAAGTCAACCCTAAACCCGCCCAACAGCAGCCTGGATGTCGGCCCTTCGCTTTGCCCAAATCAACCCCCAAACTACCGCCCTCATCAAGATCTAGGCCAGCCTAAACCGCCCCTAACTTAACCCCAGCAACGCCTGCCGGGGATGCGGCAAGCCAACCGACCAACCAACCAACCAACCAGCCAGCCAGCCAGCCAGCCAGCCAACCCAGCCCTACTAAAAAACCAGCCCTACCAATTCCAAACTTCAACAGTTTGCGAAGAAAAACTTCCGGACCTTACTCTTGAAACTTACACCTGCACAAGCGTCTGCTCCAAGCAAGGCAAGCTGCAACAGGATACGCGGACTTTGCCCCTGGGGGGAAGTCGGTGCACATGTAGGTACATACAGGCGAACATGTCTGCACATATGTATGTATGTCTGTCCGTCTTGTCTGGTCTGGTCTGGTCTGCTCTGGTGTGCTCTGGTCTTCTCTGGTCTGCTCTGTTCTGGCCTTCTCTGGTCTGTCTATCCATAACAATAAAAAAATAAATAAATAAATAAATAGATACATAAATAAGTAAGGAGTATGTGTGTATGTATGTCTGCCTGCCTGCCTGCCTGCCTGCCCGCCTGCCTGTTTGCGTGTCTGTCTGTCTGTCTGTCTGTCTATCCAGCCCGTTGTGTCTGTATGTCTGTATGCACGCATGTGTATGAAAATATTTTGTGTATAGAAATATATAGAAATATGTGTGTATGAGTGTGTGTGTGTGTGTGTATGTATGTATGTGAGCATGTATGTAGGTAGGTATGAAAATGCATGTATGTAATGCATGTACGCATGTGTGTTTGTGTGTGTGTGTGTGCATGTATGTATGCATGTATGTAATGCATGTACGCATGTGCATATTATATATATATATATGTATATCTGTATATGTGTATATGTGTGTGTGTTCGTGTATGTGTGTATGTGTGTATGTGTGTATGTGTGTATCTGTGTATCTGTGTATGTGTGTATGTGTGTATGTGTGTATGTGTGTATGTGTGTATGTGTGTATGAGTGTTGTGTTGTATGAGTGTAGTGTAGTGTAGTGTAGTGTAGTGTAGTGTAGTGTAGTGTAGTGTGGTGTGGTGTGGTATGGTGTGGTGTGGTGTGGTGTAGTGTAGTGTAGTGTGGAGTATTCTATTGTATTGTCTTGTCTTGTATTGTCTTGTATTGTATTGTATTGTATGTTTGCTTGCATGTATGCATGTGCTCTGCAACATTGACAATATGTTTATCCGCCAGGTGCGTACTCTGCACAGTCCGTGCCTGATCGCATGTGATAGGATTAATTTTCATGGAAGATGCTTCGACTGGCTGCATTTTTCACATGAGCATAGGGCACCTTCCGGCATGTGACACACCAACCTTCAATGGTGAAAGCATCTGGTCCAAAGAAGAATTGATGGGCCCTGTTGGTGAAGGAAACATTTTCTCAGCAGCCAACTTGATCCTGGAATCCAGAACTTTCCAGGCCTCCGGGGTCCCAAAGCACCAGGGACGCATGTTGCAGGGGAATGCAAGTATCAAACTAGACTACGGCGTTGGTACGGCTAGCGTTTGGCAAAGAAGTTGCTTCTGTTGGAACTCCACTACTTTGACACCCAATGCAATTCTTGCTATCTGGGATTTATGATGGTACAATCTGTTGTCTATGTTCCTATTGGTGGCTCAAGCTCTACACCTCTCATATCGGTCAAGAGTCAATGACACTTTGAACTTGGCAGACTGTACATGCCTTGTCCGAAGCCGAGGCACATTTCAAGCAGCATGGTCACAGCAAGCCAAAGACAGTCTTTCGGCAAAACAAGCTGCAAGAAATACAATGACACCCATCTGAAACCTGACCAAATGTCTGGGGTGGTGAAATGAGTTGGGCCAAAGCCAGATATATGGACATATCTAAACCACCGGACTGTCTGAACTCGCAGACGTGAAGCAACAGCGCTGTGCCGAAATCCGAAATCACAGCAGCTCACTGCCCTGGCATTTCCGTCGATTCAAGGGCCCGGAGCTGGCGCAGGAAGCCCTCGTTCGGGCTGACTCGGGGCCTGCGCCGCTTCAGCTCCGTCAGCACCTGGCTGACATTTTGGGTCCTGAGTCCAAGCAGATGTGCGACCCAGTGAACCAAATCTCCGCCAAAACCAAGCCACCCACACACACACACACACACACACACATGCGCGTGCGCGCGCACGCATACACACGCACGCGCGCACGTGTAAATCTCCGGTAAACATCGGTGGGAGGGGGGGGGGGTGGGCGATTGAAAACAGAGTACTGCTGTCAGGCCTAGTCGCTTCGAAGCCACATGCAGCATGTACGCAGCGACTATTGTAGCAGAGCGGCTCTGCCCGTGCTTGCAATGCACGAGAACATGACCTTCATGCTGGCCCATGGCATTCGCGATGAAATGTGTGCTCTCTGCAAAGTATTCACAGATTTGGTTGTCTGCCGAATCCTTAGTACGGCCCAGAGACCCAGTCCATGGACTATGTTCACATGTATGTAGCCAGCCAATGTAATAGGATAGGCTGCTGAAAGCGACTGCAGTGGTACAAGGATCTAAGCCAGGAGGCTCCTCGCTTGATGAATGTTCCTGAAAGCCCCAAACCTTCGGAAGAAACTTGCTGCGGTAACCTCTCTACACAAGTCAAGGAAGAAACTCGAGAAACCGACCAGAGAACTTGAGCAACCCCAGAATGCTTCGGGATGTCTTCCCTTCAAAAGCAGCAGTGCGATGTTCCAGCGAATGAAGCCTTTGGGATCAGGTGAGAAGACTTGAGGCCTAGACAAGTGAATCACCGCAGTCCTCATCACTACAAATATGGCAAAAGTGTGGATCGTTGTAACCTTGCTGTGTCTCAGTACATGTTGTGCACTGGGGCTGACAAGACTCTAACCATACTAAAGTTTGTCTCTGCCCCAAAATATACTGCTGTGTAGAAAAGGGCTCGCTCAGCCCGCCTGCAACAGCCGAACTTCAACAATGTGCTGATGGGTCCTGGGCTTCACAAAGAGAGAAAGTCCCCGACCTTGGCCAACCCAGAAACCCAGCAACCACCGCCTTCCAGGTGTCTCCCTTGGCTCCAAGGCTCGTCCACTGGCACCCTCAGCCGGGCGATGAGAGCCACGTCCTCTGCACGGATGGGCCGCTCCCCGGCCCCGGCTGCCTGGCCGTTTGCCTCGCGCAGCTGGGCCACGAGCTCGTCCACAAAGGGCAGGTCCCGGGTGCAGTTCACCACAAAGCGGATGCCAAGGGCGCGGTAGGTGTGGGGGTCGCTGGCCACCCCGAAGTTGCTCAAATAGAGCCGCGCGCCTCCACTCTCCGATATGAGAGAGGGGTACAACCGGCCCAGCTCGAAGGAAGGGTGCTCAGGGTGAAGACACGGAAACTGGGCATAAAACATCCGCGCCGTGCAGGACAGAAGGCAGACCTCCTTCACTAGAGGATCTTCACCATCGAAGCCAGATCTACGAATGTAACGCTGAAGATGTATTGCTTCGTTCTCTGCGCCGTCCCCCATGACTACCACAGTCCAACCACGCGCACGTCTCTGCGAGAGCACCTGGGGTTGTTCAATTTCATCAGCAACAATATGCCTCGTTGTCACTTGAGCGAGAATCAAGGCCTAGTGTACTAACAGAAGATATGCTACAGTGGTCTACCTAAAACCAAGTAAAGAATCACTAAGCTTCACTGATCCGGCATTTCTGCTTGCTCTTGCATGATGAACAAACTGAAAGAATATGCGAGGGCCCTCTTCCTGGCTGTAGAGCTCAAGAACACACTCTTGCGCTCTTGCATTCGTCCACTACCAATGCCTCAAGGAGCTGATTGAACACCTGAGGCGCCATGAAGGTGAGCTCGGTCTCATCAGTGAGCTCACAAAACGTACTGCCAGTGTCCACCACGAGCATCAGATCCCGCATGTCCTGCAGGCGATTGAAGAGGTCCAACGCGCTCAACTTGGCTTGTGACAATGCCTGCGACCAAAAGATGCCCATCGCGATGGATATCACGCTGCGAGCCCCCAAACGCCATGCTTGCCCCGAAACGGCTGCGAAATGGAGAACAGTTCCAATTCTAACTCTGATCACTTCCGACCTGCCTTTCCGGCCATTGATACACAAGCAACTTACAACTTGCGATCCGAACCCTAAAACTGCAACTGCCCGCGCCATTTCTAGAGCTTCTCCTCAATATGGCGCGAGCACAGCAGTTGGCCAACTCTTCCTCTTCAACAAGTGTCCAATCGTCAGCCGAAGGACGGGTTTACTCCCCAAATCAGATGGAATGCATCAAACGTGCTGGATGGGTGTCGACAAAATCAAGACAAAACAATGGTACTTAATGACAAAAGATCAGACCATGTGTCCAAGGCTTCGGCACGCACGTCATCCTCTTCAAAAGTGCTTGTCTAGTATCGAATTGTGTTCATACTAGTGCTTGGTGAGTTCGAGAGATTGAGGGATCCATCAGTTTGACAGCGTAGCTCAGCAGGATTTGTGGTTCCACATTGATCGACAAGTTCACTGTAGAGCAAAAGAGCTGGACTGCTGGAGCCCTGTCAAACATGAAGTCAGTTTGGCAAAGCCACTCTGCCCGCAAGTCCAGAATCAGTAGACCAAAGCCTGGGAAGAGTTGTAGTAACTCAAGAGTACTCAAGTCAAGGATACACGATTTATGCAGTGGTGGAGCCGTCATTTACTTCCGAGATATCACCCTTGTTCGAAGAATGGTCCAGCTCATCGCATGACATTGCAATGCAGCTGTGAAGCTGTCGTTCTGAAGCCCTCATTGCTTTGGGTTGTCCTGAGACCAGAAACCGACGAGCTGCCGATGGCCTCATCAAGCCGAACCTGCGGGCTGGCCGCAAGGCTGGATTTCGAGTTGCCACTCGCAGTTCAAGTGCTCTGTTGCGAGAGGGTCTCCAAACCAGACACCCACTCTTTTTATTCGCTGGAAGTCACTGACTCCGAATCCCCAAACATCGCCGAGGAATGCCAAACTGCCTTCTCGTGTTGTCGGCCGGTCACCCTTGGACCGTCGCCATGGGGTGTCTGCTTCCCACGGTACCGGAACGAGCAAACAACTCAGTGTAGGCAACCGGGCAACCGACAAAAACCACACAATTTGCTCAGACCCAATCAAGCCCCAAAACAGGCGGCATAGGAAGAAACTTCAAATGATCAGGCGGGACAAAACACTCTTCATCGAAGCGACCGAACCAAACCAACCAAAACAAAGCCACGAGCCGCTGTTGGAGGCCAAAAACCAGACTATCCAAAGCTCTCAGCTGCAACAAGCTTGAAATATACAAGCACGCTTGGAGAGACGGACAGTGTCCCCATCAGATTGTGACATCACACAAACCCAGCACTCCAGGACCAATGCCTAGCTGCAGCAATTTCAACTTCCAGAGAGAGGGAGTCCACCACAGTGCGGGCCCGGACACCCATGTGAGGAGTTTTTGAAGTCTGCCACCACCTCCTGCCTGTGGGCGGGGAGGCGTCGAGCAAGGCGTTACTTTGGCCTGGCCAAGCGCGCGCGACGACATTTGAGAAGCCAAAGCCTCAAACATGGAAACTGGCGCCCGTAGAAGCAAGCTTCGTTCTGGCGTCAGAACGTCTCACGCAAGTGGAGCAGAGCCTCCAATCAGTTTCAGCCCAGTCCATACAACATGATGCGAATAGCTTGACTCCGTAGCATTGCCTCCCTCTTTAGGGACAAAGACCCTGGATGGATTGCGAACACAAGGATCCAAGAAAAAAGGCGCAGCTCGGTTCGCAAGACCCGCCACCAACAGTGCCCCACTAATCCTTAGCACACAAAAATTATTGATTCTGGTTGAGCTAGCGACCACTGGTCTTCCAGCATTGCTAACCAGTGATGCCCGCCAAACATGTGCAAGCCTCAAGTGCTGACTGGCCTTAAAGAGGGCCTCAGAAAGCAAAGCCGCCACCAAACCAAATGGCCCAGCCATGCGCTGCAAGTCCCTTCGGTCGCTCGGCCTTTCCAGTCGACCATCCGCCTGATGCACCAGCAGCTGGGCAAGGAACTGACAGATTCAGTCACGTGTCAAGTTGACCCGTGTCAAGGATGTACTAGTACATGGTGGGCATGCTGCACCCTACGGATTGTTTTCAAAGTTGGACAGTCTCTGATGGACAGGTTTGTTTACAAAGTGGATTGATGAAGCAGCTCTAGACTGCCTCTGCAAGCATTCCATATCAAGTTTGCTCGCTGGCAATGCGACTTGGCAAAAGCAGAACCCAATTTGAGAGTATTCAAGGAAAAAAGCGAGCATCATCATGCAGGAGTACCGCCGCGTTACCATTGCATGGTGCTGAGGTCTTGCCTTGTTGACTTTCCAACTCCTTAGCACGTGCGCTTGCAATGATGATCTTGCGCCAATGCTCCAAAAAAACAAACAATCCTAGAGCAAAGAGGGGGGGGGACTAAGTTAGATACGCTAAGCAATCCTGGGGCTTCATGAGAGCATGACAAGAGAGAGTCTCTTCATGCGCAGGAAACTGATGAACCCCCTGACTGCGAATGCCACACTTATTGCAGGCATGTGATCAAGAAAGGGATACCTTCGATGAAGCAAAGCACTGGGAAGGCGGGAAAGATCCCACCGTACCTTCCAAATACCTCAAAATGGCCGACCCTGCAGAAGCCCGACGATTTCTTGCCTGGACTCTTCAGGTGCACCTGGCTGTGACGGATGCAAAGAAGTGCTGCTTGTTGTGATGCAAGAGCCCTGGTCCCCCTTGCACGCAGGCATGGCAGAGGAACACATTAAATCAAAGAAGTAATAAACAAGAGCGGCCCAGGCGGCAAAAGGTAACAACAAGCACGTATCCCAGGCACCTTTGCTGCCACCTCACTAAAGATTGGTGCGTTCACTTATACACGAACTCCGGGCGATCTTGTTGCATGGCATGCCAGTGACCGCAAATTGGGTTTTTAACGTGGGCAGCAAGACGCTTGGAACGGCAATGGAGCGCACGGGACCCCCCGCGCATGCCTCCGGAGTACCGGGCGGAGTTGATGTTGTGGTCCTGGCTTGGAAGCTCGCAAGAACTAAGTAGTAGAAAAGTGAAAGGGAGGGAATACCTGAGAAAAGAGGGAAAAAGACAAGCAAAGCTTGCGAAAGGAAAGAACTGGAACCTGTATCAGTCAGTGTTTGCTTCCATAAGCCTTGACAATACGTCCCTCACGATGCAAAGTCCCAATGCAACTTGCACTTGCCCATGAATGCCTACGGCTACTGCCACCTTGTCATCATGCTGATCATTGAAGCCTATTACAAGCACGACTAACATACTTCATCCACATCCGGCCGTCATCTTGCTGAAACCCGCTCGAAGCTTTGGCTAGTGCAAATGAGAGACAAGGCCATCTCCTCGTGCTCCTGAATTTGTATTAGTCAGCAACCGCCGTCGACCCCAAGCAGCAATGACTTTGCCGCGACCCGGCCATTCAAGTCTCTGAGCCTCGGAGAGTCTCCGCACCCACCTAAGCGCACATCCCAACAGACGCGCGAACCAAACAACCGTCTTAATATAGATCATCCCAAGTGCAATATATAATACACGTGCGTGTGTATATTATATGGTCATACATACTCACATGGCTAGTCCGTCCACCCCACAAAAAGAGATCAGCGAGTAAATTTTCCCATGGGGCTCTGCCCAATCTTATCCTGCAATCCGGCACCTAGAAATGTGCTCAAATGTCTGACCACATCCTTGGATTCAGGACTAAAATATTGTGAAGATTAGCAGGAGAAGATTCGATCTTCAATCCCTAAACGTCCCGAGATGAATGAGTATTTAAAGTGCACTTCGGCAGCTTCAGCTGGCAAACCGCAACGTTGTGGCCGAACACAGTGGTAGCTTAATCTGGAACATTGTAACCTTTCAGAGGTGTAGTGCACGATGTGAAGGTTCGGGACCGCAGGGTAGACCGCAGGGTATCGTTTTCGTTACTGTTTGCAGTGCTGCTGCTGGCCGATATTGCTCCGCTTGTCACCCAGTAAAGCCGAGTTGACTTCGGAAGTTGCTGTAAGCCAGTTCGAACGTTGCTGACTGGCCAACTGCCTTTCTCGCATGTAAAGCTGCAGATAGAACACAGCCGTATTGACCAGCCCCCATTGAAACGCGATAGCCGTGATAGCACGGGACTATTCGATTTATTGCACGACGATGTGCGTTGTTGCACGCGCTTGTTGCACATGTAAACTGGTGATGCGTGATCGAAGTGGCCGCAGGAATGACTCGCACGGGCTAAGAGCTCAAACGTGTCGTGTGAGTATTCCTTCCGTACAGGTCTGCTCAGCCGTGCAGGTCTGCGCAGTATCACTTTTGCTTCTCTGCCGTCGCTCCACCTTTGATGAGGTGCCAGAAGCAAGGCACGGGAGATTCGTCCAAGGTCTCAACCTTTTTGCGATAGCTTCAAGCGCCAATGCACTTCAGCCAACGGACAAGCACCAAACAAAGGTGATGCTGGGAACATCCAGCAATTTACTGTAGTCAACGGACCAGCACAGCATCACCTTTAGTCCACCAAACAGCATTTTCTTGACCAAAAACGGTGGTGATGCTGGCGGCGTCAATCAATTTAGTCTATATGGATGGTGATGCTGGAGGTGTCGACAAATTTTGTCTACTTTGAAAACTCGAGTTTGGAAACTGCAACATCTGCTTCAAATTTTAGTCTCGAGTCTACGGCTGACAAAAACGGGGGCGAAGCTAGTGGTGTCGACCAGTTTGGTCTACGGACTAGCACGACATCTATGTTTAGCCAATGCCAGTCAGTCGCACGGTTTTGAGGGCTTGGAGCGGTCCCGGTCGTACCTGAAGGGATTTGAACCCGCCCAACTTGGATGGTGCGACCAGGTCTTACGCTGTCCGAGCAACCGTTACTCAATACCACCGCCTAGCCAATGCCAATCAAAAGCACGACGAGTAGAGTCGAACTCGAAAAGCGCAACTCCGAAATTTGTTTTGCCAGGAACAATCTTTTGCACAAACGCATTATGATATACCTGTCTCTCATACTGCCTAGAAGTAGAAAATGGTGACAATGGGGCCCAGTCCAAGCTTGGATAATGTTGATGGCAGGGAGTTGTGGCTTTGAGCCGAAAAGAAATATAACCCAATAGTATCATCACAGCCCCAAACGTACCTTGCATAAGAGGTTCACGCTAGCATGTCTAGACGAAAGCCTCTGTGAATAAGCATCATCTTCCTCTGTTTGACAAGGTCCCAACGTTTTCGAATCCATGTTGATTGTCAGAGCTGAAAACTCTCTCCTCTCTCTCCAGGCCCCCCCGCATGCAATGCGCGCACCTCGAAGCAGCTCTCGCAGCTCTCGCGGCCCGGTGAAGGTTGGGAGGGTAGCTGTCCGTTTTTGAAAATTCCTCTACGGCCAAAAGATTGGAAGGCAAGCCAAAGCTCCTGTGGCAAAAAAGATGCCCTTCCCCCAGCACACGTGCTGAGTCGATGCCCCCTTTGTACCAGATCACCACGACAACCTCCAGGGCCCTCATTTTCCTGCATCTCAACTTCACAGCGACGTGCAACCACACTGATACTTGGGCAGCACCGGTAACCTGCAATTCAAGCTGAGTGGTCTGAAAGCAGGGCTGCACTTATGTGCCTGTGACACTAAACTTTGCACATGTCTACCTTTGCGTGTCTTCCCCTGCGTGAGTAAGCCCAACCGTCAACTGATATCAGAATTCGATCACGCAAAACATCTGCATCGATGCTACCCGATCCTGCGCAACCTGACAAATGAATACAAGCAAACCTCAGACCAAGGCTCCTGCATGATAAGCCATGCCATGTCTTTTACATCAACTCCCGAAAGTGACTGAGCATGGTGCACGCTCAAATATGTGCATGACTCCCCCAGCCAGTCTCGGAGATGAACCCAGGCTCCCTGCCATGAGCGAGCACGGTCTCCAAATATTTTGCCCACTGAGAGGCAAGTAGATATTGGGCAACCTGCGACACCGCTGCAGAATGCTGCGGGAAATGGTTCCGCGCTTTGCGATGGCGACAAGGCAACAGTGAGGCAAGGCCAGGGGCAAACACACCGGAAGATCCGAAGCCACCACCGCCATGCCCAAATCACTGGGTAATTCATGAAACACACGTCAGTGGCAACCATCTCCCCCCTTCGAGGCCTGATGCAGGGAATGCAGGCGCAAGGGCCTCGCGAATGGGGAAACCCCTTCGAAGCCGCCCTTCAAGTAGTCACAAACAGGACGCGATCAGTGTGGAGTATAACCACATATCCAGATCTGCGAGTTCCCGTTCACTCGTACATGGAGCAACTGACTTAGTGAGCTACACCGTTCATATGA
The DNA here is from genome assembly GCA_963377175.1 of Effrenium voratum. NCBI lineage: Eukaryota > Dinophyceae > Suessiales > Symbiodiniaceae > Effrenium > Effrenium voratum. The sequence goes on from CAUJNA010000112.1 coordinate 267,654, forward strand.
TTAGGCATATGACGCGTTTATATGGATGCTTGCATTTACACATATGTGTTGAATATACACAAACAAAAAACAAACAAACAAACAAACAAACAAACAAACAAACAAACAAACAAACAAACAAACAAACACACAAACAAAGACAGAAAGCAAGAAAGCAAGAAATCAAGAAAGCAAGAAAGCAAGAAAGCAAGAAAGCAAGAAAGCAAGAAAGCAAGAAAGCAAGAAAGAAAGAAAGAAAGAAAGAAAGAAAGAAAGAAAGAAAGAAAGAAAGAAATAACGAAAGAAATAAGAAAATAAGGAAATAAAGAACGAAAGAAAGAAAGAAAGAAAGAAAGAAAGAAAAGTAAGACTGAAATAAACCAACAAACAAACAAACAAACAAACAAACAAACAAACAAACAAACAAAGAAACAAGTAAGAATTACACACATAAACACGCAGATGATGGTCATTAAATATATATATAATATATATATATATATATATAAGTGTGTATATGCATATGCTCATGTATAATGTGTATCCCCCCACTAGTTGTTCGTGTCCAGTCATTTGTTGCAAGGCATGAGAAGCTGCACAGCGTTCTTACGGTGAAGTCTTTGGGCTTGAGGGGCCAAGATTTCATTTGACAGCAAGAGCCCTGAGCAATCTTGGCGCTCAGTCCTTGGTCTGCAGGGGCGCCAAAGCGCTTTGATTATTGAGGGCACCAATTTCCAGAAGAAAAAAACAGCGCAATCATGGTTCTTGGTTTTGGCCCTCTTTGGATCACAGCGAGCCGCGTCCGGCTGCCCGGAAGCGAGCCCCCACCCCTAAATCCCTGTGCCCGGGCGCAGCCCAATCGGCCCTTGCCCCAGACTGAGCCCCAGCTGGCAGCTCCCAAACTCAGCCCCAAGCTCAGCCAAGCTTGCGGCGCAGCCCAGCATGAGCCAGTTAGTTCTCTTTCTTGCTCTTCGCTCAACCAGAGAATTTCACTTTCTGCGGTCTTGCCCCATTCCCAGCCCAGCTCATTCCAGCCACTGGAGCGATCGCTTTCCCGGGCGCCCTCCAGACTGCTCAACCCGGCCCCGGCATCCTTTCCCATCCTCGTGCGCTTTACTCATGCAGAAGGCGCAAACGAAAGAACGTTGCACCTCTTTAGCTTCGGCTGCCACTGAGAGGTCTTGCGTGAAGTCCTGACAGAAGTCGTCTTACTCTTCAAGGTGACTTCTAAGGAACATACAAACACATGTTGCAAACGGTAGCGCGTCTGGGTAATAATGTACTTGCGCACTAGCTGGCGCAACGTTGCAGAAGTTTGCAGATATCAGCTCAGTGGACGCGCATCAACCTTATCCCTGGCGCACTGTACGATGTTGCGGGCATTGCTGCGCTTACACCCACCACCATTTGCGTCCACCACGCCAGGACATTGTGCCCTACTTGTGACATTCGCACTGCTCAAGCTAGCTTTGCCATTTGGCTCAAGTCAAAATGGTGTGGCTATATTGCGTAGCACTGACTTATCTGGCCCTTGTCGCCAAACAGCGTTTGTTGACTTGTCATGCGCAAACCCATGCACAAAGTATTCCGGCCATTTGCGTTAAAGCACTTAATGCTTCGCATGGTGCATTGCGAGGGTGCAAACGCTTTTGTCTCTTCACCCCGTCTCTTCTGATATGGCCGAAGGCCCTTCAGGTTCTCGTGTGCATGCTGCACTTTGCGCAGGGCACTCTGTTGGCCACAAAATCGGCACTTGGGGGGGTAGTCTGGCGAGGTAGAATCAGGACTTCTGCCTGGCTTGCTTCTGTTGGTCTTGGCTCCGCAAACGTCATCGCAGCCCTCGCCAGCTTCCACAGACCGATGGAGCAAAGCTGCGGTGGGGGGAAAAAAACAAGCTCCTCCGTCTTATGCGCAGCTGTGGGTATTGTGGCAACTGTCAAAGCTACACACGATTCTGCCTCCCAGTTTGACGCGCATGTGCGGAAAGTGAGTCGTCCCAATGTTCGCACTCTTTGCAATGTGGCAAACTTGGGACGATCCCACGTGACGGGAACAAGGCTTGGCAGAATCGTCCAAGGCGTCAACATTTGCAGGGTAGCTCAACACGCTCAAGGTGCCACTTTCCCAGACCGTATGCCATTTGCTCCGTCGAAAGTGGACCAAGTTGCCAATTGGCCGAAGGCTGCAAGTGGCTGTTGTGCAAGTCTCTAGAATGATTTGCATCCCCGCGGTTTTAGTAATGGCAACAGCTTGAGTTTGTTTAAACTTAAATTACCCATCGTATAAATTAGGCTGCAAGCAGCACACAACATCTGCAATCACCTGATGTGTGGTCGTGCACTCTCCAACTAGCTACGAGTGAGCACGAAGGAGAAACTCCCGCTACTTGTACTTGCTCCCCGTCGCCCCTCAGCTAACCCCAACCCCCTTCGCCTCATGGCCACATGCCGCACCACCTTGGGCAGTGTGGCATCCGCGCCTGAGCTTGGCGCTGTGTCAAATGGTCAGATCGAGGCGCGTGGGTACGCAAGCCTGACACCGGGTAATGCAGTTGCCTGGCCAAGGGCATGTTTCGTCCCTTGAGAAAGCATATCTAGACTGTCTAGTCAGCTAAAAAAATGTCAAGAGAGTCAGCGTTTGTGATGCAAAGGTGCGCCAAGCATGACAGCACAAGAGGCAACAGGGAGTAAAACAATGAGAAAGAATGAAGTTACTTGCAAGCAAGGCATACCTTGCCACATTTCCCGCAGGACCTGTCGACGCTCTGGAGTTGCTTCCTATACAGCTGGCACTCCGCAACCTGTGAGCCAGCGGATGCTTCAACCACAAGGGCACTTTTGAGGCACCATGATTCTCTCTGGAATATCTTTTTGATTTAGGACCCACCTCTTCCCCTCTGCCCACTGGAGCCCGGACCCAACAAAAGCTGAAGCAGCTGCGAGCAGCCAGGGCGGTTCAATGCCCTCAGTAGCACCTGGGCGAGAAACAGCAAGGGTGTCTGTGTTTCTTGTCATTGAAAACAGCTTTTGAAAATGTGCAGTGCATTCATAAGCGATGTTTGTTTGTTTATGTACAGGGCAAAAGAGAGAGAGAGAGAGAGAGAGAGACAGAGACAGAGACAGAGACAGAGACAGAGAGAGAGAGAGAGAGAGCGAGATACAAGTGTATATTTACTTAAGAATGTTTTTACTTATTTGTGTATGTATTCATCTATGTACTTACCTGTTAATTTGTGTGGTTGTGTTTGTCGGTGTGCTTCTTGATTCATTTAGAAAGCTAGTAATTAGTCATCTTCGTACCTCACGATTTATTTATTGTATGCATCGATCATGTATGAATCTATATATATATATATATATATATATTTGTCCGGGTATGTATCAAAAATGGGGGACCCCCAAAATGGGTGGTGTCCTTGTGGCTGTCCTTTAAGGCCATCCCATCCAAAAAAGACGCCCTGGAAAACGAAGAGGGCTGGGGACTCTGGGAGGTGCACGTGTTGCATATGTTTAATTATCTTTGTATATAAGTCTATGTATGTCGCTTGCGCTGGACTTGACTATGCAGTATAGTTGATTACATTGAAGTGCAGCGTTTGATATCCAATAACTATAACCTTAATCAGTAGATAAATGTGAATCTTGTAACTTGTGCTGTATATTATTATGTGACTGTAAAGTGAGCGAGCAACTTGCAACTGTAAGATTTTGCCCTTCCTACTTTAGTCTTGGGATTTGCGAATGCGAATGCTCGTTTAATTCAAATAAATCAGGAGGCAGTGTGTAAGCCAGATTTTGAATTGGCCTACGAGGCAAATCCTAGAAGGGGTGCTAGCTTACAAACCCATGAATTGAGAATTGTGCAGTAGCTTAATCTTGATGAATCTTTATATCAACTTTGGTCCTTGTAAATATGTATATACATACATACATACATACATACATACATACATACATACATACATACAAACATTACATACATACATACATACATACATACATACATACATACATACATACATACATACATACATACATACATACATACATACATACATACATACATACATACATACATTACGTACATACATAATACATTACATACATACATACATACATACATACATACATACATACATACATACATACATACATACATACATACATACATACATTACATATATACATACATACATACATACATTACATACATACATACATACATACATACATACATACATACATTACATACATACATACATACATGAATACATACATACATACATAGCAAACATACATGCATACAACCATACATACATACATTCATTCATACATACGTACATACATTACACACATACATACATACACACATAC
>CAUJNA010000112.1:272105-324569 GCA_963377175.1 Effrenium voratum
TACATACATACATACATACATACATACATACATACCATACCATACATACATACATACATACATACATACATACATACATACATACATACATACATACATACATACATACATACATACATACATACATACATACATACATACATACATCATTACATTACATTACATTACATTACATTACATTACATTACATTACATTTACATTACATTTACATTACATTTACATTACATTACATTACATTACATTACATTACATTACATTACATTACATTACATTACATTACATTACATTACATTACATTACATTACATTACATTACATTACATTACATTACATTACATTACATTACATTACATTACATTAGATTACATACATTACATACATTACATTACATACATACATACATACATACATACATACCATTACATACATACATACATACATACATACATACATACATACATACATACATACATACATACATACATACATACATACATACATACATACATACATACATACATACATACATACATACATACATACATACATACATACGTTACATACATACATAATACATACATACATACATACATACATACATACATACATACATACATACATACATACATTACATACATACATAATTACATTACATTACATTACATTACATTACATTACATTACATTACATTACATTACATTACATTACATTACATTACATACATACATACATACATACATACATACATACATACATTACATACATACATACATACATACATACATACATACATACATACATACATACATACATACATACATATCATACATACATACATACATACATACATACATACATACATACATACATACATACATACATACATACATACATACATACATACATACATACATACATACATACATACATACATACATACATACATACATACATACATACATACATACATACATACATACATACATACATACATACATACATACATACATACATACATACATACATACATACATACATACATACATACATACATACATACATACATACATACATTACATACATACATACATACATACATACATACATACATACATACATACATACATACATACATACATACATACATACATACATACATACATACATACATACATACATACATACATACATACATACATACATACATACATACATACATACATACATACATTACATACATACATACATACATACATACATACATACATACATACATACATACATACATACATACATACATACATACATACATACATACATACATATGTGTGTGTGGGTGTAGGTGTAGAGTTGCAAATGTTCCTTAGTTTGAAGAATATGTGACACATCCTAAATTTTGGTTTATACATGTATATATATATATATATGTGTTGTGTGATCGTTGTAGTTATATGAATGCAATGTGTATGATGATGTGTCGGAACTCCGGAAATGTGTAGCAGAACTGCTTCAACAGGTGAATATAACTTTTGCTGATTCAAATGATGTTTAAATAGTGCATTTGTCTCAATATGAAACTATTGTTGGACACATACTACCAACTATAGAAACGGGCGACAACCAAATGAAATGACACTCAATTTGAACAAGTCAGATATGGTTGATATCACTGGATCATACCAGCCCAAACCACAAAAACAAAAATGTCGAGCAAAACAAAAAAACAAAACCAAAAGAAACAGAAACACACCAACAACATTTCAGACAGTCTGTCCTCTGGATGGTACCTGCCAATAACCAAAACGCAGAAAGAACGTCATATGTTTTTGTTTATTAAAGAAGAAGAAAAAAACGATTTTAGAAACACACATTCTCCGAACTCTTGACACAGTGAGTGTCTACCTCTTGAAAAAGTGTCTGGGGAATGGTTGTGTGTTTTTGTTGCTTTGGCTTTAGATTTTCTGGTTTCTCGAGTGGTTGGTTTTGGTTTTAGGGAGGGCTGATCCAGTGGAAGTGGAAAGAATGTCTGAGGCTTGTAGTTGTTGTTTCTTCGTCTTGTTTTTTGTTTGGTTTTCTCAAGGTGTTTTGCTTCTTGGGTTTTGGGCTGGCTGCATCCAATGGAAAGACGGTCTAAAAGACTTTTTGGGGGGCTGGATTTGTTTTTTTCAACTTTAGTGGTTGCTTCGTTTTCTCAAAGCTTCTGTTGGTTTAGTTTACTATGTATCTACCAGCACAGAGAGGCACTGCAAAAGATTATGTATCTAATGCACTAGAACAGTCTAAAAAATCAAAATGCGATTCATGAAAAAGTGCACTTCCACAGTTCCCTATTCTGCAAAAACAAACACCCACATAGACATACATAGCAATAACATATGTGTATGCTAGATGCGGAAAGGACCCAAGTGGCTCAACCTACATGTATGTGTGTGTGTGTGCCTTGATTCCTCCAAGCTGTCAATGCGATTGTCACTGTGATACCATTTGCTTGACAGCGCCAAGCTCCGCGCAAAGGGTGCTTGGTAGTGGAGCAGCAGGGTCAGCACTTCGGGCTCGTGTGCAACTAGGAGGTGCTGGAGCACGGTGCCTCAAGGCATCCGTTCGGGCCCTGAAGCAATTGGCAATCTTACTCCCCCGACCAAACGTAAGAGGAGAATTGTGTATGTATATATATATATATATGTCACACATATCTACATGCATATATATATACATAAACCTGACATCAGCTGCGTAATCGATCCCCTCCATTCCGAATAAGAGGTTTCTCGAGACACTGATTAATCTACCTGGAGACAACTCCGGATGCAACACCTCCGCTATGCAAACATGTTGGACAGCTTCCTCAACCTCAGAATAGTTCGCTTCAAACAAGGAACTTGTAAAAGCATCTTGCTTGCGTAAAAGCAAGGTCCGTCACATGTTTGTGCCCTGGATGCACAAATGCCCTGGATGCACAAGTGTAGCTACATTCAAGGTGAAGGAAAGGCATAGACTCTACTTCGCAGCCGCTTCCGCAGCCCTCACATCCTGGCCGCAGACCAAACAGAAAGACCAAAACGGACAATGGTTTGCTTCTTCTGGGATCTGTCATAACGAGCTCAGGATCTACCCTTCCGAATGGTCAGTTTCCTGTTGGGCCCTCGCCTGCTTCAACCCTGCGCTGGCAACATCTCAAGCCATGCAAATCCTTCGAAGAGGAATGACTAGTGACAACTAGCTGACGGACAGAGTCCGCCTTCCGCCTGCCCTTCGCCCGGGTCACGGGTCCCGGGTCCCAGGTCCCGCGCAGATGTGGAGGCTGAAGCCCTTGGAGAGGCCCCACAGGAGCTCTAGGCAGGCGGCCGCCAAGGTGAGGCTCTGCTGGGCACGGTCCAAGCCTCAGTCCATCGAGCGAGTCCGAGCGAGTCCAAGTCCGACAGATCCAACAAGGTCGGTCTGAATGGCAACACCCTCGGCGGAGCATGCTATGGGCGAGAAAATGTTGTTCTTCCTGTTTGTGCGGGTCAGCAAGCCCCTGTTTTTAGGATTGTAGCATCTCCTGGCAGTTCCTTGCGGAACTAGAGTATGTAGTTCATGCCAAAATCATCGGACCTTACACATAGTTGTATCAGGCGTCGCTGCTGTGTGGGAACACAATCCTTGCTAGTCCAGGGGCTGAAATAATACTGTGGTCTGGCAAGCTCCCTTTATTTAAACAAAAAAAAAAAAAACGACGTCGTTGTGTCCGAAAATGTGGGGTCTTCCAAACAGCAAGCTTCACCCAAAACAAGGCTCGTTGATCCACAAATCTTCCCGAAAACACGACAAACCCTGTGTAGACATTGCCGAGCCTGTGCCATGACCGTGCAAAACCTCTCGCAAAACAGCTAGCCACATTGATAAAGAAAACGAGGAGCAGTTCGTAGTCAGCACCATGCAGGTGATCTGCATTGCCCGCTGCGACCTCCGCGCTGCACACAACTCCCCGCCGCTGGTGGCATGGGGCGCCCCAGTGCGAGCCATGAACTGCAGAAGGCTCCTGCACGGATCGGGGCCCAGTGCCAGGAAAATACAAAAGACTTCTGTGACGTCTTGTGCCTGGTCCACTTGCAACATTTAAGCAATTCACGGCACAAGGCCCCCCGCCACATGTTAAGCGGTGCCAGGCAAGAAAGACTCTGCTGGTTTGTATGAGCAGTCTGGCGTATCCCAAATGACCGGCTCTGAACTAAGCGCAGCCCAAACAAAAGCCACGAGTTCTGTCTGATTTTCACAACCCTTCTGAAAGCCGCTAATGCCGTTGTGGATTATCAGTGACCCTTCTGAAAGCCACAGCAATCAAAACAAGAAACACCGGCACTGCGCCGGCAATTCCACCCGCCGCCTGAAGTGCTCGCCGCCCTTGCGTAGCCTCTGCAGCACCAACTGCTGTGGAATCTCCTCCAGCTCCAGCCATCTACACCACTCCGCATACACCTCGAGCGCCTCCGCAGTCCCCGCGGGCCCCGCAAAGGCGCATGGTGGGACGACTTCTCGGTGAATCAGATCCAAGGGCCAAGCCCAACCCTGAAACAAGGCCATTCGGGGTTTGCTGTATTGCCGGTTGATGATGTGGCATGGCTCTTTCTTGTTTGCGCCTCATCAGATCTCTCAACGGCACTCGAGTGTGCGCGCATACACACATAGGTCCACGCAAAGAAACTTGTCCACTGTCCAGGACTGGAAAAAATCGCTGTTTGATTAGGTGCATGGTGCCCACAACAGGTGCATCAAACTTGGCATCTGCTCGATTGTCGAACTCAATGGCCTGGAGCCCAGGCGTCGGGGGCCGCTCCATGGCTCGGAAACACCCCGCGCTTTGTAAAGCGCCACACGCCGCGCGCCCAATAGACGTAAAACGTGGTTCGGGGAGCGCAATAGATTGGTCCAGGAGTCAAGCCTAGCATTTGGTGCAGTTCAAATGTTGGAACTCCTGGTGTCATCTGCAGGGAATGAATCATGCCACGGCCTCGCTTTGTCATAGTCTATAACCTCCCCGAGCCGCACGGCAACACACACACACACACACGCACACATGAACTGAGCAACGCTTGCGGAGGCCACAGCAAACGCCACAAAGTCCGGTAGCCGCCGAATCATTGATTGATCCATGGTCAAAGCGTCGACAAACAGTCTGCTCGTGCGGATGGTGTTTTGACACCGCTCCCACTTGGAGGCGCACGGTGTCATTTAGCGGGCGCAACGTCCGCAGGTGCTAGTCGAGCGTGTAGATGGTAGGAACGGATCTGGGATGGGTGTTTGCCTCCATAGTTTGTGGTGCTTTTGGGGCCTGCAGTTTTCAAAAGGTAGGCAAATCATGTCCAGCGCTTCCTGCTTCTGCTGCCAGAAACGTTGATTTCGTCGAGGCTGCCAGGTGTCTCAGAGGGCAGGTGTTGCATCGCAGGCCCAATACACGCATGATTCCTCAATAACATCCCCATTTGCCCCTGACCCAGCATCCCCGACGTTGGCCTCTGGTGATGTATTGGTGGTTGATGCTGTAGTGATGTCTCGGGCTTCGGGTGCTCCACGTGTCTCAAAGAGTTTTCTCCAGTTCTTTCGGGATTAGGCTGCTGTGTTGCCAAACCAAAACCTACTGACAGCTGCATACTGTGTAGCTCCAAAATCAATTGAAAGCTGCCCTGTTACAGGGTGGCCAATCTTTCTCAAGCACTTGTTAGCGCTTTGCTGGGGGCGGGGGAGGGCTGCGGCCCGGTTCCATGGATTCCACGCGCGGGGCAAACGCACACAAGCACACGCACACGCACACGCACAGCACCCACGCACCCACGCACCCACCCGGGGGATGAATTTGGGGCATAGCAGGGGCACAGCAGGGGACAGCGGGGGATGCTTCCACACGCCAGCAAGCCCCTTCATAGCTCTAGAGGCTGTCAAGACTGGATATGCACTAGCTTGAAAGTATGCAAAGAATCGCCTCACATGCACACCTAGCAGCAACGGATCCTGGCGATCGCTTGGCAATTGAAAATGCTGGCGACAGTGCATTCGCTCATCTCGTGCATTACCTTTCTCTCGCTGCATCTTTGCTGCCCAGAATGGGCATGCTGTCAGCATAAGCTGGCACTGTGCCCACAGACCGGTGCCATCTGTCCAGCGACTACCATCAAGCTGCAACAATCCTAAGGATACGGAACCTCAATGTCAACAACTGGCCCCCCTTGGGTTGTCGAAGGGAATGGAGTGTCCTCCTGCCCAAATTCCAAATTGCTGGATGCCTTTAATCCATGGCCATCGATTCATTTTGGCGAAGCGAAAACCGCTCTTTTCGCTCTGCCGAGCCTGCAGCTTCGACGTTGCCAACCATTCTCGGGGCTTCGGCTGCTCTTGGTGAAACAGGGGTCCCAAGCATCAGCCCAAGGCCTTGGCAAGCTTCTTGGCCTTGGACTTCTTGTTGGCCTGGCGTTTGTTTTTGACGCACAACAAAAAGACAGTGTCTGCCATTGGTCAAGTATAGTGTGCGCTGCGCTCAATACAGGCAAAGTTGCAGATGTTGACAAACAATTGGGGGCTCTCACGGCTTCAACTCACATCCCTTGGAGCAAGTGTGAAAGAAGATCTACACAATATCAAGAAAGGTGCTGTTCGCCCAAGCCAATACGACGGATTGAGCTTCATGTTAAAAAGAAAAAAAATAAAAAACATAGTACTCTGTGGATGGGCAGTATTGCTCCAATCAAACTCATGACAAAATCCCAAGTTGTCGCATGGCTATGCCACCCTCAATCAAGCAATTGCGTTTGCAGTGACCTGTACACCAGCAGTAGTTCACTCAGGACGAGCCTTTGCCAACTCTTTGTCGTCTTCCTCTTCAATCTCCGACCTGCGGGCAGGTACGCGCCTCTCCCAAACTGACACTTTGAATTACGACTGCTTTGCCCTGTCAAAGCAGCAGGCTTGGTGCTGAGAGACATGCCGGGAGTTTCAATTGAAGTGCCTGGTGGGGGCCCAGCCCATCATCATCAGCGTCATGACGCTAGCCTGGGCAGAATGCGGGTAATGATCAAAGGAGCCCTGATGAACATTCTGCTGTTCTGCATTTGTTCAGAAGGCATTCGCTTTGCCAGGTACTTTTGCAAGTTGGCAAAAACATGAAGCTGAAGTCCCTATCCCACAAGATGGACTTGGCAGCTCCCATTTTCCTCGGCAGCGCTTTTAGTGCCTTCAAAACAGTCTAGGCTTGGGGTGCCATCAAGATAAATCACTCAGCTCAGAGCCAGGATGAGCACGTGGTCAAACTTGAACTCGTACTTGACGTCATTGGTGTCTCGCATCTCGGACGAAGAGCAGCTAATGCACAATCGCTTCGCCAGCCTTCGCACTCACTGAATGAGAGCACGCTTTTCCATCGATATCAACTTGGGATGCCTTCACACAACTGCCCCCACGCGTTGCTTGCCAATGAGCCTGGTGGCCAAGTGAAAAATCGATCGCCAAAAGCTGCGCCCAAGGCCGGAGCCGGGAAGGCACCGTGCAAGAACATAGACAAGGAGCTCATCTGGCTGTAGGGGCCAAGGTCCTGGACAGCATGAAGCCAAGCATTCCCTGCATATATCCCATGCGTGCCAGCATATCCCCTCTGCAAGGACAGGGAATGGCATAAGAGCAAGGACATCTCTGGCCTTGGGCAGCTCCACGACCATGAAGGTCCAAAACCTGGCGGGGCCGAGCTGGCGAATTGGGCCTCCAGTTCAAAGCCTCATGCCCGAGGCTTGCGGACAAAGAGGAAAATAGTGAATGCAAAATCGAAGCATGCACTGTTATGCATCTGGTCGCACCTGAACGTGTTTGGTGACACGTGGACCAAGGCCCTGAAGACACAGTAAGCACTGCTTTGACCAGCTTCAAAGAGACACTGGCCCTCAGCTTTGAATGCACTGTCTAGCTTCATACAAGACCAATGCAACATCCACAAGAAGAAAGTCACGTTGCATTTCAACACAGGCTGTGAGTGGGTGCACAAACGCATGGGGTTTCAAAGAAGACCGTTTCGGCCTTCTTTTGCATCCAACCTGACCCCGCACACTCATTCAAGACTGTGTCAACAAATCCGTAGAGTGAAGTTCCTGCCCAAGTCCGTTCCTGGATTCGAAGCTTTCCGCCTGCCCTTGGAGCTGGAACTCACTATCCGACAATCCTCTATTTTGGGTCACCAGCCCCGAAGTGGCCGGAGTCGCAGGCCGAAGCCCCAGAGCCAGATGCCACTCAGCGTCAGCATGAAGAAGGCCTGGCGAGGTCTCCGAATTTCTCCGCGCTCCGAGGTCCCAAGTCGCTCGGGGCTGGTGGGCCATCCGGCCTGAAGCAGCGCCAACGGCAGCATCCACGGGCTGAAGACGCGCCGCGCCATGGCCTGGCATCGACGGTCCGCCCTATGCCCCCCCCTAGATTCACAGCTTTGGTAAAGTTTTCCAAATCCTAGCGCTTATTTTGGTTTATTGAATTTTACCTACAACTGCTTCCTCACCTTGCTTCTAAGGGGGGATGGTCTAGGCGAAATAGTGCATGGTCTGCTGGGCAAAGCAACCTTCCAAATGGTGTTGCAGCATCAAGATCCATACAGAAGGCTCTAGCTGAAAAAAACAAGTTGTAAAGAATGCCCATGTTGCCTGCCCGTTGAACGCGTAGGCAAATAAGCGGAACCGGATTGTGAGTCATGTTGAGAAGCCAAGTGGACATGTAGACAACAATTAACTAATGTTTGTTTCAATGGGAGCGCGCTACTGCGTCAAAAGCCGAAAGCCCATGAAAGCAACCAGCGGCCATGTTCATCAACCAGTGTCTTGACAATGGTCTAGAATGGGAATAAATCATGTTGTGTGCCCACCCACAAACGTTATTTGGAAGCCACGCAGTTTGCCCCACAATGGCCATACCGCAGTGTCGGCCACCGGAAACTCAGGGATTTCTGCCACGCCTCTGCTGCGCGGCTCGCGCCACACCACGACGGTGTCACGCCTGCCCTTGAAGACAAACGGCAAATGGTTGGAACCAAAATGCCCGTGAAAGTAGACAAAAACCAAACTGAAAGTCACACATGTACAAATTTGAAATGCGCACAAGCATCGCCGAGCATCGCGTCTTGTCGTATGCTGGAAACACGGTGTGAATATTTGCACGCTTTGCGCGAGCGGCCATGGGATGTTTTGCAATTCATCGAGCATCAATCTCAGTTTTGCTTATGACAATTTGAGGCAACCAACAACGCAGCTTCAGTTGTCATAGCGAACTACATTATCTCAGAATCCGTCAATGTGTTCAAATACGGTGAAAACTCGGGTGCCCTATAGTGACGGACATACACTTAGAAACGGTTTTGGAAATTTTCTTTTGGCACCACGTACTTTTTTCGTTTCTAAGTGCTGTCCCCAGCAGGTACCTTTCGTTTCTAAGTGTTGATCCGGACTGCTACAACCCAATTCAACACTTAGAAATGGTTTTCAACACTTAGAAACTGTTTTCAACACTTAGAAACGGTTTGCAGCACTAGCCCAACAGCTGTTTATGATCGTTCATATGTTTCACGCCTTGTTTGATGTCTCTTTGGGCTTGGTTCAACCTTCACGCATCCATGCATATATATATATATATATGTATATACACATATGCATTTTCTCCTGACAGGCCATATGCCTCCCATCACGACGACCTGGATATCTTTATATATATACGTCTGCCAGGGCCCTTCCCCCAGCATGCAGCCAAAACCTCCGGGGGTTGAGCCAAACCCAGAAACGCCCCCCCCACACAAGGAACCAAAAGGGGACCGACCCCAGTTGAGGTTTTGCGGATCTCGGAGAGATGAATCCATCGGCTCAGAAATAAAATTGGCACATGCAAACGCACAGGAAACGAAAAGCGATGCTCCGATCTTTTCTGCTCCGTTGCTCTTACCAGAGTCGGGGGAAGATTCATGGTGCCACTGAATCGGCTGTTTCACAGCTTAGTGGCGCCTCCTCTTCTTTCGCTCGGGGGCGGGTGGGAGGGAGCGAAACCAAAAAGATCGCGTGGCCCCCACCGCTACCCTCCCTGAGCCAGCTCGGAAGGAGGCAAACGATCTTTCAAAGATTCCCAAGCACATGCGTGAACGTGCAACTCTCACACAAAAGTCAAAACGACCCAAGCAAAACACGCAGTGAGAGTTTGCAAATCGGCGTGCTGTTCAAACCTAACTGGGTTCAAAACCGCAAGGGCCTTCCAAGTGCCACCTCAAAAAACGGCACTTATACCCGAGCCCCAAAGGAATGGCTGACAGCGCAGGCGACGCGGAGCAAGGCGTAAGCGCAAGCAGGTGGAAGTTCGCTTCATAAACCTACGCTACCCTAACAGACAGTGGCCTCTGTAAACAGAAACCTACGTCTGCCAGGGCCCTTCCCCCAGCATGCAGCCAAAACCTCCGGGGGTTGAGCCAAACCCAGAAACGCCCCCCCCCCACACAAGGAACCAAAAGGGGACCGACCCCAGTTGAGGTTTTGCGGATCTCGGAGAGATGAATCCATCGGCTCAGAAATAAAATTGGCACATGCAAACGCACAGGAAACGAAAAGCGATGCTCCGATCTTTTCTGCTCCGTTGCTCTTACCAGAGTCGGGGGAAGATTCATGGTGCCACTGAATCGGCTGTTTCACAGCTTAGTGGCGCCTCCTCTTCTTTCGCTCGGCCACCACCCCCGCTTCCACGAGCGGAGTGCCAAGTCTGGGCTCCCTTGTGAGCCTCCGCCAGACTTCTTCCGGCAAGTCAAGCCTTCCTCCATCTTTCACCCCCAACTCTCCTGGCAACGAAGCGGAATCAAGCCTCGAGGGCCAATCTGCCGGATTCGTGAAACTCGCAACTCGCTCAAACCACACGAACGCTTTTGCGCTCGCCTCCAGCTCCCCTATGACCTTCAGCATGTCTAAAACAGCACTGGATCTCGAAGCTCGCTTGATGAGCGCAAAGCGACACGACTCATTGTCTATAAATAGCAGCACACGCCTGTCCATCATCCTTTCCTGCAAATCCCAGAGTGCGCAAACCACTGCATACATCTCGGTCTGCGCGATGATCTGTTCTCCCACCGTCCTGAGCCAAAAGTCTCTCAAGTGGTTTGGGACCCACCCATGCTTGCACACGCGGTGGTTGCTTGCAGGATCCAGGAAAACGTAGCCCCATGTGGCGCAGCTAGCCTCAAAGGCCCCATCTGTGTAAATCACGCAGGGCCGCTCATCTGTGGAGATCTGTATGCACCGTGGACACTGCCTTGGGAGAAGTTCCAGCAACTCGTCCAGCCGCCGGTTCACATGCTCTTCCAGCGCTAACTTTCCCGCCGCCAGTCCTGCAAAAACGTTGGTGTACATTTTCAAGGCCAGCCCCAGCACGAAACCGCTAGCATAATTCAGAAGTCCGTGAATCGAAGAAGCGAGCGATTTCCGCCCCTCGCTCTGCTTGAACTCCTTCACCAGTTTCACTATCCTCTCCAGTCTCTCCGGCTTGTTTTCCACTGTCAGCTTTCCGGCATTTAGAAGACTGACGTTGAAGGAAGCTCCCAGCACCACCGCTGTCTGGGAGAATGGTGCCCCCTTCTTCCCCGTTTGGGCGTGTGACCACCCCAGCAAGGTAAGCAGCGACGAGGCCGCCTTGTCCACACTCGTGGCCGTCGCCCTGAACGCCAGCATGGGATAGTCATCGAAATAATTTGCCACCACTATGTTATACCTCACTACCAGGATCCACCACAGGGCTCTCGCGATCTTGTTGAACTCAAATACGCTTGCTGAAGCCCCGAACGGCAGTGACTGGCATACATAAAATTCCCATGCACCCTCATTTGCTCTGACGCCCAGGACGGCCCTCTTGTGTGAGGACGGAGCCACCGGAACCTGCTTGTAAGCCTTGCTAAGGTCCAAGCAGCGTGCCTGTAGGGCAGAATCCGCCCTGACGCTCTCGTGCACGTGCCCGACCAACTCTTGTCCCGATGCCAGACGAACTCTCAGCACGGGACCCGACTGCAGGAGCTTTGCCACGAAGAGGAACAACGCAGAGACGAAATCGACATCATGCAAATCCAGTTTTGACACGCTGGCATAACAGGCATTGACACAAGACTCTTTGAGGTCGTCGATGACTCGCTCTTTTCCCTCCTCGCCTTGCCTGAGCAAGAAACGCCTGCTCATCGACCAGTCTCCCGACCCAACCTGCGGAGCCACAGAATCATAATCAAAGGGGCCCTTGAGGAAGCCACTGCTGACCTCCTCCCTTGAAATCTCTTGCAGCCTCTTTGAATCCAGCGCCGCATCCTCCTTGCTACTTCCCATGAGTCTGCGCCGCCTCCATACCGCCGCCTTTTCCAACACCGGCTCCGTGGTTGAAGCCGGGCAAAACTTTCGTGCGAAAAGGGGGCTCTCTGGTTCGATGCCGGTTAGGTCGACGCCCTTCATCATGATCTCAACCACTCGCATGTCAGGAAAATGCGTAATCTCTAACAAGCGCTTGAAAAGCAACAGTCTCTTGCCACCCACCACTGCTGACACGGCCTCATCAAGCGACTTTTGCAAAACAGACTCCTGCTTCGCGAGATCAACGGCCGCCCGGATATCCTGACTCAAACAGTCACTGAGGTGCTTTGCCAGGGTTGCGTGGCCCCAGGTCATCATATTGAATACTGCTACCTTCAAAATGTCCGGAATTGAGCAGCGCGTGTCCATGGGGTGCTGAAGCTGTAACGCCCTTTGCACATGCTGCACGCAATCGAAATACACCCCAACGCGAGCTTGATCTGCCTGTGACTGCTTCGCTTCTGGGGCACTGGCATCTGGGCACGGCAAGTCCTCATCCAAAAGCACCTCATCAACCACGGACACTACCCCCGCAAGGTGTGGTTGCAGCATCTTCTCATTCTTGAGGGGTTTGTAGCCCTCTGGCCTGAATTCAACCGCCGAAAACTCAGGGATCAACTGCCTGTTTGTCTTGTGCTGCCTGTTCTGCATGGCCAGCGAGTTTGCCCGAAACTGCATGTGTGAAGACTGCAACGCGCCCGGGTCAACATGGCCCGCCACACACGATGCATAACGCTTGCAAAACAGGCGTGGATACTCGGCCTCCGTGTGGGTGGCAAAAGCCCACCCACCATCCTGCCGGCTCAAGCTCCATTCGCTGTGCTCATGAGTTCGATCGCACTCGACTGCCAGCGACTCGAAAAGGCCGGGTGAGGAAAGCAGCCTCGTGGCCTTTGCTCGGCCCCCATGCATGCAAGCGTCGTAATGCACATCCACAAGGCAAAAATACCACTGCCTGAAACCCAAATCGCCCTGCTGCTTCACCAATACTGCCAGCACTTGCCACAACCAGCTTCTGCGTGGGTTCTCAATACTGACCCAAAGGCCCAAGCTGTAGCAAACGAACAAGAGTTCCACGGCCTGGTTGTACAGCTTGTTTGCGGAATCGACTCTCATTTGATTTAAAGGGCTGAGGTGTGGCAGACCCAGCAAATGATCATGATCCCTCAAAGGCGGGGGGCTTGGCGCCCCTTGCTTCCTCAGTGCGAGGGGGACGGCCTTGTCCCTGGCGCGCGAGCACGTTCCGCAGGGCAATCCGAAGTGAACGACCACCGGTCTTTCCTGCTGAAGGAGCTCGACTGCGAGCCTGACATCCATTTCGTCTGAAAGATCCATCTCCAAAATTGCTGCCTTGGGCGTAAAGGCATTTCGGTGGCAATCCACCGGGTAGACCAAAAACCCTGCTTCCCTCATTGTGGCCGACAAGATTGCCGACCCGGCGCAGAACTCAACAAAAACTGCTCTTCTGTCGGGCGCGGGAGCAGCGGCCGCAGGTGTGGATAGTCAGTGCTTGCATTCAGAAAAGGGGCGATCCGCCTCGCATCCCCTATAGTAGCACTTGTGCAATCCGAACCGGCAGCGCGCCTTCTTCTGCAGTGGGCACTTGCCGTGCTGGTACTTGAAGCACAAAGGCTTGCCGTCTGCAGTTTTCCGCACACAGTTCTCCGGCAGCTGGATGCCTCCGCCCTTCTCTGCAAATTTGCCGGACCCTTTGCCCTTGGACCGCTCCGGCTCCTTCCTCTTGGCGCTTCCCGGCGGTGAGTCGCTCCGCCTGGCATTCCCATTCGCAGTCCCCATGGGCAGTGGTTGCAGAAAAACCGTCACCTCCGGGTCATCCGCAAACTGCTTCATCAAGCTGTCCAGTGGGTTCGTCGTCCCGGCTGTGAGCTTTCCACGTGAGTCCTGAGCCAACCGCTCCCACAGCTCTGTCCGTAGCCAAAATCTGCTGGGCGCTCACATACCGATAGCTTGGGGGTGGCTCCCGCCCCTTCGCCTGGAAAAGCTTTGTGTGCCACCGCTCAGACGTTTCGTATGACAGCAACCCTGCCTGGTCGAACGCCAGGGACCTCCTCTGGAAGGCTTGCTGCAAAGCCAGGTCTCCATCTGTGTTGCACTCCAGCTCCATCTGCCTCTTGGTCATCTTCAAATTGCCTGAAGAATCGAAAATCAGCTCTGGCTTCGACCTCGTGCCATTGATCTCTGCCTGTCTCGAAGTACACTGCGTAGGTGCCAGGTATACCAGGGTACCATTTTCCTGCATCTGCATGACCCGGTCGAGGAGTGCATGCGAGGGCTCTGTCTGCGAGGTCCAAATGATCCCCGTCAGTCGCTTCTTCTGGTTCTCGAGACGGGACATTCTCTCTGCCAACGGCATTTTGCGTGGCAACTCATCGTCAGCCCTCTCAACGCGGGCCTTCAACTCAGACACGCACAGCGTCCTGGCTTCGAACCAGAGACGTCGAACCACTACTTTCTCCCCGGTCGTGAGCTCCCGGCCCACGGCTGTTTCTGCAGCATCTAACAGCTTGGTGTCGTCTGCACTTGAAAGGTCACCTCCACAACAAAACGCCAGCTGACCAAATGTCTCAATACCAGCGTCTTTCAGTAAACCTATGAAATCTTCTTGGGCTCCAATCTCGGTGGCTCGGGCCGTGAAAGAGGCCTTTGAGTCAGTGACTGCCATGGCACACGCTGAGAAAACCCGAGCTCTCAACAGGGCTGAATCTGCAAACAGTGTGTTTTCGTGCCCTGCTCTCCTGTGTCGTGTCAGGATTCGTGGCCTGGATTTCCAGTCCTGCTGACATCTCGACCCAGGCCACAGTAAGCACACACACCCATGCAAGCCCAAACATGAACGGCTCGGAGCGTGACTCATGCGCTTTCCGTCACCTAGCCACCCAGCCCTAACGATGTCTCATGGCCTGACCTACCTGGGCGTGCGCCTTTTTCATCGCACCGGTCAATGAGTTGCTAAGCACTGCTTGCAAACGTTATAGTCCGCCAGCTCATTCTGCTTCACAGAGGCCGGGACCAGGTTCTTAGACATTCCCCTCCCGCACTTGAGAGCTCCATCCGATCCCGCAATGTGCATCACCCCTGACTGAATGTGCATGACTGTTGGAATGGCCGGAGTCCCTTTCTCTGACTTTGGGTTGGCTGGATTTCTGATGCGTGTGACCGGCTCCGAAGGGTCAGCAAAAAGGTCCTCCTCATCCTCTGACTCGTCGTCTTCCCAAAACTCAGGTTCCACGCAATCTTGCCCCAACGCCTGCCGGATGGCCTCAGCTGGCTTTGCATCTGGATTGAACTCGGCAGACTTGATTAGCTGCAGAACCTTGTAGACCTTGGTATGCAAGGCGGTCAGTGAGTCTCGACTGTAAGTGAGGACCATCTCATTGTTCTTGTCCATGTGGTGAGTCAGCAGTCTACGTTCATCCAATGAAAACTGACCATGCCGTCCCACCCATGTGGGAATTGTCGCTTTGCAACTGTGTCCCGTCACCTGCTCTGCTTCATCAAAATCCTCACCAGCCTCAACGAGCAGCTCCCGCAGATATTGGGTCGCCTCGGCCGTAGTCATGCGCCTGCGCAGCCAAGACTTGCTATGTTCTGCCAGTGCCGGCATTAGAAATTTCGAGTCCTCGAGACCAGCTTCCTTGCGCGCAACTGTCCAAGTGACTGCCCACGGCCTCACATCTAAGCAGGAGCCCAACGCCATGAGGGGCAAGAACTTCGTACGCCTCTGCTGCGTGTTACCGCCTTTGTGCAACAAGGACTGGGCTTCCACCAAATGCACAGGTCCCGCTTTGCTGAACGAGACCTTTTCCAGCCTCGTGGCATCCCCGATGCGTGAACTGGAATAAATGCAAAACAAGAGGAATCCACAAACGCACAGCAAATGCTTGTCAGTTGACCACGCCATGAGCTTCTCCAGCTTCCATACCTGCTCTGCACGTAAACTTAGTCTCAAACATTGCACGGGCAGCTCCCTTGCAGCGACTCGACACGACCAGAGAAACTTGCATAGATGCACCCAGTATGCCAATGACAAACCTGACAGCTTGCAACGTCGAGTCTGCTTTGGTCGGGGCCGCACCTGCCTGACGCAACACCTGCAGATATGCATAAAGCTCCTTTTCTGAGAAACTCAGTGGCCTGCATCCCTGTTTCACAATCCACTCTGCCAATGCGTAGAAATCCGATGACCTCTTGACCAGGGTGGCCGTGGACTTTGGGGCAAACACGTCGCAGAACGTCGCTGTGATTGTTTCCTCGGGCTCTAGCTGCCCGGCCACATTCATCAGCGATCTGCCCACCGCGCAGTCCTCGGGCATGAACATGACCAGGTCCCTGAAGCATCGCAATGCCTTGGCCCGCAAAGCGTCATCATCCTTGACGAACCTGGCAGAAAACAAGCGCTTCTTTGCAAATGAATGTGCTCTTCCCGGGACTGCCCCATAGGGACTTTCAGGCTCCAAAGCTGCCAGGCCCATTGCCTCGTACCTCCCTACCCACGGCAAGCGAAGGTGAGTGGAAGGCCCAAGTGAGTCCAATGGGCCGATTTCCCATGGTAGCTTCAGCCCGCTGTCTCTGTTGTCCACAAGTAAAAGATCCCAAATGCGTCTGGAAATGCCTGTACCCTGGGGGAAAGCATCAGTTGCCCGATTTGTACCCCCGTCACCTGCAACTGGCTCAGCGGCCACGGAGTGCACCTTATCTGACGATGACATCATCACCGCAAATGGCGGGACAGCCGATTGAGCAGCTGTCGACTATATGCCTGCAATGTCGTACCAGTCAAGTGGAAAAACCTCTGCAGCTTCCTCAAATGCAGCAAAGAATACACAATACTGCGCCACCGGCCCACGGTACGCACTGCCCGCCGTGAAGGGCACACTCCCATGAGCGAAACCAAAAAGATCGCGTGGCCCCCACCGCTACCCTCCCTGAGCCAGCTCGGAAGGAGGCAAACGATCTTTCAAAGATTCCCAAGCACATGCGTGAACGTGCAACTCTCACACAAAAGTCAAAACGACCCAAGCAAAACACGCAGTGAGAGTTTGCAAATCGGCGTGCTGTTCAAACCTAACTGGGTTCAAAACCGCAAGGGCCTTCCAAGTGCCACCTCAAAAAACGGCACTTATACCCGAGCCCCAAAGGAATGGCTGACAGCGCAGGCGACGCGGAGCAAGGCGTAAGCGCAAGCAGGTGGAAGTTCGCTTCATAAACCTACGCTACCCTAACAGACAGTGGCCTCTGTAAACAGAAACCTACATATATGTATACATGCACCACTTGAGGGGCGTTTCTAAATTTGCAAATCGAGCTGGACGTGCTGGGCTTCGCTCTACGATCGGTCGGGGCACTCAGCTGTTTCTCCGGGTTTCAGGGTGATGGAGTTCGATAGGGTTAGAATGCGCTGTGTCAGGTGGGCTCGGACCCTTGCAAACCTTAGTTGTGTGTTAGTTTTCCGTTACATTATGTTTCCAGTTTTGTCCAAATGTGAGAACTTGTCACTGATTTCAGCTTTTGCATTTCGTATTCGCACATCGCTATCTTAAACAGCTCCTGGGTCCAGACACAAGGGCATCATTTCGACGAGCGATAGTGTGACCCCCGCCGATTCATGCTCAGGGTCTGTATATATATATATGTAGAACAACATATGTGCGTTATGGATGAATTCGAGCTTGCAGTCAGGTGGGTGGTGAACACTTAGAAACGCCCCTTTCTAGATCATCCGCATTGGGACACCAACTTTTCTAATGATGGCAGCGCCGGGTTATCATGGAGGCAGCTTTCTCTCCCACTGCCTCCACGGTAGCCTGCTGTCCTTTTGGGTTGTTTGCGATACCACCTTTTCTAACGCTGGCAGCGCCGGGTTACCATGAAGGCAGCTTTCTCTCGCACTGCCTCCATGGTAGTCTGCTGTCCTTTTGGGTTGGTTGCGACCAACTTTTCTAATGGGTTTGTTGCGATACCACCTTTTCTAATGCTGGCAGCGCCGGGTTACCATGAAGGCAGCTTTCTCTCTCACTGCCTCCATGGTAGCCTGCTGTCCTTTTGGGTTGGTTGCGACACCAACTTTTCTAATGGGTTTGTTGCGATACCACCTTTTCTAATGCTGGCAGCGCCGGGTTACCATGAAGGCAGCTTTCTCTCTCACTGCCTCCATGGTAGCCTGCTGTCCTTTTGGGTTGGTTGCGACACCAACTTTTCTAATGGGTTTGTTGCGATACCCCTTTTCTAATGCTGGCAGCGCCGGGTTACTATGAAGGCAGCTTTCTCTCTCACTGCCTTCATCATAGCCTGCTGCCCCCTTCATGTATGTTTTTGTGAACGGGGAGGTATATAATTACTGGGAGTGGCATGTGCTTGGTTGATAGGTGCGGCCATCGCCTTGAGCTTGCAGCTCTGGATGAACTATCGGGTGTGACTCCTCACGCGGAACATGATGTAGGATGATGTCCATCAAGGCGTTCTGCTTTGGCGGGGTGAACTCTCGGCTGCTGACGCTTCTGGGGGACGACGAACACCTCGGCTGCCCAACTTCGCGGCCTGTCGTCTGCGTGACCTTCGTTGAACCGCACCCTGAACAATCCACCCCCCTTGAAACAGGTGACCCGCTCAAATTGGTTTATATATATATACTCTGCCGGGGTTCCATTTGACCTGGTGTGGGTGGAGCTTGAGTGGTTTGAACCCACGGTTGGCTCCTATTCCAGGTTGGATTTGAGGGGCTTGAGGTTCCATTTGATATCTATATATATATATATATATTGTTGGAGCTTCGTTTGCAGATTGGATTTGCTGGATTTGACATGTATTGCTGGAGCATCCTTTTCAGACTATTTTGATTTGATGGACCGCTTGATTTATTATTGCTGGAGCTTCCTTGTGAGACGTGAGTTACGCAAACTGAGTTTGATGGAATTGACTTTCCTTTTGATGTATATATATATATATGCTGGCCGAGCTTTGTTTTGGGATTTGATTCAATCAGCTTTGCTTGCGCCTTTGAGGTTGAGCACGGGGCTGGGGGGAATGTATCACCGAAATGTGTATATATATATATATATATATATGTATACATATTTATGTTTGTTCATTGCACTTGATCTGACATGGGATGCATGTGTCTTTCTGGGAGCATCGCCCCGCTGCTCCCAGGTTGCTTGGGAGCGGGTCCGGATCCCCAGTCGGCGGGAGAGTCCTGGGTTGAGTTGGTTGACAAGTTCTGGGCTGTTCTTCTTTCATATGTGTATATATATATATATGTATGATGTATTTGTTGATATGTTACATCCTCGGGGTATACGCAAAAGCTTGCAATCAGCTGGGGGGTGAACACTTAGAAACGCTCCCCAATCCTACCCATTGGGCTTGTGAGCATTGTGGGTACTGTGTGTGTGGGTGAAGCATGGCCAAGCTTTTTCAAACACACGTGTGTCAACAAGGCATGATCCATAGACCTTTTATCGAGGAATTGATGATGTATTTGCATGATATGTTACATCCTCGGGGTATACGCACGAGCTTGCAATCAGCTGGGGGGTGAACACTTAGAAACGCTTCCCAATCCTACCCATTGGGCTTGTGAGCATTGTGGGTACTGTGTGTGTGGGTTAAGCATGGCCAAGCATTTTCAAACACACGTGTGTCAACAAGGCATGATCCATAGACCTTACATCGAGGAATTGATGATGTATTTGTATGATATGTTACATCCTCGGGGCATACGCACGAGCTTGCAATCAGCTGGGGGGTGTAAACATTGTGGGTACTGTGTGTTAAGCATGGCCAAGCTTTTTCAAAATGATCCATAGACCTTATATCGAGGAATTGATGATGTATTTGTATGATATGTTACATCCTCGGGGTATACGCACGAGCTTGCAATCAGCTGGGGGGTGAACACGTAGAAACGCTTCCCAATCCTACCCATTGGGCTTGTGAGCATTGTGGGTACTGTAAGCATGGCCAAGCTTTTTCAAACACACGTGTGTCAACAAGGCATGATCCATAGACCTTACATCGAGGAATTGATGATGTATTTGCATCCTCGGGGTATACGCACGAGCTTGCAATCAGCTGGGGGGGTGAACACTTAGAAACGCTTCCCAATCCTACCCATTGGGCTTGCAAGCATTGTGGATACTGTGTGTGTGGGTTAAGCATGGCCAAGCTTTTTCAAACACACGTGTGTCAACAAGGCATGATCCATAGACCTTACATCGAGGAATTGATGATGTATTTGTATGATATGTTACATCCTCGGGGTATACGCACAAGCTTGCAATCAGCTGGGGGGTGAACACTTAGAAACGCTTCCCAATCCAACCCATTGGGCTTGTGAGCATTGTGGGTGCTGTGTGTGTGTGTGAATGAGCGTGTGTGTGTGTGTGTAAACTTGGCCAAGCGTGTATTGTCACACGTGTGTCGGCAAGGCATGTCCCATAAACCTAATATAAATACATCGAACCATTGATGCTTACATACATGATACACTTGCATGATACGTTACATGCTACGGACGTATGTGTGAGCTCGCAAACAGCTGGGGGTGAACACTTAGAAACACCCAATCCCACCCATTGGACATGTGAACATTGTTATGTTCATACTGAACAAACACGCTTGCACACGTGTGTTGGCAAGGCAGGACCCACACTATGCAACTACTATATATATATATATACACGAATAGGATGTTCATCAGCCCGGTTTGATCGATTTGAATCTTGGCTCTTTGCCTCAGGTTCAGATGGCACGCCACGACCTTCGACCGTGTGGCCGGGAGACTCAACCATTGCCTTATCCGTTTTTGATCAATTGTTTATGTTTATATAGTCTCACTATATATATATACCCTTTTCGGTGTTGCAAAAGGGAGCCCCAAGGAAAACCATAATGGTGTACATACATTCGCCATACGCCTATATATATATATACATATATACATACCTTTTACATTCAACTTGGTTTGAGCGGGCCATGCTCACTTTGCGAGCAAACCGATCAAAGCTGTGATGAAGGCTTTCATTTCTTCCCATTGGTCCCACTTGTTCTGATCACCCAAGGGGATCGATCCCTTTTCAGTCACACGCAGGGGAAAAGCCACGGAATTTGCATATATCTAAATGTCTATAGCTGTTTGCGGCTCATACATCGTAAGGAAGACGACTTACTGGTGCATTGCAGTGCAACAGATTCGTTTGATTGTTCCCCAGCAGCTGAAAGCTTTGGGGTCTCAGATAGGGTTCCAGCAGGGTTCCACCCTAAAAAGAGCACCGCATGCTGTTTGGGATGTCACCTGAGCTTATTTGGCGCAATGATGGCAGCCAACTGCATCTTCTTCAACTGCTCTGTGGGGCAGGGCGGCAGCCGCAAGAAGCGGCCTTGCGATGAGCGGCGAGCGCCTTGCGGCACGTTTGTTTTCATTCCCATGTATTGTTACACACTATTTTTTGATGCGGGCTGTCTTACGTGTCCACGATGTGTTTTTATATCTATATATATATATACATATGTTTGTCAGGACAACATCCGCAAGGAGCTAAAGATTCGCACTGGCAGCTGGGCTGGAGCTCGTGGTGAGGCTGGTCAGGGCATGCAATTTTATGTATATCTATAAATCTATCTGTATATATAATATGCATTTACAAGTGTAGCATTATTTGTGTGACATGATTTGTACTTATATAGGTGATATATACACAGCTCATCAGCCCTGTATATATATATATAAACCACCTGCAAGCTGCAGGTAAAACCCATAATTCCCAGGGAATGAGCAATGAACTGACCCCGATTTAAACCCTCCAAGCGGTGGTTGCCGTTATATATACAAGGGGACCAACGCCTGGGTTCATTCCAACTTCCTCCCCTACAGCCCTGCAAGGGCATCTGGCGCGCGGGTGGTGCCTGTAAAATGCGGCATGCCCTGCCTATCGTAGACTTCTCAACCCCACTTTTCACAGGAGCTATGCGTGCTATTTGTATATATTTGTACATAATATGTATATATGTACAATTCTATCACGAGAGCATCATTTTCGACACATCAAATGCACGGGTTTCACGATCGAATGAGAGTCGTCGTTAACCGCCTGCCATCCGTTCGCACTTCGTCACTGTCAGGCATCATCTAGCGCCCGCGTGCCGCGCGTGGTGCCTCCACCAGCATGGCGGCGTCGTCAGGAGCGAGCTGGCATGCAGTCCCAACCAACCTCCCTTTCATATAGTAGTCTGTGTTCATCCCCTTCACGTCACCTGCACACAGCCCAATTCATTCGTCTAGAAAGGTAGATATATAGGTTTCTCAGGGTTAAAACACAAGAGTAGAAGCTTTTCTTGAAATGTTTTCACTTGCTGATCGGGTCTTAGTGTTCGAGATTCAGCTTTATCCAGCTGTGGCAGGACCATCAGCATGAGCAGGAGGAGCAGGAGGAGCAGGAGGAGCAGGAGGAGCAATCCAGAGCAGGCAGAGCAGGATGGGCAGGGCGATTATGACGAACATGAGTATGACGAACATGAGGAGCAGGAGGAGCAGGAGGAGCAGGCGGAGCAGGAGGAGCAGGAAAAGCATTGGGCGCCTAGGGCGCACGATGGTCGGGCCGGGGTGTGTGAGAGGTGTATATATATATATATATATATATGTTTATACACTTATGCTGCTTAAACATGCCACAAGTCTCTAGCTTTGCTCAATGGTTAGGATCGGGGGGGCGTTTCTAAGTGTTCACCACCCAGCTGACTGCAAGCTCGCACATATGCCCCGAGGATGTAACATATTCTGCGCATATGCTACACATCTTCGGGACTGTGGGGGTTCAGCGGCTTGGCGTGGCTTCAATGCCGGGCAGGAGGCTTCGATACCGGGCTTCTACACCATATAGCACATATAGCACATATAGCAAGAGTGTGGTTCAGCGGCTTGGCGTACACGCGTTTTTGGTTCAATTTTGTTGCAATAAGAGTCAACCATGGAGCTTTTGAATCAATATTGCGGCAACGAGAGTCAACCATGGATCAATATTGGCAACCTCTCTCTTTAGAGGGGGTTTCCCAAATGGATTCTATCTCTCTCTGTTACTTGTGATATCTAAAACCGCTTACAGCGCATTCTCAGAGCGTATCATTCAGCATATGTGGATTCTGCGACAATTGGGTGGTGTTGTGCGGTGCGGCCACAGCCCTTCTGCTTGCACTTCTGCAAGGTTTTTCCGCTTGCTTCAATACAGGCAAAACGGGTCCTCGTCGCATTCTGTGCGTCTCGAAATTTCAAGTTGTTCGGGGTTTCTGGCCTTGTAAGTGCGTTTCTGTCGTGGAGCTTTGTGGCTCGAAAAGCCTTCTGCTCATATCCAAGCGCTTTCTTGGGCGCAGGCGCTCCCTGGGTATCCCTCCAGTCTTCTTGAGCGGCGCAGCGGTTGACGTGTTGAGCCCCGTACCCAACTCGCCGTCCGGGCAGGAATCGAGCCGCGCGGAGTAAGAAGCGCTCAGTTCCTTGGCCGACGCCTTAGCCACTGGACTAAGGCGTCGATGTTGCGCACCGTGTCGTCGTAAGTATCAAGGCTCCTTTCATGGGGTTGTGAGGGTACTGCAGGCTGCCCAGCTGCATCTGCAACTCCAGGAGGCTGTCCTCCTGCCTCGCTGCGCCGATGGGCGCCACGTCCTGCCCCGGGTTGGCCAGCAAGTGGATCTTCGAGCCCGCGTCGTTGTCCCAGAAGGTCACGAACGCGCCCATGAGTTTCGTGAAGGCGCGCGCCACGGTGACGTTGCGCTCCGCAACTCCGTTCGGGACGCTGGACTGCTGCGTGTGCACCGTGGGGTAGCTGAACACGAGCGACCTTCCTGAGAGGAGCACCCGGTTGAAGGACTCTACCAGCGCAGAGTCCAGGACGACCTGGGAGGCCAGAACTCGGACGTTCTGGATCTCAAAGTCGGTGCTCAGCGTGGCGCCCAACGGGTGCGCGCCGGCGTTCTGACCACAGCGCAGTCGTTGCGTCCGCGAACTCGATTTCTATCACCAGGTTCAGCTGCGGCGGCAGCATCTTGCCGCAGCGCAGGATGCCCACCATGGTGGGGCGCAGCAGCACGTCCGCGTAGCCGCCCTGGTGCACCGCGCGGGCGATGCGGGGGTTGTTGACTTCGTCGAAACCCTCCATGGCTAGTAGTTGATGTCGTCGCAGCGCTGGCCGTTGGACGCGCCGGACGAAGCAGGCGGGGTTGGGCGTGGCCGGGGCCAGCGGGTTGGTGCCGTCCGTGTTCCTGACGCGGAAGGCGATCTTGATCGACTCGGGGTCGATGAAGGATGTGCCGCTGGTCAGCGGGATGCGGCAGACTTGAGAGGTTGTGGGGGAGAACGAGCTCAGCGAGCTGGGGAAGTACTGCACGTCGTGCCGCGCCGTCACGTAGCTGGTGTTGCTCGTCTTCAGCTTGTAGTCCAGGCTCTGCATCAGCTCATCCTGGGCTCCGGCGGTGACTACCTCCATGCTTGTTTATATACACACATTTTGAGTCGTACGGCGAAGGAAAACTACTCCCAGTGCCTACATCAATGTAGGCACTAGAAGAATAGCATTTTTCAGTGCAAACCGTGCAAATCCATGCAAAAAAACTATTCCTCCGGTCCGTACATTGATGTACGGACTAGAGGAATAGCATTTTTCAGCGCAAAACCGTGCAAAAGCTATTCTTGTAGTCCGTACATCTATGTACGGACGAGAAGAATAGCTTTTTTTTGCGCAAAACCGTGCAAAATAAACTCTCCCCCAGGAGAGTTTTTTAAGCAGCCTCAATGTCTCGCGCCAGCTGGTCAAAGCTCGGCGGAGGCAGGCTCCGGCGTGACTGCCCGGAACTGGAGCTCGCCCGCGAGCTCGGCTGGGACTGAGGCACTCCAGGTTGCATTTCAAGCGAGCCAACCTTTGCAGGGCTAAGAAAAAAAAGAAAAAAAGAAAAAAGGGGTCCCCAAAAAAAGGGTCCCGAAGAAAAGGGAAAAGGGGTTTCCTTTGGCAAAGCTTGACCTCGCTTGAATTGCAACCTGGAGCCAAATTGCGGCGCATAACTAGGGGTCGTTATATTGCAGCCACACGCCTGCACGCAGCGTTTTAGGTTCCGAATCCTTCGCAGGACGAGGTCGTTTCCTGGACGGACGAGTGCTAGGAGCCTGTCAGGTAGAATAGAATCCATTTGGGAAACCCCCTCTAAAGAGAGAGCTTGGTCTGCTCTGCAAAGAAGCGTGCTCTGCAAAGAAGTGTGCTCTGCAAAGAAGCGTGCTCTGCAAAGAAGAGTGCTCTGCAAAGAAGCGTGCTCTGCAAAGAAGTGTGTTCTGCAAGGAAGCGTGCTCTGCAAAGAAGCGTGCTCTGCAAAGAAGTGTGCTCTGCAAAGAAGCGCAAGTGTGCTCTGCAAAGAAGCGTGCTCTGCAAAGAAGTGTGCTCTGCAAAGAAGCGTAAGTGTGTGCCTCTGCAAAGAAGCGTGCTCTGCAAAGAAGTGTGCTCTGCAAAGAAGCGTGCTCTGCAAAGAAGTGTGCTCTGCAAAGAAGTGTGCTCTGCAAAGAAGCGTGCTCTGCAAAGAAGCGTGCTCTGCAAAGAAGCGTGCTCTGCAAAGAAGTGTGCTCTGCAAAGAAGTGTGCTCTGCAAAGAAGCGTGCTCTGCAAAGAAGCGTGCTCTGCAAAGAAGCGCAAGTGTGCTCTGCATGCAAAGAAGTGTGCTCTGCAAAGAAGCGTGCTCTGCAAAGAAGCGTGCTCTGCAAAGAAGAGTGCTCTGCAAAGAAGTGTGCTCTGCAAATAAGCGTGCTCTGCAAAGAAGCGTGCTCTGCAAAGAAGAGTGCTCTGCAACGAAGCAAGCGTGCTCTGCAAAGAAGCGTGCTCTGCAAAGAAGTGTGCTCTGCAAAGAAGCGTGCTCTGCAAAGAAGAGTGCTCTCCAAAGAAGCGTGCTCTGCAAAGAAGCGTGCTCTGCAAAGAAGCGTGTTCTGCAAAGAAGTGTGCTGTGCAAAGAAGCGTGCTCTGCAAAGAAGCGTGTTCTGCAAAGAAGTGTGCTGTGCAAAGAAGTGTGCTCTGCAAAGAAGCGTGCTCTGCAAAGAAGCGTGCTCTGCAAAGAAGCGTGCTCTGCAAAGAAGTGTGCTCTGCAAAGAAGTGTGCTGTGCAAAGAAGCGTGCTCTGCAAAGAAGCGTGCTCTGCAAAGAAGCGTGCTCTGCAAAGAAGCGCAAGTGTGCTCTTGAGCTCCCTCTAAAGAGAGAGGTGGACTTGACAATATTGATCCATTATTGACTCAAGATGATTCAATATTGATTCAATATTGATTCAATATTGATTCAATATTGCCTCAAGAATGGCAAGGCCACCCGGCCGCGCCACCTGCCCGGCATAGAAGCCACCCGGCCGTGCCACCTGCCCGGCATCGTAGCCAGCCACCTCGTTGTCCCGGGCACCGAATTGCTTCAACATGTCGGATTGACATGTTGAAATTCTCGTCATTCTTCATCGCAGACCAAGTGCGAGAAGCATTCGCCTGACCCGGCCGCGCCACCTGCCCGGCATCGGAGCCAGCCTGCCGAGCCCGCGCCACCCGAGGTCGGAATTCTTCCCAGGAAAAAAATGTAAGTCCTCCCATGAGGGGAGGACTGTAGCACGCTTTTATTTCTCCCATGAAACTATGCACGCCATGCATAGTTTCTGCATTAGGCTATAGGTATCAATGATTTGACCGGTGGCGCCACCGGTCAAATCATTGTAGCCACGCTACTTCCGAAAAAACCCTGGTGCGGGCCTGGTGCGAAGCCGCGGAGCCGGCCTCGCTCCAAGACCGAAGCCGCACAGCCGGCCTCGCTCCAAGACCGAAGCCGCGGAGCCGGCCTCGCTCCAAGACCAAAGCCGCGGAGCCGGCCTCGGTCACCCACGGGCTGTGTCACGATTTGACCGGCGCCATCGGTCAAATCATTGTACGGGGTGACACGTACTTGCGGAAACTTGTCCCAACGCCCAGGCCTCCCTGGATCCAGGGAAGCCCGAAGAGGCCCTGGCCACCACAGACGGGCAGGTGGCTGCGCACGGCAGCAGCATCGCAGCGCTGCAGAGCTCGCTGACCACGGGTCTCAACAAGGCTGACCAGTCGGCCTTCGACGTGCTGGAGGGCGTGGTGGCCACGAAGAGCACCCCCGACGGCGTGGACCTCAAGCTGTCAAACTACAGCACCGTGGCGGCCATGAACGGCTCCATCGCCTCGGCCAACAACGCCACGCTGGCCACGGTGGAAAGCCAATTTTCCTTACGAGTCGTTGCGTGAAGTCGGGTCGGTGCGGAAAACTGGTGGACCAGCACTCCCTCGACAGGAGGTCGACACCAAGGTGGCCAACGCTCTCCTGGGCCGCAGCGCTGGCCTCCAAGCTCGCGAGCCGAGACGCCTCCATCTCGGGCCTGCAGGCCTCCAAGGCGGACGCCAGCGCCCTGACCGCGTACGCCCTGCTGTCGGCCGTCGACACTTCCTCTGAGGTGGACTCTAAGGCCCTCCTGGGCGCGGTCACCACTGCAGTTCTCGACGCCGCCCTCGTCGGCAAGGCGGACGCCAGCGCGCTGGCCGCCCTGCTCTCCACGGTGGACGGGCTGGACACTCTGCTGGAGGTAGACACCAAGATAGCAAATGCCCTGCTGGGTCTCGCCACCGAGGCCTTCGTCGCAGCGCAGCTTGCTAGCCGCGGCGCCAGCATCTCGGCGCTCCAGGGCGCCAAGGCCGACGCGACGCTGCTGGCCTCGTACGCCACGAACTCGAGACCACTCTCCAGAGCGCCCTTGACGCAATCCCCGCCCTGCAGCTGTCCGGCAGCGGCGGAGTTGTTAACGCGCCGGCCTGGGCGGGCTTCACAAATTGGGAGCTCGTTCGCGGAAGCAACGTCGTTCGCAACCTGCATCTCGAAGCTCCTCTCTCTGCTGCGCTGGCCAACGGCGCCGACACGCTGAGCATCACGGCCGACTGCTACTCCGTCGCAGCGGCGGACGCGGCCCTCGCGGCTGCGCTGCTGGCCTACTACACCTCGGCGCAAGTGGACGCGTTCTTGGTCGACTACCGAACAGGAACGGCGCAGGACGCGGAGACGACCAGCGCCATCTCGGCTGCGCTGCTGGCCTACTACACCTCGGCGCAGGTGGACGCGCTGTTGGCAAGCGCGCAGGACACGCAGACGCAGGCCGCCATCGCAGGCGCGCTGCTGGCCTACCGGACGGGCCCGGACCAGGACGTTTTCACGACCAACCAGATCACCTCGGCGCTGGTGGCGTACCGCTCGGCCGCCGACCAGGACACGGCAACGGCCTCGAGCATCGCAGCCGCACTGCTCAGCTACTACACCGTCGCGCAGGTGGACGGCCTCCTAGCCGGCAAGCTCGGAGTCACGGAGCAAATAGCCGTGCGCTAGGTGGTGGCCGCCATCGGCGAGCAGATCCTGGGGGACGTCTCACTGTCAAACTGGACGGTTCGTCCCAGCAGCGGCTGCAGCGTGGTCCTGGCCACGCACACCGCTGGCGCAGTGAGCGTGGACGGCTACACCCTGACCCTGGCGGTGAACCCCTGGAACATCGTGCGCACCTACAACTTGACGCCCGGCCGAGAGCTCCTCTTCGCCTGCCGGTGCCGGCTCGGCACGGCCTCCAACTTCGTGGTGTACATGTCCGAGGCCGACAACGTCTACGACCCCCTGTACGGCAGTTTTGTGGGTGAGCAGGGGCCTGCCCAACCAGATGGACGTCTATGGAGGCCGGCAACCGAAGCACGAGTTCCTCGACAGAGAAGCCGACGACGTCACGCTGGCCACCCTGGGCGAGTCCAGCTGGAGGGCTACGCCATGACCCTGAGCGCGCCTGGAACATCGTGCGCACCTACACACTGACGCCGGGGAGACGCTACTCCTTCGCCTGCCGGTACCGGCTGGGCACGGCCTCCAACTTGGTGATGTACGTCAGCGCGGCCGACAACGACTATGTGGGCGTCACCGGCACCTTCCTCGGCACGGCCGCGCAGGCACGGCGCGCCTGGACTTCTCGGTGCCGCCGGGCGGAGTCGCGAAGCTGCACTTCGGCGCCTTCGGCGGGTCGATCTCCGGGCTGGCACGCTGGACCTGTACAGCCTGCAGATCGGTCTCCGTGACGGACCTGCTGGCCGACTCGCTGGCCCTCACGGGCTCGGCCACGCTGGACGGGCTCACCGCGCAGGGCAACGTGGGCTGCGACCAGCTGCTGCGCAACGACGTGAACTGCACGGACGTGTTCACGACGGGCGCCTCGGACGCCATTTCCTGCGCAGCGCTCACAGCAACCGGCACCGTCACCGGAGCCACGCTGTCGTCCACCGGCACCGTGTCGGGCAGCTCGCTGAGCATCACGGGGGCGGCCAGCGTGGGCCTGCTGAGCTCGGCACCGGCAGCACACTCACCATCAACAACACGGCCAACGCCGGGAACTTCACCACGGTGGGCGACGTGTCCACGGGCACCCTGACGGCCTCCAGCGGGGCGGTCACGGGCGCCACGCTGACGATCACCGGGCGTCCGCGGGCCCGCTGGACTGCGAGAGACTTCTCGGACGATCTCTTCCTGACGAAGAACTGGGCGGGCTGGAGCAAGCTGCAGATTTCCAACAACAGCGCGGCGTCCGACAGCGGCCCGGAGCTGCGGCTGCTGGGCAACCAGAGCGCGCGGGTCTTCCTGGAGCGGGACGGCGGGGCGCACCAGTGCGAGCTCATCATGATCAACGACGAGGCGCTGGTGCAGACGAAGAGCCTCTGGACGCAGCTGTCCTTGACCACGAACCAGAGGAACCCCGGCTGCCTCGTGATCGCAGGCAACACGGGCAACGTGGTCTGCAACACGAGCTTCACCAACCTGTCGGACAGCCGGGTGAAGACGGAGATGGCCGAGGCCGACGTGGCAGAGCTGCTGCAGCTGTTCGACTCCGTGGAGGCCAAGCAGTACAAGCGCCCGGACATGAACGAGGACCTGAGGCTGGGCTTCGCCTCGAACGAAGTGGAAGAACCTGACGGGCACCGCCCGGTGGAGCGACGGCACCGAGATGATCACGCTCGACTACTCGCACCTCAGCTGCTCTGGGGGGTGCGCAAGGGCTTCCAGGCCCGGCTGGACGAGGTGGAAGCCTGGCAGGCCCAGCGCGGACCGAAGAACAAGTAGAAAAAAAAAACTGTGCGCAGGCCTCCCTGCGTCCAGGGACGCTAGAGCAGGCCAGAACACCCGGGGGAAGACCAGGTACGGCCTGGTGGTGATGGACGTCTTCACCCGAGAGGCCGCTGTGGAACCTTTGCAAAACAAGAACGCCGAGACGGCGGCCGGGCCACCAAGCGCGCCGCGCGGGAGCTGACGGGGGACGACACGACCGACCTGGGCAACGAGTTCGCCATGCTGGACCGGGAGCTGCCCGCGGAAGCCGTGCACCGCACGAAGCGGCCCGAGGACCGCAACGCCACGGCCGTGGTGGACCGGGGCATCCAGACGCTGAAGAAGGACCTGGCCACGCGCGTGGCGCGCAAGGGCGGGCAGTGGAGCGACCACTTCGAGCGGGCGGCCGGGGCCTACAACGCCCGGCCGCACGAGACGGTGTACGGCGCGCCCGAGGACGTGGAGAAGCAGCCGGCCACCAAGTTCCGGCTGCTGCAGGACAACGCCGACAAGTTCCAGCACAACAAGGACCTTACCGACCGGCGCATCAAGGCGGTGGAGGACGCGGGCGCCTTCCGAGCGCCGACGAACGCGGCGAGGAGCTTCAACCCTCAGTACTGCGACGTGCAGTAGCTGGGCGCCGTGGGCTCCATTGACCGTCCGGAGCACGGAGGGCCGGGAGACCTTGCGGAAGCTGGCGCTGCCGGCGCCACAGGGCAGCGGCAACGCGGCGGGCCGACTGACGAGACGGGGCAGGCCGGCGGCTGTGAGGCAGCTGGACGACTTCCTGGCGCCTCCGAGGCCCAGGACCCTCGACTAGCCTTTTGAAAATGTTTGGCATTGCGCGGGCCTCATTCTCAAAAACTTTGCTCAGGCCCTTTTTGGTGCAAAAAACTGTTTGATCACACTCAGGCGGAATTGCCCGATCCTCATCGAGCCCTGTTTGAGGAAAAAAATCAGTTTTGAGGCTGTGCAGGCCTCGTCGGAATTCCCGGACCCTGCTCACGCCCCTTTTCGGGAAAAAACAGTTTTGAGGCGTTCTTCAGGGTGAGGGGAATTCCCGGATCCTGAGTAAACTCCTTTCATGCTTACGTTTTGAGCATACAAACGCCTATTTCGGTCAAATCTGTTCATGCGTCTCTGCTGCACACACAAGCTATTCAAGTGTGCACAACGGCGTGGCAAACGGTTTCCGATATGTTACATGCATATCTACGCACCCCGCCTTGAAATCTCCTGTATCGCAGAGCAAGGTGATTTCACACCTCAAAAACTCATACAACTACAGTGTGAGACCAAAAGCAAATTAAATCTCTCCACTTGCTGAAGCACTTGAAGCATGTCTCTTCTTTCCAGCTTTTGGCTTGGTCACAGCCTTCAGCTTCTGTTCATTTTCCAGAGGTTGGATGTAATGACATCCATGGCACAGCTTGTAATGCCTCCTGATTGCTTCACTCTCAGCGATGCAGTAGACTGCTCGATCACGAATCCACTTGCATCCGTCTTTGTGATAGTGACGGCCAAATTCAGTCACCTTCACAAGCACTTCATCATGTTGTCTGAGACATCTGCATTTGAAACACCGAAGATTGCAAATGAATCTCGCACACAAGAACATGCAACAAGCAAGGAATCCTCCAAGGAAAACCAATGCACACATCACAATAACGTCAAAGTTGTCAAATCCATCTTCTCCGTAACGAATTGTTCCATTGCGCTCATTGATCGTGCCAGGGCTCAAGGCGTCATCATCTGCTCCATTTGCTGGTTGCAAAAGCAAACTCATCAAACCTGTGGTGAAAACACGCTTTGCTGCCTGGGTCAGCTCAGTGCCAGTAGCACCGTCAAAAGACCCATGAACCGACAAATCCTCCTTGATGCGCCTGATGGCCAGCCGACTGCTCTCCTTCCTCTGCAAACTTTCATACTCCTCCAGGCCTATAGGAGTCCATGCCTCTGGTCCATCCTCACAGTCGCCATCGACCAACCCAAGCATGTAAGCCAAAAGTCTCACTCGTTCACGTCCTAGTGGTTTGGTCCCGCAATCCGCCAAATTGTAAACTGTGCTGACTGCACACACATGAAAAATTCCTTCGGCAACCTTCTTTTGCAACCATAGAACCTTTGCACTCAAATGCCTGATTCGTCCACAGCCACTGCGTGATGCAATGCCTCGCGCTGCAGCTGCATCACACAACACGTAAATGCTAATATCTGCGCCAAATGTACAGAAATCCAACACTCCAAGAATGAAGATGGCGTCACAACATGCACTTACCATGGCATAATATTCTGCTTCTCCAGAAGATAGTGATATGGCCTTCTGATTGCATGAAGCACTGTACAGCAAATTGCCGTTGAGAAGAAACACCGAAGAGCTCGTGGAGCATCGCGTCCTCTTATCTCCTCCCCAGTCTGAATCGGTCATCACTTCCAGCACCAAATCCGTTGGGCAATTCTTTTTCAAAAAACCATCACGCAACACCGGTTGCTCAAAGCAAACTGCATGATATCTTGCACCCACCAAGTACTGACACAAGCGGCGCAACAGTCTCCACGCCTCTTCACCTGGCTGCGACATGGCTTGAGAAAGGGTCTTAATCGCAAACTGACACTCAACCAAATCTGTGCTGAGGTATAACAGTAGGCCTACCGCTGCCTTGTATTTTGCAGCTGCTCCAGGTTCCAACGGCCTTTCTGTCAAACTGCAAGCAATTCCTCCACTGGGCAACGGGGCTGCTCTGGGTTTCACAGTATCCGGATTGAGGCCAACCAGCGAAAACAACTTTTGCAAACTCTGCTGATGAGGCTGAATGATCATGCGGCCACTGCGGTGGTACAAATGCCGTCTTTTCAAAAACCAGATTTCATCTCCAAGGCGCTCAATGCACTCATATGTGATTTCGTACTTCTTCTTCAAACAAGGCAAGAGATGTTCATGGACGAATGATTCTGTTGCAAGTCCCATCACATCATCAACATGAATGTTCCCCACGAAAGAATTTGGGACACGTACCACAGAAGGACAAATATCACAACTCTCAGCGCCTAGCTCTCCCGACAAAAATGCCGTGAAATCCCCATGCCACTCACGTGCACCATCACGCTGACCTGGCAACACTTTCAACAGCTTGTACAACTGCTCTTGTCCATCCACCCAAGCACTCACATACGTGC
Source organism: Effrenium voratum (assembly GCA_963377175.1). NCBI lineage: Eukaryota > Dinophyceae > Suessiales > Symbiodiniaceae > Effrenium > Effrenium voratum. Next base: position 305,795 of record CAUJNA010000112.1, read on the forward strand.
CAATCTTCTGATCCACAGTCAAATAAGCGTCACGAATGTCGCATGAGAACAAAAGCCAATCCTCGCCAAGAGCTTTCTTCTGCATAAACAAAGCTGGCAAAACCCGACTGGTCAAACTCGAAGTGGCTGGGGCAAACAACTGTTCACGATGCGGATCTGCCCATTTATATTCACGCGCCACAAATCTCGCGCGTCGCAAAAACACAGGCTCACCTTCAAGCTTCTTCTGTCTCCAGGTTGTGACAAACCGTGTGCTCAGGTGCCGCAACTCCTCTTTGCTGGCATCTTCCAAAGTGATGGGCATCAAAACTCCCATTTCCAGAAGCCGATTGATCTCCACATAGGCTGCCAGCTGATCAACATCTCCCAGTTCATCACTGCTCAGTTGAGGTTCGTCACCTTCAAGGCCGCGAGGGTAATACAGCTTCCTCTGTTCAAAATCTGTCGCCTTCTCAAAGCCGCACTCCCATTCCACTGCTTCGTCAAGCACGTCTGCTTCCTCCAACAGAGTCGACAAATCGGCATCTGTGTACTCAATGTCAAGTACCTCATCTTCGTGGTGATACTCATCACCTCCAATCACGCACCTCACAGATTCCTGCAACATGCCGACATTGCCAGCAAACATGGGTGAAGAATCCAACTTCTGTTGCTTGTTGGGCGACAGCTTCAACTGCTTTGGACTTGGCTCATTTCCAGGATCTCGCACTCTCGCAGATTCCGGAGGCACAACCGCTCTTTTCAGTCCTTGGGACTTCATGCTAACATCTGCATCACCTTCACATTCTGAACCGACAGGCTTGCCAGGCGAAGCCGCTTGATCCAAGTGATCGGATGCCACAGCCGCAGGCGCCGCTTTCAGGTTTCCCGACTCATCCACCGAGAAAACAGTCTCTGGGTCCGACGCAGCTTCATCATTTGCAGGAAAAGACATAGAAGCAAACGCCTGTAGCTGCTCCAAAGTCATATCATCTGAAATTGCAAATGAATGCGTCCTTTCTCCTTCTCCAGCCAGCTGCTCTGGAGTTGCATCTCGTTTGGGCCTTCCAAATCCCAAATGGCCACCCAAATAGCCAGGATAATCCCAAGGATGGCCCTTGATACTCTGGACCATGCGCGCGACCCATTTCTCAGACTCAACCATTCGCCTGACTGAACAAGTCAACACCAATCCACCTCCGTGCTTGCCTGCGCCCATTGTAGAAACCAAATGCATATCTGAGCTGCCGACCTTGCCAAGCCACACAGATTTCACCCAAGCCGGATTTCCTTTGTTCTGCACTTTCATGTATGCCAGCACGCATTCTCCAAAGTCAACGATACGCCCACGATAAACGCCACCTCCTGATGCACGCTCCATGGGTGTCAGACCTTGGATCACGTGATAGCGATTGTGAATCCATGCGCTATGCATCCAAGCCCAACTGTGAATTGCGTCATGCGTGCCTATCTTGCATTTCAGCCTGTCCTCCAACTCAGCAAGAAAAATATTGCACTGCTGTCTGATGCTTTGGACCGCATTTTCAACAGCGCCATTCGCCTGATGATCTCCACGCGGGCTGTTCTGCAAAACTGTTCGAGCTCCATACTTCAACCTCTGCTGCTGCACCTTTTGCTGGAGTAGCAAAGGAGTGGGTTCTCCATCCGTCTTGAAAATTACCTCTGTGTAACCGAGAAAACTCAAGAATCTGCACACTTCTGCAACGAGTGTATCCATCCACTTGCCACCTTTCATAGGAGTTGGGATGGCATGTACCATCTTGCTATCCCTGTCATGAAGCACCAAGCAACAAAGCTTCCCAGCCTTACTGTCTGCTTTGACACCCAACCCCGCCTTCTCTGGATCCCGAGAAGTATAGCAGAAATCAGCGCTGACCTGAGGTAGCGCTCGTGAAGAATCTTCGCTCCGTTCATGCCTGTCAACGCGAGATTTCACCGATGCGCAAAACTTGCACCATGATTGAAAAGGATAATGCGTCATCGAATGCTCTGCCATCTCCTGAGGGGTCGGTTCCTTCACAGAAGGGGGCGCCAACGGTTTTCGCTTTTCCTCTGCTACGACCTCCGAGTGCATGCGCTTGTCCGCAAACTGCTCCTGTTTCTTCATGCGCTGTTTGAGCCTTTTCAACACAGTTGCCTTTCCACCAGACTTGCCAATGCCACACTTCTCGCAAGCTTGTCTCAAAGTGGCAAGGGTATCGTCCTCGGTGAGCAAAATGCCATTCACTTCAACCTCCATGTCCCCTAACTCACGCACTGCTTCAGGTTCGTAATCATCTCTCAAAGCACCTTCAACTGCCATTTCAACAACAGCGTCATGTGGCGGTTGAGGCAAATCACCCGGGGCCGAAACAACATTTGGTTCAAGCACAGGGACACTGGAATGCTTCAACCCTGTTTTCATCTTTTTCGCTGCACGAGCCAAATCCTCGGCAGAGGTGGCCTTGGCTCCCGTCTCCGAAGGTCGAGAAGACGAAGAAGGCTCCTGCAAGATACTCTCAGCTTCAGGTTTCGTCTCCACCTCCAAACCAATGCCGAGTGGAGCAGAATATCCTTTGTGAGCAATTGTGATAATGTCTGTGGGCTGCTCAAGGTCCTCAATGAAACCAGACACATTGGCCAGATTCGTCAGCTTCTCGCAATACTCAATGACAACCCATGTATCTCCACGCAAAATGAGCGTTGTGCGCATGTCAACGTCCGCATTCGGCAAGCCAGATGAAACGTCAGTGAAATTCATGCCATGTACCTTTACCGCCCAAACAAAGTCTCCAACTTGTGTCCAGCCTTCCCGCAACTTCTGCAGCTGTGGTAGCAAAGACACTTCAATACATTCACCTCGATACACATCTTCGGCCTGCACTGCTCTGATAATGCCACCAATACACAAAGAATGTCTTTTGTAGTAAGCAGGCAACGTCTTGCTCTCATTCCACATTTGCAATTGCCCATTCCTCTCTCCGAGCTGCCAGCCCTGTCTCATGAGCTTGCCCACTGCCAAGAGAGGTTGAGACACCGGGGCCACAATGAACTCTTCTCGCAAAACAACATTTTCACCAATACTGATGTCGCACACACGCCTCTTTGTAATCTGCAAATCATTCCCTTGTGCATCCAAGTACTTCTCACGCTTCAAAGGAGCATAGGAACCCAAATGACCCATATCCAATGGAAGCACAGACACGTCAGCACCGCTGTCCAATATGATGTCTGCTGCTAGCGGTACCTGCGAGTCCTGATTCCTGACCATGCACACTTGTCCAGCTGAATCAGTCTGCTGCTCATCAATGCAATTATCAAACCGCCATGCATCTGAAGCATTGCTCATCTGAACATCTGAGGGCGAAACGAAAATCTCATCATATTCACCTGCACACTCTCCATCAGAATCGTAGGCAGACATATCAAAATACTCGCATGCAGACGATGAGTACTGAATGGCCCGAGCAAATGCGCATGTATCCAAATCCGGGTTGCTGTCCAGCTCAAATACCGTCAAATCATACAGAGCCGATCCATCATCCAAAGGAAAACAAACTCTTCGCACTGAACTCATGTTGCTCTGTGAACTTCTGTATTGAGTTGCCGATGTCAGGTTGCTTGCTGACCCGTTGGATGCAGTTGAGCTCGGGGGCCTGTTTGGAAACGAAGGGGTCTGTTGCTGCGGCTGTGACACATGACAAGAATCCTGAGTTTGAGCCGGCAAATCCCCTTCCATGCGACGCACCTTGCTCGCTTGATCACGTTGTCGCTGATAACAATCTCTCTTCCAATGGCCTCGCTTTCCACAATATAAACATGCGTCACTTCCAGTGCCATGCTGCTGATGTTGCTGTTGCTGAGGAGCACCCTGAGCATGTTGAGGGATGTTCGAAAACTTGCCCTTTCCTTTCCCATGGTCGTCTTTTCCTTTGGATCCTTTCGATCCTTTGCCTTTTCCTCCTTTTCCTTTTCCCTTGTCAAATCCTTTTCCTTTTCCAAAACCTTTTCCACCGCCTTTTCCTTTGCCACCTTTTCCAAAACCTTTGGAATCCTGAATGCGGTCGATCTCCATGGGCGTTGGTCCATCCTGTTGGTGATAGCCAGATTGACCTCCCAGCTGATACATATTGTTGATAGGGTTTGACCACTTTATCTGTGAAGATTCCCATCGCTTCAAGGTAACCAACTGCTGATAATTGGAACCTTCCGTGACAGCGATGTTGGTGTATTGCTTAAGCGGACCTGTCAAACAGCGAAGCAATACCGACATGCGATGGTCGTCCGACAACACAGTGTTGGTAATGCGCTCATATTCCAACTGTGCGTCTTCAAGTCGTGCTAACTGATTCGTAAGGCCATGCTTCATGTCAAAAGTTGGCCATGCATTGATCGCCTGCAACAATGCCAGCGCACGAGTCCGAGCATTTGGTTGGAGGTCATTGTTGATAAGCCTATAGCTTTCATACCCGTTTTGGTCTCTTACCGACTTCAGAATCTGCAAACCACGTTCATGCAACAATCCAGTCATAATGGAATACATGAGAACGCTCCTTCTGCGGGTCTGTTCCTCCATATCTGTCATATCCACAGGGTCACGTTGTCCACGCAAAGACTCCAAGTCATGCTGAAACTCTGGGTCTAATGCACAGAGCCACTGCTCAAATTGCCATGACCACTGCTTCCATTTGGCCAGCTCATCATCCCGCGACGATGCAGAAAAGGGAGAGGAAGCACACGAACAAGATCTCTACCTGTAAGATCAACACGTCTTTCCGAAACCGCTTGCTGCACACGCGTAGCCTCCATTTGCACTTGCACCAGTTGCTGAATAGCCGCCTGATTCTGCCGACCGATTTCCACAGCCGATTCCGTCACTCTGAAAATGTGCCATCAGCTCGTCCGCCGGGACATTGCCCTGCGGTGCTGCTGATGCTGCACTCGCAGCCATACCCACGGGCCGTCACACAGCTGATGCGTATAGTGCAAAACAAGGAAACTATGGCGCCAAACTACCAAAGCCCAACCGAGTCGGGCTCCGCTACCATGCTTACGTTTTGAGCATACAAACGCCTATTTCGGTCAAATCTGTTCATGCGTCTCTGCTGCACACACAAGCTATTCAAGTGCGCACAACGGCGTGGCAAACGGTTTCCGATATGTTACATGCATATCTACGCATTTCAGGAAAAAAATCAGTTTTGAGGAAGTGCCCTCTGCAAAGAAGAGGAAGTGTGCTCTGCAAAGAAGTGTGCTCTGCAAAGAAGCGTGCTCTGCAAAGAAGCGTGCTCTGCAAAGAAGTGTGCTCTGCAAAGAAGCGCGCTCTGCAAAGAAGCGCGCTCTGCAAAGAAGAGTGCTCTGCAAAGAAGAGCGCTCTGCGAAGAAGTGTGCTCTGCAAAGAAGTGTGCTCTGCAAAGAAGCGCAAGTGTGCTCTGCAAAGAAGCGTGCTCTGCAAAGAAGTGTGCTTTGCAAAGAAGCGTGCTCTGCAAAGAAGCGTGCTCTGCAAAGAAGTGTGCTTTGCAAAGAAGCGTGCTCTGCAAAGAAGCGTGCTCTGCAAAGAAGTGTGCTTTGCAAAGAAGCGTGCTCTGCAAAGAAGAGTGCTTTGCAAAGAAGTGCGCTTTGCAAAGAAGCGTGCTCTGCAAAGAAGAGTGCTTTGCAAAGAAGCGTGCTCTGCAAAGAAGTGTGCTCTGCAAAGAAGCGTGCTCTGCAAAGAAGAGTGCTCTGCACCCCTTCCGCACCCCCGAAGCTGACTCGCCCCCCGTCCCCTTCGCGCCCCCGAAAAAAAAGAAAGCAGACGACAACAGCAACACACCCAACCCCAAAGCTGACTCGCCCCCCCCGTCCCCTACGCACACCCCAAAGCTGACTCACCCCCCGTCCCCCCAAAAGAAGAAGACGACAACATCACACACAACCCCAAAGCTGACTCGCCTCCATTCCCCCCAAAAGAAGAAGACGACAACATCACACACAACTCCAAAGCTGACTCGCCCCCATTCCCCCTTCGCACCCCGGAAGCTGACTCGCCCCCCCGCCCAAAAGAAGACGGCGACGACAACATCACACACAACTCCAAAGCTGACTCGTCTCCATTCCCCCTTCGCACCCCCGGAAGCTGACTCGCCCCCCGCCCAAAAGAAGACGGCGACGACAACATCACACACAACTCCAAAGCTGACTCCCCCTTCCTGGCAGAGCACACTTCCCGGCAGAGCCTCTTCCTGGCACAGCCCATTTCCTGGCAGAGCACACTTCCTGACAGAATTCATTCCTGGCAGAATTCCTTCCTGACAGAATTCCTTCCTGATTCCTTCCTGACAGAGTTCCTTCCTGGCAGACCGCTTCCTGGCAGAATTCCTTCCTGGCAGAGTCCCTTCCTGACAAAGTTCCTTCGCAGAGTCCCTTCCTGACAGAATTTCTTTCTGGCAGAGTTCCTTCGTGACAGAATTCCTTCCTGACAGAGTTCCTTCCTGGCAGAATTCCTTCCTGGCAGAGCCCGCTTCCTGGCAGAAATCCTTCCTTACAGAATTCCTTCCTGGCAGAGCCCGCATCCTGACAGAATTCCTTCCTTACAGAATTCCTTCCTGGCAGAGCCCGCTTCCTGACAGAATGCCTTCCTCCTTACAGAATTCCTTCCTGGCAGAATTCCTTCCTTACAGAATTCCTTCCTGGCAGAGCCCGCTTCCTGACAGATTTCCTTCCTTACAGAATTCCTTCCTGGCAGAGCCCGCTTCCTGACAGAATTCCTTCCTGGCAGAATTCCTTCCTGGCAGAGCCCCTTCTTGACAGAGCACGAGCCAGTATCAAACGGAAGAAGCTGACTCGTCCCCCCTTCCCCCTTCGCGCCCGAAGCTGACTCATCCCCTTCACACACCCCCGAAGCTGACTCATTTATTTCTCTAGTGGTGTGTCTTCACTAATAGAGAATATTTGACTTCGCGCCCGTCCTGTTGCACTCCTCTGGATTCCCCTTCACACACCCCCGAAGCTGACTCGCCCCCCCCCCCCAAAAGAAGACGACAACATCACACACAACTCCAAAGCTGACTCGTCTCCATTCCCCCTTCGCACCCCCGCAAGCTGACTTGCCCCCCCCAAAAGAAGACGGCGACGACATCATCACACACAACTCCAAAGCTGACTCGTCTCCATTCCCCCTTCGCACCCCGGAAGCTGACTCGCCTCCATTCCCCGCAGAAGACGACGACAACATCATCACACCCAACCCAGAAGCTGACTCGCCTCCATTCCCCGCAGAAGACGGCGACGACATCATCACACACAACTCCAAAGCTGACTCGTCTCCATTCCCCCTTCGCACCCCGGAAGCTGACTCGCCTCCATTCCCCGCAGAAGACGGCGACTACAATCATCACACACACTCCATCACCCAACCCGGAAGCTGACTCGCCTCCATTCCCCGCAGAAGACGGCGACGACATCACCACACACAACTCCAAAGCTGACTCGTCTCCATTCCCCCTTCGCACCCCGGAAGCTGACTCGCCTCCATTCCCCGCAAAAGAAGACGACGACAACATCATCACACCCAACCCGGAAGCTGACTCGCCTCCATTCCCCGCAGAAGACGACGACAACATCATCACACCCAACCCGGAAGCTGACTCGCCTCCATTCCCCGCAGAAGACGGCGACGACATCACCACACACAACTCCAAAGCTGACTCGTCTCCATTCCCCCTTCGCACCCCGGAAGCTGACTCGCCTCCATTCCCCGCAAAAGAAGACGACGACAACATCATCACACCCAACCCCAAAGCTGACTCGCCCCCGCCCCCAAAAGAAGAAGACGACAACATCACACACAACTCCAAAGCTGACTCGCCCCCATTCCCCCTTCGCACCCCGGAAGCTGACTCGCCCCCCCGCCCAAAAGAAGACGGCGACGACAACATCACACACAACTCCAAAGCTGACTCGTCTCCATTCCCCCTTCGCACACCCGGAAGCTGACTCGCCCCCCCGCCCCCCAAAAGAAGACGACGACGACAACATCACACCCAACCCCAAAGCTGACTCCCCCTTCCTGGCAGAGCACACTTCCCGGCAGAGCCTCTTCCTGGCACAGCCCATTTCCTGACAGAGTTCCTTCACAGAGTCCCTTCGTGACAGAATTCCTTCCTGGCAGAATTCGTTCCTGGCAGAGTTCCTTCCTGACAGAATTCCTTCCTGACAGAGTTCCTTCCTGGCAGAATTCCTTCCTGACAGAGTTCCTTCCTGGCAGAATTCCTTCCTGGCAGAGCCCGCTTCCTGACAGAATTGATCAACGCGAAGTGTGAGAACATCTCCTAAAGAAAAGGATGACGACGATCTGGCCGGCTCGGACAGCGACTTCGAGGTCGACCTGGGAGAGTCGCTGCACCTGCAGAGCGACGCCCGGCTGGCCGTCTACAAGATCCGCTTGGCCGACAGTCGACGCAGCGCTCGGCACGCTGAACTGGGCGCTCCTGCCGGGCGCTTACACGGGCGCCCGGCTGGCCGCCTGGGTCAGCTCCAACTTTGCCACCGCCAGCTGCGCCAGCAATTTCCTAACGCAGCGGACTACCCTGCTGCTCCGGCCGCCTCTCCGACCAAGCCCTTCAGCGTGGACCACACGCTGGGCCCGAGCTTCGTCTCCGGCGGACAGCAGGTCTTTGAGTTCGTCCGGATGATGGCGCACAACCTGACGGAGGCTGTGCACCGCCAGGTACCCCAGCTGCGCTACGCGCGCGCCGAGCGTCGGGGCGTGGAACGGGCGGCGGACGAAGTTGCGCAACGGTAAAGAGATGAAGACGCTTCGGGCCCACGGCTTCAACCAGCGCCCGCGCTTTGAGCAGGTGGTGGGCTACCTTGAGCGGAATGAGCCGCTGCCGCTGGACCAGCCGGACCGCAAGGCCACCTTGTTCGTCACAAGCCACTTCTACCTGGGCGACATCGTGCAGTCCAGCGAGGACCCCAACCCCCGGCCTCTGCAGCACACGCCCCTGCAGGCAATTCCTGAGGACGGCTTCCGCACTCCCGCCAAGGCCACGGACGAGGGCGTGCGGCTGGTACCAAGGCTACGGCGGAACCCGCTTCGTCGACAAGCAACGGAACATCTGCGCAGCACGGCCGACAGCGCTCAGGCGGCAGCGGACCTCATAGACGCAGGAGCAGCAGCAGGACGCAGCCGAGTACGGCGCCTGAATGCGCTGCCCCGTCCGGGCCAGCCGCAGCCGCCTCCGTGGATCATAGGTCGGCCCAATGACGTGGAGCGAGGCGGGGCAGCGCGGAGCGTGGCGCAGCGCAAGCTGTTGAGGAGACGGTCGCCGTGGCTGCGGAGGAGGGTGAGGTTGCCGTTGCCGCCGAGGGCGTGGGCGGAGCCTTCGCGTACCTGGGCGGCCTGGCCGAGGGTGCTGCTGCCCTGGCGCCCACCGCGGACGAGGTTGCTGGAACGTTGGCTGGCGCGGCAGGAGTCGGCGGGCTGGCCGTGGGCCTCGCAGGCGGCGCAGCCTACGGCCTTGCACGCGGCACGGACTGGGTGCTGGAGAACACGCTCTTCCGGCCTCAGCAGGGCAGCGAGGACGCGGCCGTGCAGGACGTCCGGTCCGCCAACAACATGAACGACGCCACGCAGCCCCAGCACATCACGCTGCGCACCGGCAGCAGCACGTCCGGCAGCCCCGCAAGCAGCCGCCTCCTCGCAATCTGGCTTCCGTGTCCAGGCGCAGTCCAACAACACGCCGCGCCCCTTCTCTTGGGGCCTGAACCCAGTGACTCTCGCATAGCTAGGGTCGTTATATTGCAGCCACACGCCTGCGCGCAGGACGAGGTCGTTTCTGGACGGACGAGTGCTAGGAGCCTGTCAGGTAGAACAGAATCCATTTGGGAAACCCCCTCCAAAGAGAGAGGAGAAATATTATGAGTAGCTTCAGTTACAACCTTTGGAGTGAGTGATGCATCACAGTACAGCAACCTCAGCAGCGACAGCCTCGAGAAGGACTTGGCTTCCCCCGCACGCATGAAGGTCGGAAAGGGCCTGTACGGCCCGCACACGGCGGACAGGGCGGAGATCTTCCCGTCCCCCTGCGAGAAGCTCGTGCCCTTCCTTGGCACGTTGAGGAGGGCGTAGACGGCAAGCGCCTCAAGTTCTTGCGGGACTGGGGGCCAGGGTCTGGAGGCTGCACTTCGCCTGCAGCCCCTTCATGGCAGGCTCCATGGAGGTCAAGCACTGCGAGCTGAGGCAGCTTAAGACGGTAGGGAGCGTGGTCGCCGAGAAGGTGGTGAAGCTCACCCAGAACGCGGCCGCTGCTGCATGAACCCCGACAAGTTCAGGAACACGAACGCCTACGTGGACAGGGCCAAGTTCGCTCAAGACGAACCGCAGCCCTGCATGAGCGTGCCCACACAAGTCGGCGCCCGCACGCTGCAGCTCTCCAAGCTCATGTTGGTGTTGGCCTACTACCTCCACATGAGGAGGGTCTTCCCGAAGATGCGGCTCTTCACGGACACCGACTCCGTGATGGTGCAGATCTTCGAGGCATGGCCGAGGCGAACCTGAGCGGCGCCACCCTCTTTGACGTGGCCGGCAAGTCCAAGGACCCTGAGAGGGAGCTGAGCGCTCTTGGCAGCGGCGCAAGGCCATCGAGGTGATGGGGGGGCGACGAGACCTTCCCAGCCAGGATCCTCAAGTGTGTCGGCCTGCGCTCCAACAGCATTGCAAGATCCCAAGAGCATCTCGAATACAGGGGGTGCTGGAGGAAGGCAAGAGCGCAGGGCGGCCTTCGCGCAGCTGCGCAGCCGGCACGAGATTGCCGTGGAGACCGTTAAGAAGAAGTCCCTTCAACGACAAGGTCCACGACGCTCACTCGCGCCCGCTGGGACACTGGCGCAACCTGGAGCAGCTGCGGCTGCCTGCTTACGCTCCGCCCTTCGACCTTGTAATGGAGTTCGTCGTGGGGCCCCCGCCTCTGGGGCCCGTTCTGACACTGCCGCTGCGGCTGGGTCGGCGCTGCGTAGACTGTCGGAACCGAAAAAAAGATCCCGAGCTCTTTCTTGTTTTCTCGCGCAAACGGTTTATTCGAGCTGCTCAAGATGACTTCCTTGATGGCCTTCCGTTGCGCGCTGGCGCGGCTTCGGCCGGGCCAAGCGGGTGGCCCGGGAGCTGGCGGGGGACGACGAGAACTTCGTGGTCACGACGGACCTGGGCAACGAGTTCGCCACGCTGGACCGGGAGCTGCCCGATGAGGCGGTGCACCGCACCAAGCGACCGGCCGACCGCAACGCCATGGCGGTGGTGGACCGGGGCATCCAGACCCTCAAGAAGAACCTGGCTACCAGGGTGGCCCGCAGAGGCGGCCAGTGGAGCGACCACTTCAAGCAGGCCGCGTCGGCCTACAACGCGCGCCCCCACGAGGGAGGACGTCGAGAAACAGCCGGCCACCGAGTTCAGGGCGCTGCAAGACAACGCAGACGTTCCAGCACAACAAGGACTGCAAGACAGGAACCGCCATCAATTGTTAGAACTTTGACAAGGGCAAGAAATGCAAGTTCGCGCCTGGGCGGGCGCTGAAGGCAAACAAGGCTAAAGGCAGCAACTTGAAGTGCTAGTAGCGCTCATGGCGCTCGTAGCACCCAGCTGGCGAGCAGCGCAAGGCAGGGCGCAGCTGGCCAACTCCCCATTGCGCGCCGTACGGCAAGTGCAGGGAAGGCTCCACGCTGATAACGCGAAGTGTAAGAACATCTCCGCTGCACGTCCAGCCGCCCGTCGTCCGCCGGACGGGCGGCTTTCTAAAGAAAAGGATGACAGCGATACGTGGACAGCCGCAAGCGAGTGGCCGGCTTGGACAGTGACTTTAAGGTCGACCTGGAAGAGTCGTTGCACCGCAGAGCGACGCCCGGCTTGCCGTCAACAAAATCCGCCTGGTTTCTGTCCACGGACGGGGCCGCTACTGGGTTGACACCGCGCTGGGCACGCGCGCGTACTGGCCGCCTGGGTCGCTCCAACTTTGCCACCGCCACAAACAGCCTGAGCGTTGCCTCGACGGTAACCGGCGAGGCACACCGGAGGCACCGGTGGAGGCACCGCCTCAGTGAGAGAGCAGCAGCGCGCCTGCGCATGCTGGAGAAGCAGTTCGCTTATAACCGGTTGACTACAGGCAAGCGTGCTAGTGTAAAAGCAAGATGATGTCCATAGAGTCCCGCAACAAGCCGCAGATGCTCCGGTGGTTCCGAAGACCATCCAAGCTATAACCTGCAGCCGCTGCTGCTAAAGCGCTACCAAGGCCAAGTCTTTAACAACTTGGCTAGGCAAGCGCACAGGGAGCAGCACCGGCCAGGGCCCCAGCTGCGCTACGCGCGGGCCAAGTGCGGGGCGTGGAAAGGCGGCGGACGAAGTTGCGCAACAGCAAATAAAGACGCTTTGGGCGCACGGCTTCAATCAGCCGCTTTGGACGATTTCGTACAGTCGCAAGGACCTGCAGCACACACCTCTGCAGGCAATTCTGGTTGGCAGTGCGTGTGTGGAGGGTGATGTAGTAGTAAGGAAAGGCAGCCTATAGCACCCTAATTCGTTTGGATTTTTGGTCCCCAAACCCTGCAAAACAGCCAAATTCTTCAACCCGCTGAACGTTTTTCCGATGTCACCGGTCTTTGTCACCACTCCGTTTTTGGTGCAAAAAGCGCTGAAAACGGCGAACTCCGAAAAGTGCGTTTTTCGTGTCCGGCGTCAAAAGTGCAGCCAGGGCCTCCAAATTCGCTCGTTTTCCTCCGAAAACCGGCTCCGGGTGTTCGCCATGCTCCGAAATCCGTATTCTGCCTCGAAAAACCTGCGAATTCCAGCCCGCTGAGCTTGTCACCGCCGAAGTCACCGGTCTCTAACACGTCAGCCTGCCGAGGCACAGCACAGAGTCAGCCAGCGTCTAACACGGCAGCCCGCCGAGGTGCTCCCGAGTAACACGTCAGCCTGCCGAGGTTCTCCCCGCGTAACGCGTCAGCCTGCTGAACTCGTCACCGCCGATGTCACCGGTCTCTAACACGTCAGCCCGCCGAGGTGCCGGGGAGGAATCGAACCTCCGAAACGTCGCTCCGGAGACCAACGCCTTAGCCATGTCACCATGGGCTCTCGTTACCGGTCCAAAACGGCGCTTTTGCGCCCAAAAACAGTCTCACTGCGATGTCACCGCTTCACCGCTCTCTTTGGGGCCGAAAAGTGCGCAAAAGGCTTGGAAAAGCGAAGTCGGAAATCCGACCTCCTCCATACCGAAGTCGGATTGGCGCCTGGTGCGGGCCTGGTGCGGCCCTGGCAATCCTGTGTTGGGCACAGGAATGCAGCTTCAATCCTGCCGTGGGCCTGATGCACTACCAGCAGCTCTGGCTTGGAGCCGTTCTTGCCAGAGCACAGCCTTGTGATGGAGCCGGCCCTGCTGTAGAGCTCCCAGGCTTCAGGCACGTCATTGATGCTTACGAGGAAGGGCAGGCCGCTTGCGAAGAGAGCGTCTTGGAGCTCCGAGTGGAAGGCCAGGTCATGCCCCCGCCTTCTCGTGCCATAGTAGTTCATGCTGCGGCCTGGGAAGATGTAGGGAGGATCGGCATAGATACAATGCCGCGGCGCTTGGCGGGGCAGAGCGCGTAGATAGGCCAGTGCGTCCTGGCATCGCACGGTCACATTGCGCGGTGGCCGCTGCATACGCCGCACGCTGCTCAGCCCCAGCGGGCGCTGCTGTATGAAGGAGCCCCACTTTCCCGAGAAGCTGTTGCGCAGCACATACGAAGTTCTGGCAAAGCGAGCAATGACTTTTTTGTCGGTTATGCTCGCAGATACCAGCGCCACGGCATGTCTTGCACAATGTCCTTCTGACGTTGCGCGCGCAGAACGAGCTGCCATTGCACTCTCGACACTGGCTCTTGTACTTATCATGCGGGCAGAAAGCGCGCCTCCGCACTCACGGCAGAAATACGGCAGGAAGCCGTGCGGACAGCCTGAGCACTCCTTACAGGATCTGACTCGCCTGTCATGACAGCAGTATGCTTGGGGCTTGCACACACGACATTCCGCGCGACGGGTGTCATGCTCGCACCACGCTCCTCCACCGCAGCCCAGCCTGCAGTTCGTAGGAGTAACGCCGTGCGGGCATTTCTTCGGCCGGCGCACAGGTACCATCGCTGAACACTCTTGGTGTGTTTTCTTACACACCACGGCAAGCGGCGACGCAAATGAACGCGCCAGAATAGAGGCAGCTGTGTAGCTGTGAGTTGTTTAAAACCCACAGGCGCCAGCCCGCCCGCCGCGGCAGAGACCACCGGAGGCCAGCAGGATGAACGCACCGTTGGCAACGAATTTGACAAGTAACGCAAAGGAACGTCATGGGGAAGATCAAGGTATTCCCCACGCCAGAATACAGCAGCAAACAATCCTCGGACCCCGTGGTGCCCCTGGTCCCTTGCACAGGTATCTTCCTCGGGCCCAGCAAGTCCGGCAAAACCGTGGCGCTGATCAGCCTCATCCTGGAGCAGTATCGAGGCGTGTTCGAGAAAATCTACATATTCAGTCCCAGTGTGAACATCGACGATGGCTGGATCCCCGTCAAAAAGTACATTGAGCAGGACCTGGGCGTGAACACGGAGAAAGAGCAGGCCTACTGGGAGGACTGGGACGAGGCGGCGCTGCGGGGCATCATCCAGAGGCAGCGCAAGATCACCGAGACATCCAAGATGAAGAAGCTGTATCAGGTGCTGATCATCCTGGACGACCTAGCGGACATGCCGCAGCTCCATAAAGCCAATGGCGCCCTGGATACACTCTTCATTCGGGGTCGGCATATGCAGATAAGCACCTGGGTCAGCTCACAGAAGCTGAGGCTCATCAGCGCAGCTGTGCGGGTCAATCAGCAATTCCTCTGCTGCTGGAGGCTGCGCAACCAGCACGAGCTGGACGCCGTCATCGAAGAGCTGAGCGCCCTGCTGCCGAAGGACAAGCTGCACAGGATCTACGAGCAGGCGACTCGGGACCCCTACAGCTTCCTCTTCGTGTACTACCTCAAGCCAAAGAATGAGATGTTCTACTTGCGCTTTGAAGAGCGTTTCGCACTGGAAAAAGAAGCCGATGGGAGCGGCGCTCAGCTTCCTGGGCCAGAAGCTGTTCGCTAGCTCTACGCTCATCAATGCGAGGTGTGAGAATACTCCTGCTGCACCTCCGTCGCAGCAGTCCAGCCGCCCGTCGTTCGCAGAACGGGCGGCTTCCTTAGAAAAGGCATGACGACGATCTACGTGGACAGCCGCAAGAGGGTAGCCGGCTCGGACAGCGACTTCGAGGTAGACCTGGGAGAGTCTCTGCACCTGCAGAGCGATGCCAGGCTGGCCGTCTATAAGATCAGAATCGCCGATAGCTTCCTCTCGACAGACCGGGGCCGCTACTTGTACTGGGTAGACGCCGCGCTCGGCACGCTGTATTGGGCGCTCCTTCCGGAAGGCGCCTACACGGGCTCCCGGCTGGCAGCCTGGATCAGCTCCAACTTCGCTACTGCCACGTATAGCGAAACCACGAACAGCCTCAGCGTAGCCTACGACGGCAACCGCCTCATTCTGAACGATCTGGAGCTGCAGCAGCAGTTCCCTAACGTTGTGGACTACCCCGCCT
This sequence comes from Effrenium voratum, assembly GCA_963377175.1. NCBI lineage: Eukaryota > Dinophyceae > Suessiales > Symbiodiniaceae > Effrenium > Effrenium voratum. Next base: position 321,390 of record CAUJNA010000112.1, read on the forward strand.
CGCCGGCCGCATCGCCGACCAAGCCCTTCAGCATCGACCACATGCTTGGCCCCAGCTTCGTCTCGACAGCAGGTCTTTGAGTTCGTCCGCATGATGGCATACAGCGAGGTCTACCTCCGCTGCCCCCAGCTGGCCAACGCCAGCCGCGTGCTGGGCAATCTGGGGGACGACATCCTGTCCAAGATAACGCTGAAGAGCGGCTCGTGGAGACCGATGACGGGCACTTCATGGCCGTTAGGGGCCCCATCACCCTGAGACACCTGCGCTTTCGGCTGACAGACCTGGAGGGCCAAGTCGTCCGACTGAGGGGCTCGTCCTTGTCCTTCGTGCTGTTTTTGGATCACGTCTAATTCCCCGAAGGTCTTTTAAAAAAAACTTTTCTATTAAAAAAACCGATGAAGCAAGCGCAACCGGCGCCAAGGCCTAGAGGCAGGCCCCCGGGCAGCAAAAACAAGCCCAAGCCGCCCGAGCTGCCCCTGCCGAAGAGCAAAAAAATGATCGACGACCGCGAAGAGAAAAAAATGATCGACGACCTGCCCACGGAGCCGGCGTATGAAGCGGACTCCCCCTTCCGTCCCAAGAGGGTGAGATTTCCCACAAAGCCCAAGACGGCTCCCAAGGCTGCACCCAAGGCAGCACCCGTGTCCAAGGCAGCACCCAAGGCAGCGCCCAAGGCAGCACCCAAGGCTGCACCCAAGGCTGCGCCCAAGCAGCGCCCGTGCCCAAGGCAGCACCCAAGGCAGCGCCCAAGGCAGTTGCCGCGCCAGCTCCTAAGCCCAAGGCAGCGCCCAAGCCCAAGGCAGCGCCCAAGGCAGCGCCCAAGCCCGAGCCACAGCTAGAGCCACAGTTAGAGCCCGAGGTACAGCCCGAGCCCGAGGTACACAGAGAGGTACGGCCCGAGGAGGTACGGCCCGAGCCTGTAGAAGCGCCTCGTCCGAGCGAGCGCGCCATGCGCATGCTGGAGAGGCAGTCGGCCTACGACCGGCTGACGGCGGGCGCTAGCGTACTAGTGTAAAAGCATGATGTCCCTAGAACCTCGCAACGAGCCTCAGATGCTCCAGTGGTTTTGCAGGACGTACCCCAGTTACAACTTGCAGCCGCTGCTGCTGAAGCGCCAGCGAGAGCTGGAGGAGGCGAGGGCCTTCAACAACTGGCTAGGGGAGCGCAGGCTGGCCCAGGAGGGGCAGCGGCACCTGGACGACGTGAGCCGGCTGACGGAGGCAGTGCACCGCCAGGTCCCTCAGCTGCGCTACGCGCGCGCAGGGGCGTGGAACGCGCAGCGGGCCAAGTTGCCGCGCAGTAACCCATAAAGAGATGAAGACGCTTCGGTCCCACGGCTTCAATCAGCGCCCGCGCTTCGAGCAGGTTGTGGGCTACCTGGAGCGGAATGAGCCGCTGCCCTTGGACCAGCCGGACCGCAAGGCCACCACGACGAGCCACTTCTACTTGGACGATTTCGTGCAGTCCAGCGAGGACCCCAACCCGCAGCCTCTGCAGCACACGCCCCTGACAGCGATTCCAGAGGAAGGCTTCCGCACTCCCGCTGAGGCCACGGACGAGGACTTGGCCCGGATGCGCCAAGGCGGAGGAAACCGCTTCGGCGAGGACGACCTGGCTGGAGACCCAGAGGCCGACGCGCTGACGAACAACGGACAGGGCCCGCCCTCCATCACGGGCCGTCTGCGCAGTGCGGCCGACGGTGCTCAGGCTGCAGCGGACCTGGTGGGCGCAGGAGCAGCAGGGCTCGCGGCGGTGCAGGCCTTCCGCTCCCAGCTCCCCCAGGACGCAGCTGAGTACGTCCGCCTAAATGTATTGCCCCGCCCAGGGCCGCAGCCGCAGCCGCCGCCGCAGATCATAGGCCGACCCGACGACGTAGAGCGCCTCCTGGACGAGGCGGGACAGCGCGCGCAGGAGGTGGAGCGTGGCGCAGCACAGGGAGACGGCAGCTGTGGCCGCAGAGGAGGGAGAGGTTGCCGTAGCCGCAGAGGGCGTGGGCGGAGCCTTCGGGTACTTGGGGGGCCTGGCAGAAGGGGCCGCTGCTTTGGCGCCCACGGCGGGAGAGGTTGCTGGAGCGATGGCTGCCACGGCGGGAGTCGGCGCAGCGGCGACGGCAGGGTTGGCTGTGGGACTCGCAGGCGGCGCAGCCTACGGCCTGGCCCGCGGCACGGGCTGGGTGCTGGAGAACACGCTCTTCCGGCCTCAGCAGGGCAGCGAGGACGCGGCCGTGCAGGACGTCCGGTCCGCCAACAACAAGAACGACGCCACGCAGCCCCAGCACTTCACGCTGCGCACCGGCAGCAGCACTTCGGGCAGCCCCGCAAGCAGCCGCGCCTCCTTGCAGTCTGGCTTCCGAGTCCAGGCGCAGACCAATCACACGCCCCGCCCCTTCTCCTGGGGCCTGAACCCCGTGACTCTGCCTCAGTCCCAGCCGAACTCCCGGGCAAGCTCCCGCAGCTCGGGGCAGTCGCGCCAGAGCCGCCTGCCTCCGCCGAGCTACGACCAGCTGGCCCGAGACATCGAGGCGGCCTAGCCTCTCCTTCGCCGTACGAACAAAAATGAGTGTTGCGCTACATGTAAAGAAGCATGGAGGTAGTCACAGCCGGAGCACAGGATGAGTTGATGCAGAGCCTGGACTACAAGCTGAAAACCAGCAACACCAACTACGAGACCGCACGGCACGACGTGCAGTATTTCCCCAGCTCGCTGAGCTCCTTCTCCCCCGCCACCTCGAGGGTCTGCCGCATTCCGCTGACCAGCGGCACCTCGTTCATCGACCCCAAAATCCGCCAACTGCAGCCAGCGATGAACATTAAATACTAACGTCGCACCGTGGCTGGGCAATGACCTGCTGAAGGGCCGCGAGTACAACCAGAACAAGGCCGTGGAGGGCTTCGACGAGGTGAACAACTCTCGGACGCCCCGCGCGGTGCACCAGAGCGGCTACGCGGACGTGCTGCTGCGCCCCACCATGGTGGGCATCCTGCGCTGCGGCAAGATGCTGCCGCCGCAGCTGAACCTGGTGATAGAGATCGAGGTCGCGGACGCGACGACAGCGCTGTGGTCCGAGAACGCCGGGGCGCACCCGGCGGGAGCCACGCTGAGCACCGACTTCGAGATCCAGAACGTCCGAGTTCTGGCCTCCCAGGTCGTCCTGGACTCTGCGCTGGTAGAGTCCTTCAA